>CAUJNA010000615.1:0-186263 GCA_963377175.1 Effrenium voratum | reverse complement strand
GGTGACGTCCCGTGGGACGCTGTCCACCGAACCCTCCAGCTGAATGTACTCAATCACGTAGAAAGGATATACGGTAGGACCGTTATAGCCAAACCAGTGCAAACTGTTGTAAGGGGGTATTGTCCAATAACCGTACACACGTCCGATCTCAGCAGCGCGAATGAACCTGTTTTCTCTCTCACAGATCGATCACAGGCGAACGTAGTTCATGCAAGACCTTGAGCCCTACTTGTGACTTGAGCCAAATGTGGTTTCCAAAGGGAGCTCTCAATCAACAAGAACATGGACCTCAGAACAGCTTCCCAAATTGGCACGGGGCCTAGAGGGTTTTAACATCCCCCATTTGGGTCGCATCGTTCATCATGCGGTCCAAACATCACAACATGTCCCAATGGCCACGGCTCTGACTACGAAACCGTATCGAACATTCTTTCACTCTCTACTGCAACGCCATTCATTCGTTGTGAAACTTGGCCGGGTTCGATTAAATCAAAACGTGCATCCTCAGATTTCAGCACAATCCTACACACAGAGACAAGAGGCATTCTGCCTCATGTCACAACACAGCCACCGGAAATCCCAGCTGCCGCATTTGCGCATCGCGCAGCCGTCATCCATGGAAATGGGTTGGCCATAGAATTCCAAAGCAGTGCATGACCATAAGTCATCTGTATATATATCCGGCAAAGAAAAATTGGCGAGCAATATATATATATATATGCAAAACATAGCAATCCCGGATACCACGAATAATATAAGGAAATGAAATCATCCATGAGGTAATAGTGTCCATCCATGGATATCCAGAATGCCATAGCCGTCGGAATATGTAAATACATACATAACCATGTACCTTGGACAAATGAAATCACATCATATCGGAATCATTCCGTCGTCATGAAATGGTGTGATGCTGGCGATGGATGGGGTCAGGCCCTCACCATGCAGCAAAGCACATCATAGTAGAATCAATACGTTGCTGGCAATTGATGGGTACTGGCCCGCACCATGCCGTAAATGCAACAATAATCCATAATTGTATCACATAGGTCAATTCACGATGGCCAACTTTGTGATACGACGTCGGAATTCTTCGTCCAAGTTCTGTTGGGCTGCTCGTGCGCGGAGGTATTTCTTGTAATGCTCGTCCGCAAGCCAGTGCCCTTTTCGTACGCACCAATCAAGCAGAGGTCCGTCACACTTGCCCAGATCTGTGGCCGCGATGATGGCGCTCACGTCAACCACATACCCATGCTTACCAAGGTTCAACTCGGTCCTTGTGAAGGATATGTATTTGCAGTTGAACGCCAGGGAGAAACATCTGTAGATAATGTCCCCCACCGGATGTATGCGATCGCTGACCAATTGTTTCATCTCGTCTTTGTTGATGTCGAGGATCTTGGCTGCCACCCACAATTTGTAGAAAATGTACAGCCCCTTACACTTGAATGTCGAATACTGGACGAATTGATCGCGTTCCTCGGCCGTCCTGAAAGCCCTTTCTCGAATCCTCTTGGATTGGGAAACTTTCAGTTCATTTGATGGCAATATGATGCCATCCCGGTCGATCTCGGTGATGTTAGGATAGCGCCCCAAGTCATTGTGATATGGGCACTCAACCTTCCCCTCGAGCGCGGCTTCAATTGTTCGCCTTTCTCCAGCTTCAAACATCCCCCACATCCTTGACATTTGCAGCGCGATGAATCCTGCCATGTATTGAGCCTCACGAGGCTCGTCCATGCAGATTGCCATACGTTGCGAGCTGATGATGTCTCGCGCGGCCATGTCTCTGTCACGATAATCCCATTCATTGTCTTCCTCTTCGGACACATTTCCGGACGTGTATCCCTGCGTGCCCATGTCATCGTCTTCGGGATCATCTTCCATTCCACCACCCTCTCCTTGTGCCGTCGCATCGCCGTTTGCTTCCTCCTGTGCTCGCCTGGCATCTCCGGACACGTTTGGTTCATAATTGTCGTCCTCATCATCGGAGTCGATGATTGTGCAGAACCTTCCGGTAGAGATCAATTGTGCCTCACATTCCAGGCATATACAAAAGCACGTAGGAATTGCAGCCGCACACGATGGACAAATTCGGCGCCTGAGCCCTTCCCAGGTCTCGTCGTTCAGGATGATGGTCTTGCTGATCTCATCTCTGATCTCGTTTGTCAGGGCTTCCACTTCTTGACGATTGCCCTCCCGAAACAACTCGCAGGCACGATCCACCATGTCCTTGACGTAGTGTAGATTGTCGGCGCCCGCCTCTGTTTCCGGCGAACTCTCGATGACCTTTGCAACGTTCTGGATGAACATCAAGGCCGATTCTTGGGAAGACCCAATGAAACCAGGACAGATCTCATTCTCGACACACCTCGAGTACGCCCGCTTGACGTCCTCGATGTTCAGGCAATTCCCTCCGTTGTTCCTGCCGATCCATATGGACTTGATCTCAGTGAGCGGGATGACGTCGAAAACCATGAACGTCCCGTTGAACGCGACTCCAGCACCATATCGTGCAAGGGTCGCACTGGGGATGTAGATGATTGCCATCGGTTCCCCGACATCCTGTCCACGCAGTGATGTCTTCGTCACCAAGTTCATCTTGTCCCATGGAGCGAATGCCCCGAAGTGCAGTGCCAACCTGTTTCCGCCACCGATTCCGCCGGGGACGAGCCCGCAGCGTACGATGCTTGGCAGATTTTCCACATATGTCACATGGAATGCGCCACCAAGGGTGTCGCCCATTCTTGCGGAATACCTATTTGCCAACGCGGAAGAACTCATGAATCCAAAATCGCTGTGACCAGTTGAGGTCCGAAACCATCCATTGCATCTGTTGAAGATCACGTTGATCTCGTCCTGGGAGTGTCCCAATCGGGCCAATTCCTGATTGGCGGCCCTCATCTCATTTGGGTTCATGATGCCTGGAACAGCAAGGACCTGGAATCTCGATTTCTTGTATCCAGACTCCTGCCACTTGATCACCTCGATGATGCCCATGTAACGCTTCGCCAGTGATACCGTTGGTGGGAAGAGGTTCACTCCACGGTCGTTGATGATTGCATCGATGTCGACCCATCCACCCTCGTCACACCTGAAAGCGCTTCCCTTGCTGTTGCCAATCTTGTGGCGAAGGATCCTGCAGAGGTCGTGGGATAGCTGATTGGCCTGTTCCCGCGTCCTGAATACAGAACTCTTGTCCCCAATCCTGCAGAATGGAACATCTTCGAACGGGTGGATGCAAAAGTATGTGCTCTTACCGAGCTGCTGCATGTCGATCTGTTCCAAAATTGCACCCTTGGGGAAGAACTTGGGGTCGGTCATTGATGCATAGCCCCATGACACTTCGGGGTTACTCTCATCACCGTATTTCGGGATGTAACATGGGATAGTGTCGCATCCTCGCTCCAACGTCGTTTTGAAGGTACGGTGATCCCCGCACGGATTGAAGGTAAGATCCACACGTCCACAGTGCAGTTCGCCCCCTTCGGCCGTGTCAGCCATTTCCACCAGGTTGATGGTGTAGCTGTACATCTCGATCGTTTCTTTCCCCTTTCTTTCCTTCCTTTTGTGCTCCCTGGGTGTCGATGTTGGGGACTCCTCCGCATCCCCCATCTCTTCATCCGAGGACACATGATCATTGCTGAGCAGCTCGCGAATCCTCTTGATCGCCCCTTCATTTCCGGCAGCTTCCTCAGCTTTCTTGCAGTCGCCGTCATGGATCGCATTCGCGCATTTTGCACAAATTCCTTCTTCCTCCAGGCACTTCTTCATTGAGTCGAGGAACTTGAGTGCCGCTTTTCGATCCTCCTTCTCTTGTTTGGGCTGGGAGCTTCGACTCTGATCGGGCTCTGGGCCGCGTTCATCGTCTCCACCCCCTGATGCCTTTCTCTTGGACCCTTGGCTGGACTGCTCGGCCACCAGGGAGTATGGATGCTTGGGCTTGATCGCATTCATGATGTCCAACACCTCCTTCGTGGGTGTTCCGAGCTGAGCGGAGGGTTTGTTCCGCTTCCGGTTCTGTCCCGTCGTGTGGCTCGCGTTCCCCGCGAGATGCCGCATGATGGATTGCTCGAACTCCCTCTTGATCTTCCATGCGTCTCTCCACAATGGAAGCTCGTGCTGGAAGTACGACATCACCTCAAAGAATCCCAACACCATCTCAACGATGTCCCCCAGGGATTCCTCATTGGTTGTTTGTCCCAGGAGGTCATACATCGTTCCCTGATCAAGCACGCTCTTGATCCATGATGAGTAGGCAACGTTGCCGAGGTCTCGGCCGATCTCGTAGATGTTGATCTTCATTTCACCACCTTCAGCGTTCCTGCACGTGGTCACCTCTCTGATCGCGCACAGCTGTTTCCCATGTCTGTAACTGTAGAACTGTGCTGCCTGATCTAGCGTCATGCTCACGAAACCCACGTGGGACAGCTCCTTCTTCAATCTGGAGTAAGCAAGGTCCCTAATGATTGTGGTCATGGCCTGAACATTGTTGACGTCCACCATGAGATGTTGGAGGCCCGGCATCGTGACTTTGCACTCGGCGAAAAGTCGCGTGTATAGCAATCCCCCACTCATCGATTTCGTGTTTCCGCTCATGCTGGCACTCCAGTTCGCGCAGCAGTTCACGCACACGTCTGGGTTGAAGATCGTGTCGGACTCGAGCACCTTGGACTTGGTTCTCTGCCTTTCATTCTTGCACACTTCGCAGATGAAACCGCCGAGCTCAGAAACCGTATACCAATGTAGACGAATATCATTGGCATCGATGTTCCCAAAGGCGTCTGTTTCGCTGCGGCCTTCGTTCTGGCGCTCCTGCTTTCTCTTTGATTGCGCAGTGAACGTCGGCTTGTACTCGAACCTGACCTTTGATTCCTCCATGTTCTTGGGAATGTTGAATTGAAGGTCTGGTTCACCAATGCAAGTATCCTCCAGATTGTTGATGAATTCCAGGTCGGGCGCAAGCGCGTCAATGGATTTCTCCACCAATAACCGTTTGAGGAGGTAGAACTGCAAATTGGAACTCCCGGGGATCTTGTAGTTCTTGCCCGTTAGCGCATGGGCAACGCGCCACATTCGGTCATTCTCGGTCACCAATGCACCCGCGGTCTTGCAGATCTCGCTCACCTTGTTGGCGATTATGCCCAAGTCCCCTCTTCCACCATGGAAAGCCACATCGCGGTTCACGCATACAATGACCATTCCTTTGCATACGTTGACGAGGTCAGACATCGTCTTCGATAGGAGGTCGATGATGGGTCTGGTAGTCACTTGCCACCCACAACCTCTCATGCACATCCAATCGTAGAGCGACATCCAGATGTGCACCGACACAGGTGAATCATCCGAGTCACGCTTCCGTCGTTCGACGATGAGCTTTTCCAGTTGTTGCAATCGGGAGATGATGGTCACCGCATCAGGGTTCGAGGAGGCTGGCTCGCTCGACCCGTAATACGATCTCTCCTCGATGTTCGTCCATCCCTGCTCGTTGACCATCATCTGGAAGGTCTTCGTGCTCCCCTTCGCATTGACGGCTCTCATAGGCCAATCCAGGACAAGGAAACTCTTCTTCTGAATCATCATGTCGCGGATCACATCCCCATTGATGCGCCGTCTCTTCTGTTGTTGGATGATTCGGCTCAAACGTGCAGGAGCGTTGTCGGGGTTCTTTTCCGCCTGGATCAACGCATTGATGGCTTTGGCGCCTGGTAGGCGCCCTGTAAACAAGCATCCTGTCTGGGCGCATAGGAATGCATAAAGCTGTAGCCAAGCAGTGTTGCTTTTGCTGACGTACGAGAGGATGATCTTATCAGCGCTAGTCTTCTCCACGAATTGCACCAGCGATGATGTCAGACTCCTCAACATGCACTCCCAGTAGGTTGCATTCTTTCCCTCGGCGAGACTTGGTCCGAACGCTGTTTGCACGATCGGGAATCCATGTTGTACTTCACCTGAACAGTCGCGCCTCCCAGAGTGACACCCCCTTCGAATGAGGTGTACGTTTCGTGCCCAGTCGTGGCGCTGGTGATCACCCACCTGTCGTCATCGCCGCCAGAGTTCATTCGGAAGATGGAGTCGATGATCTCGTTGTCAATCTTGTTGAGATCTTCGGCTGGTGTCCTTCCGCTCGATGCTCCCTGCTGTGGGTGTGACCCGCCAGCAGTCTGCTGCCCCTGCCCAGAACTGGATGTTGCTTTCTTCTGCCGCTCTGTCCTTCGCGGTGGCTCTGCCTTTGATGAGCCCATCACCCACCATGTCGGTTCTTCACCGACAGCAAAATCCTCAGGGTACCTCTCCAGCTCCCTGTCCTTCTCATTGTGGGTGCAATAGCCGTTCTGATCGAAGTCAATCACGTGACTCCTCTCTGCTTCTTTCTCAATGTCCTTCAGCCACTTCACCCATTTGCGCCGATCTTGGTTTTCCGCAGCTCTATCAGCTGCATGCGGCGCCAAGCTGATGGAGTTGATGTTCATCGCGGGCAGCGAGGACTTGTAGATCATATCTATGCACCACAAGAAGTCCCTCGCCGATTCGATCTCCCGGTACAGGTCATTCAACTCAGATTTGTCCGTCCTAAAGTATGTCATGTAGGACTGATCCGTGATGATCTTCTCTCTGATCAACGGCTGCAACCTCCTCAGGATAAAGGATATGCACATGAGTGAGTTCACCGCCCCGATGCATGCGTCTGAGATATCATTGGTGATTGACCCGCAAATCATCCAGCGCAAAAGGTTGTGCTGGTGTGCTCGTTCATCCCTTCTCATCGCAAACGCCAGGTTCTTCATCGACATGCGCAGCTCGTTCTGGTAGACAAGTCCGAGGTCCCAGTTCTTCTGGTAGTCGGCTCTTGTGCCTCGCCCGCAAGAGTCGACGCTGGGAGGTTTGATGACGCTCAGCGTGAACACTTTCCCCCAATTCCGATCCCTGAATTTTGCAACTCTTCGATCGGCCCTCTCGAGCTCGGCAGTTGTCATGAACTCTTCTGTACTCCTCCACCGCCTTGATGATGATGAGCTGTTCGGCATGTCATTGACGAACTCCTTGTAGACACTCCCTACTGCAGTGTCTTGGTGAAATGCAGCTTTAAAAGATCGCTCCTCGTTGTCTTCGGCCACAGCTGATGCGAGGTCCCAGATATCCGCAATGGATCTCAGCATATCGGTCTCCTCGATGCAGTACTTGGTGACATCCAGCAGCTCGGGGTTCTTTGCCAGCAGCGATGCTTCCCCACAGAGCTGGTTCAGCGCCGCCACTATCTTCTTTCCCTTGCTGCAGAACTCTCTCCATCCCAGCATGCACTCGTCAGCGGAGAGTAGCCCGAAGATCTTGCTGAGGAACTCCAATGCAACCCTCATGGACTGCCCCTCACCTTTCATCATACCTCGGCACTTCGCGGAGTAGTACGCTGAGTAGGCATAAATGACGGGGACGCCGATGTCCTCGACCCATTTAATGCACGTACCCAGGTCAGTGCCCATCTCCATTCTCCTGGGAATCCGCTTACCTTCGTCCACGGCATTCTTGACGAGGTTCCCCAGGAATATCGCCGCTTGTCTGGACTTCCCAACAGGCACGCAGAAGAATTCATTCGTGTTGACGACGGACGCGTTGGCAGTCATCTTGATGATATTCTCCAGCACCAGGAAAATCCAAAATAGGCTGCAATATATATTGTACCTGAATGGATCTGGAATGCACCCAGCTGGCACCTGAGGTCCGGGTCTGGCCCGAAACCCCTGAGGTCCGGGTCTGGCCCGAAACCTCTCTGGTGCAGTCGAAGTGGTGTGATTCTCACACGCAGCAGTCTGTCGCCGGCGTGGATTCCCCCACACTCTGCAAGCGAGAGCAGGTTTCAATCGCGCCTGTTGAAGGCACTTTGCTCGAGCAAGAAAACGCCGGAGGATCACACTCACAATCAATGACGTGTATAACTGGGTTTCCTTAGTTTCCCGACCAGCACAAGGTCCATGCTCATGGTTCCCGTTACATTTCTTGGACAAAGAACTTCCAAGATCAAAGTTCCAGGAAACAACTCTCCACGGTTTCTTGATTGGCAGAGGCTTCTTCGCGTACCTTTGCTTCAACCCGTAGCGACATCCATCAAAATCATGACTGGTGCCATCAAGAACAACCTCATGCAGTCTCTTATCCTTCCAATAATCGCAACTTCCGGGCAACTCAAACAGAATAGCAGCACGTTTCGTCATGGCATGTCGTTTGATTTCCACAAAACGTCCAAACAACTTCCAAAACTCCTTTTGTTTGGCCTCAATTTTCTCCGCGGTGTCAATTCCGCGAGTCTTGTTAAGGCGTGCCCATGATGATCCTCCCGTGCAAGGCCCGGCGAAGAACAACAAATCGGAAGATTTAGTGAGCACATGTCTAGCGATTCTCTCCCCGTACTCGCTCATTAAGTCATCGACCAAAGTAACGGTCACGACCTGAGGCCCCTTATGCCGGGCAAGGGTAGTGAACCAGTTGCGAGGCTCGGAACATGCTAAGAGCACTATGGGTCGAGACAAGTCAACACTATACAAGGTGACGATTGTGCGAGTTCTCATACCAGGAAGCGAGACATGCAACGGAGCGCGAAGCGCACCACCTTCATGGGTAACCAGCGCGAGCTCAATGCCCGGCGCAAGCTGTGGTTTGTGCTTCACCGCAATGCGATATGGAACAAAACAACGACCAGGAACAAATTGCTCACGGCTGGTATGCAGACAACGCATGAGCAGCTTCAACCGGAGCAAAGTATCCAAAGCCAAATCATTAACACATTTTAATTCCACACGCTCGTCTGACAACTCTTCAACAAACGCAGCCAGCACAGACTGCATGTCAACATCACCGGGCCCGACATGAATTGGTCGTGGTCGCGGAGATCGCTCCCGCGCCGGTACAGCAACCGGGACGGGATGAAACTGCCAAACTGCGCGTTCAACCCATCCATCAATCCGTGCACACTGCAACCCAGGATCAACTCTGTCCTCAACCTTAAGCCAGGACCCATTCTTCAGAAACCAAGTGGAACGAAGCCACTTGCTCCCGAACGGTGTCTCGACCGCGAGTGGAGGCTTTACACGCATCAATCTGGGCCCTTTGGCAACAACCACCGGATCATGTCCTTCATGCTCGTGCAATCCTTCTTTGGATGTCAGGCCGGGCCACCACAGGTCCGGGGGCATGACCGGAATGTGTGTGTGCGGAAATGTGGGAACTCCGTCTACCGTCCCCGAAGCCGTCTGCAGGGTCCCTTTTATAGGATCACACGTGGGTGTGAGCGCTTTGAGGGTATCCGGATCAGACAACAAACTCGGGTCAAGCAAACCAATCTGTAAACATGCATGTTTCCATTTGCGCCCATCATTGAACGCCTTGGTGTAGATGTCAGCCGCCATTCGATCGGTGACTTCATACGCCAAATACATGTAATCACGCGAGAACATCTCATGCATCCACGAAATGCAAACGCCATGGCTTCTCTCAAGGTGGCGCATTGTGGGGTTTCTCCCCGATCGCACAACACCGATCATAGCCTTATTGTCGTCATAGAACACAAAGTTCGGTGACTTCTTTAGAATCCGCTGCAACAACGTGAGAGCAGGCATACCCATGGCCCTCATGGCAACATCGGCCGCCACAATTTCGGCCTCAGGAGTTGAGTGACTCACACAACCCTGTCTTTTCGAGCTGCCAGACAACGGAAACCGAGTATTAGGCCCTTGTATATTCAAGTGTCCACCAGAGGTGGAACGCAACGATTCAACACAACCTGCGAAATCGGCGTCAGCATACAAGGCCAGGTGCACGTCTTCCATGGGATCTCCAACCCATCCGACCATGCGCCAATGTTTCGTATGATGCACATAACACATCAAATGATGCAGACCCCGATCATCGGAGTCGGTCCACCTGTGCACATTTCGTGCCAGGCGATTCACTTGCCGCAACAAATCGAAGCGAGCAATCCGCGCGCCGTACAGCAACTTCATCAGTACGCTAGCGGCATGCGGAGCAAGGTGTCCACGCACGGGCTCCTTCGTGGCCAACTCAGGAGTCCCTCCCCGCTGGTCCGGCACTGAGGCTGAACCGTCGGTGGGCACAAGATTGCTACACCAATTGCACACGACTGACGGGCCCTCTTTGGCAGGCTTCCGTGAGACGTGATTTTTTGTTTCTTCATGTATTTCAGGGGTAACAACCTTATTCAACTTCACGTCGCCCGCCACCTCAAGGTAGCGGTCAACACAGGAACGTAGGAACTGTTCCATGTCATAGGTCACCGTTGTGACGCGGTGTCCATTCCCGAGGGTGACATCTCCCTTGTATTGGTTACAACCAAGGTACATGTCGAGTCCAGTCTCGGGCTCAATCTTCAGGTGCGTACGCAACATGCTCCATCCCTGGGCAAGGTTCTTTTGTGGCCCCGCCATTTTGAAGTCATCGACATACACAACCAGAACAAGTTGGAGCTTTCCAGCACGGTGGCACCGGCTGTATGTGCGGCACCGGCTGTATAGCGGCACCGGCAGTATATGGCACCGGCTGTGTAGTGGCACCGGCTGTACTGCGCAATGGCTCTAGCTGTATATGGGGCCGGCTGTGTATACCGCCACCGACTGGGCATGGAGAATGTACAAATTAAGCGGGGGGTGTAAAAAATTACAAGGCTAGTTCTGCTAAAAAAGATAGGGGCTGTGTGAAACATGTTGCGCGTGTAAAATGAGTCGTTTTTCTCATGGACACATGGGTTGCGCCCCAAATGTTCTGCCAGCTTCTGCGTTTTTAAGGCACTCATATAAAAGCATGAAACAGGCTTTGTGCTCAAACTGCAGTGTGTGGACTCCGTTGTTCAACTACCATGCTTGCGACACGAAATGGCTTGAAGGGTTCCCGCATGTTCCCGCATTTTTTGAGACCAGCTTCCCTGCGTGACAGGTTGTTGTGGCCGCCGTTGTGCGTTTGCGCACTCTTTTTTTTTCGAAAGCAGTCGCTCGCCGCGAGCCGTGTACGGGTGACACCGAGGGGCGCGTCTTTGAATTTGGAACGGCTGTCTACAACAAGTGGTTTTATCGCACAACACAAACTCAGAATGTTTCTGTTCTTTGGATGTTCTTTGGTGTTTTTGGGAACCCCATTTGGGAAATCACGTTTTGCAGGTAGGTGTATATATATATATATGTATTGATCCTTGAACTTCAATGTGTTCTGGTAGCCCCTTTGACAAAACATGTGTAATGAGCTGTCCGAGACCCATCAGCCAGCGAAGTCGTGTTCGGCATCGCTCCGCTCCTGCGCAGCGTTTCTTTGCGGCTCGCCCCATGGAGAAATCGTGGCTGATCGCAGAAGCCCTACACAAGCACTGCATCCTCCCTGATAGCGAAAGAGTCAAAAGAACAGGATCCATACCGCCTTCGTCAACCTTAAAACACAAAAACACCCGGGCGGCTTTTGCTTGGGCTCGAGTGGTGAAAGGGCATAAGTTTTTCACGGCCCGGGCAGTGAAGCGGGCTTTGAAACTGCTGGTCACAAAGTTTGAGGTGGCGATCCCTCGCATACCAGGTCAAACCTTTCAGGTGTGGTCGCAGGCCCAAACTGAGCTTATCCTACACCTTTGCCAACGCGCCCGAAAGAATTTTGGGTCCAGCCTACGGTACGCCGGCCTTCACTTCAAGATGGACAACGTAGAGACGCAAATGCTGATTGAGGAGCCTTTTGAGTAAACAGCTCTTTTTCGTTTGGCTTGCGTGCGTGATCTGCAGGACTCGCCCCACGAGGACAACTCCCAAGGCTGGTTTTCTGATCCTTTTCAAAGTTTAAGCAAGTTGTGCTCCATGCTGCTCAGCTCATCCCCAACCCGGTTGATCGAATCGTTGGGTAGGGTTCAGATTTGTTTGGCTCCACCCCCCAAAGCAGACAACATTCAATCTCAAAGTGCGTCGCAGCGGTCAGGAGTAAGAGGTAAGAAGTTTGTGGCTCAGCGCGGCAACCCTGCACACCCTCAATCTCATTTGTTTGGCCAATCCTTTTTGCTTCTGACTGGTAAGCAACTCTTGTGAAATTGGTGCGCGGGCTCGAACGCCCATTGCCTCGAACGCAGGAAGATGTAGTTTTCAGCCTTTGTCTGATGTGGCCTCTCCAACCCGTTTGGAAAAGCAGTTCAACTTGTCAACCCCTGAATCACAAACGCAAACGCAGTGAAGATGCAGTTCAGTTTTCCTGATGTAGCTGCTTCTCCAACCCTTGAATCGCAAGGCAAAAGTAAGGAGATTTCATTTCGACCGTGTTCTGAGGTGGCCTCTCAAGCCTTTTGAAAAAACAACAACTCAATGCTTGAATCGCAAACGCAAAGGTGGAAAATCAAATGTGCAGTTGAACATTTTTTCTGGTGTAGCGTCTCAACCCATTAGGAAGCCAACCTCTGAACTGCAAGTGCGAGCGTAGGGATCTCAAGGTTCAGTTTCAACCGTGTTCTGATGTGGCCTCTCACGTCTTGCTTCCCCACAACTCGTTGGACCTCTGAACCACAGCCACAAACGAATAGAAAGGGTAGAGTCTCAAGACAGGGGTAGCCTTAACCGGTTCTTGCCCTGGGAACTCAACCCCCGACAAACATCCCAAGAACCTCGAACTTAGAAAGGGGAGATATCAAAAATCAACACGCCAGCAACCGCGGTCGAAACCGCCTAGGACCATCCAATCGCGACCCCGCCGCGGGCAACCAAGCCGCTTGGCGACGGGTCTTCGACAACCGCATCCGCGCCTTGGCATTCCGTTCTGACCCATCGGCATCCTGCGCTGCAGGCAGGTATAGTTAGACGGCGTTCAACCATTGGTCATCGTCTCCAAAACAATTTCCTTTTGTAACGGCTAATTGCAAGCTGCGCCGTTCCCGGACGCTCAAGCCACGTGCGCAGCACACACACACATAACAAGGATTTCGGTGTCACGCGACAAGTGTGCATTTTGCACATATGAGGGACCGTGCGAAATTGCAGGACGATACTGACGAGTCCATGAGCGACCCGCGCGACTACAGCGAGAAGGCGGCGTGGAACTTGGAGCAATTGGGAGCCTGGCACGAAGCGCACGGCGAAGAAGGCGCTGAGGCTTGGCTTATCAAGGGGTTATAGCTGCTAGTTTGGGGTCTTTGTAGTTAAGGTTCCCTGGAAGCGCTATTGCTAAGGGCCAGGACCTGGCGAACTTGGATGCCGGAGCAGCGGGGCAGACTGAGGCAGGCGGGAAGAGGATGGATCGAAGGTTCGCTCTGCAAGCCGTATGGCTTGTTGCGTGTAGCTCCAACGAGCTACTTAGGGCGGCAAACAAAAACGAGTGGTTGAACTGATTGAAAACCCTCAATCCGGTCTCAAGTTTGGGGGAGCATTGAATTGATTGGCAAGGGTGACGCTTTTGGGGCTAGGCGTTTGATGCGAGACGGCTGGCAGGTGGACGAGTCGGCGCTGGGCAAGTTGACGCGCGAGCAGATGGGTCACATGATTGTCAGCTTCAAGAAGCAGCTCGTCCTCTTGGCTGGCGAGATCAAGGGCTTGAAGAGCGAGAACGAGGAGCTGAAGAAAAGGATCAAGCCCGAGGGCGACGTGTCGCAGGAGGAGCAGGCGCAACTCCTGGCGGCGGCCGACGGTGCGCCCTTGCCGGAGGAGGAAGTCTGGCCCGAGGAGGATGGGTGGCAGGGCTGGGGCGGTGCCTGGGGTGGCTCGTCACAGGGCGACCCTTGGAGTAAAGCGACACGAGTTGCGTTTGCTCTACGGCTTGCTTGCGCGATTCAAATGCATCCCATGTTGGCAACTAAGGACGCTTCAGCTATAGCTACGCAGTGCTGGCTTAACGAAGAAGGGGCTGCCGAGACTTGGGGCAGCGAAGAAAATTGGGTCGGCCGAAATGCTGATCCTGACGAGGCCTACTCCAATTGGGACGCGTGGGACGAAGACGATGCGTGGAGCCACGCCTGGTGTCACGAAGGCGAACAGGCGAGTGGCGAGATGGCGATGTTGGAGGACTTCAGAGAGAGCCAGGACGGGGGAGGGGCGAAAATGTACATATGTATCTATATATATATATATACGTACGTATATTTATATATACATACAGACAAATGTAGTAGGTGTAAGGGGTGCTAGCACTCTACTCTTGCAAGGAAATCCACTTGAACAAGGAGAGCTACCAAAATCACCGAGAGGACGAACCCTTGAAGGAGGCTGGAAGTCTTGGGAGGGTAGGGCTGATGAAGGATAAGTCTTGTCAAAGGTTTTCCCCGACATGGCAACTACTGAGCTGTAGCCAAAACTAGCCAGGAACTTTGATTGAAGAGTCGCTGCCACTGCTCGTGCAAGGATCCGCCCGAGTGGAACTATGAGCCGTGGAATGAGGACGCGCCTTGGCCTCTGGACTCTCAAATGATGGAGATGAAGGAGTGTGAGGAGGCGGGGCAAAAAGGCAAACACAAAGTTTGAGCTGACTTTCAATCATTGGGTTGTGGCTCGAGGGCATGTTGACACACCTATAAGGAGAAGACCGACAAAGTGGACAATGAGAAAATCAAGAAGCCGGCGGTTGAGTTTCTTGGCGTCAGGGAAACGAATCTCTATTTTCTATTGCGAGGTCAAGGGTCCTTCAAATGACACTGATCACATTGTCCCTCAAACAACACCGGTCAACCAACCATCAAGGACGGAAGACCCCGACCAGATTCCTGAGTGGGCTGTGGATGAGTTGGAGTTGGAACTCGTGGGAGAGGCCCCGAAGGCAGCCTTCTCCTCCCTATATGCCCTTGACAGCTGACCCTCAAACCAATCGGCCCTGTCCTTGAGCCGGCCAGGATGTCAAGAACAAGCACCGCATTGTCGACAATCCTGCGGCCAGGCTGACAAGTACTGCCGATTATGAGCACTCCCGAGCCCGCTCTTGGTTTATTTAAACAAACCGGGGAACAAATTGTGTTATCGTATTCGCCTTTCAATCAAAACGCATGCGATGTGTTTTTGTAATTTTTCCTCATCCTAAATCGGCGACCCGTGATTCCTTTACAGTACGGTTGCTCCAAACTTAGGACTTGCTGGGGATCGATGCTTCAGACTTCGTTGGATCTGGGGCCTCTAGCGATGCGATCAAGGCCTGCCTCAGCCACAAACACGCTGTCAACCCGCATGCCCAACGACTGTTGACAGCCAGCATGCGCGCAGCAGCCCCTCAGTTCCAAGCCAAAGCAAAATCTAAGGCTAAACAGAAGCCAAAAGCAAAGGCCAAGGCGTCGCCAAAGGCCAAATCCGGACCGAAATCCAAGCCAGCACCAAAGCCGAAGACGAAGCCCCGCGAACCAAAGGGCCCTACAGCCTACGCGACTGAGAAGGAGAAGTTTCTGAAACAGACACTTGGTTTGAAACAGATGTCACTATATGAAACTTAGCAGACCTTGTTTGTGCCCTCTGGCAATCTAAGGCTTCAGGAGACCCTCACCTCTGCCGAGAAGGAGAAGAGGCCACTTTGCAATCAGCAAGTCATGGCTTCCAACCCTTTGCTGTCCAAAAAGTCCAGCCCTGACTAGGTGGAAAGAATCCGAAGAGCGCAAAGAAGTTTTGCAAGGAATGAGTGTGACGGAGCAGAAGCGCCGTCGCTATATCTAGCGTGATGGGCATGATGCAACATTGCTCATGTTTTACCATTTTTGGGGTTCAGATTTTATCCCGCGTGCCGTCACGCGGGCTGGGGCTTCGGCCTTTCACTTCTTAGAAAGGCGCCAATCTGACCGGGGGAAAAGGTTGCAAAGCTGGCGATCCACGGTCCTGAAGTGAGCTCACGGGCATGTGCAAGTTCACAGGCCTCAGCCAGCTCGCTGATTGCTCGAAGTGGCTCAATGGGCCGCGCACGGGGTTCCGCAGTCTAAAGAACACTGACACACGCATGTGGATCAAAGCTTGCAGCGTGCGCGCATCACAAGACTTCCGAGAACACTTAGTCTTATTTACGTAGTGACTGATCGCCATGAGATACTCTCAGCTGGCAGTGATCTTGACATGCCTAGTCAAAAGTGCCCTGGTTCAATTGGCCATGCTAGCTCAGCCATTGGTAGCCAGTTCGTCCTGTGTGGCGCTGAGGCTTGGGCGAGATCCCTGCGTCCCGTGCGATCCACTTTCTGGAAGTCTTCGCAGGTAAGCGCCTGCGCGCGGTTGTGGTCTGTCCAAAAACAAAACGATAAACAGGTGCGCACACACGCATGAACACCACACGCGCACGCACACGGGCACGCACACGCACCCACACGCACACACTTGCAGGTGTATATATATATATATATGTATATATATATATACACGCTTAGTTATTTATTCGCACACACAGACACACACACACACGTCGAGCGCCCACATCATACAGTATACAGGTATAACATGTGTACTCACGCGCACGAGCGCGCGCGCACACAGGCGCACACACACACACGCACGCGCACACCTACACAGCGCACACGTGCGTGCGCACGCACGAAGACAGACGCACACGTGTATTTCCTCCCCTTCACATGCTTGGCGCGTTCTCCCATTCCTGAACAGTTTCTTTGCTTGTGGCGATTTGCGAAACATTACTTGGCTCCTTGTTGGCAGGGGAGCATATGCTCCACAGCGGAATCCAATGGTGGGGGCTGGCTTCAGAGGCCGCTGATGTTTCTTGGTTTCAATGGGAGCTTGCAGACTTGTCACTTGCGCGTTGTTTATTGTTGGCCTGTACTCCTGCAACACTAAGATAGCGTACACGAAGCGCTTTGACATTTTGTCAAACTTCGGCATGCTCTACACCGTTCATCTGGTGGCTCTTCAGAGTATAGGTTTTTAAGCCCCTGGGAAACGCCATAACAGCCTACCCGTTTCACTGAGATACGACATGTGGTGGTCTCTGGAGTGGTATGGTTTGCCATACCGTGCAATTCCTGGATATTTATGCGGCCTGATTGCATCTAAATGGGAGTTCAAGTTTGAAGCCAAAGAAACCCAATCTTTTGAACACTTCGCGCATTAGGAGTCGCGGCTCCACCCGCCGGAGCTGGCTTCGGTCTCGCGGAGTTGGGGGGAGAAGCGCAAAAGAAGGCAACGCGCTTGCGCGACGGCTGGCTTACCTGACACTTGGCCACCCCTTTGGTTTCTTGAGATTTCGAGGGTTCATTGTTCTTTGGGGAGACCATGTAAAGCCATCTTTCCCAACAAAGTGAAATCGAAAACACACGTGTGGTGTCTTGCCAATGCCAGAAAATAGTTTTAAACGGGGAAGCCTCCTCTAGTGTTGCCCGCTTGGCACATGAATGATATCAAAAAATGTTCACTTGTGGTTCTTCGAAATGGACGGACCAAGGATTGAGCTGTGCTCCAAGAAGAATCTGTTTTGGGTCGTGGAACAACCCACGTCAAGCTTATTGTGGCAGTACCAGCCGATACGCGACCTCTTTCGCAAGTACAACCCAACATGGACTACAGCGAGTTTGGGGGCCTATGGGGCTGAGACCTTGAAACCCGCACCTTAGCGCTACAGTAGCCAACTAGAACGGTTTCTGGTGGCATGTTGGCCGCGCTCTGAGGTCACCCTGGTGGGCACAGCCCCGTGGTTGCCCAAATTGGGGTGCTGGGCTTCGCCGCAGCGAAGGCTGATCGTTAACTGGATTGCAGTGTGTGCGCGTATTTCCCTGCATCCTTTTGGGAGGCAGCAACTTCGGAGGATCAAACGGTTCCTTGGATTGGAGACGACAAAAACATACACGGACGCAAAGGGGGTCAAAAGATGCGTGCCGCCCTTACTCAATTCTCGACAGAAAAGAAAGCTTGCGAGTGTTTCTTTGATTCCTTGGCGCATGCGTTGATCTAAGTGCGGTGGACGTCACCTCAAGCGCAGCCAGAGGTACCCGGCTATGCTGGGCGTGGCCGCGTCCCGCCCGCAAATATCAAGTACGTAATAGCCACTCAAATGTTTGCATTCAAAGAGGGATCGCCTTTCACTGGGAAGGCTAGGCCAAGGTTTGGTTTGCCCCGTGAACAATTTGAGAGCCCGCGCGTAGGGGATATTGAGCCACATACCCAAATGAACTGGCTTGTTCCGAACTTAGGGGGCTTCCCTGCCGCCGGTGTCGTTCACCTTTTATGGGTCGGGTGAAACAAGGTGACCCTATACGCATTTTGGTTTACGTTGACGGCGCCCTTTTGGGTCGTTCTAAAGGTAAACCAACAAGCAAAAAGGGCGCCGCCTTTATAGGGTCACCTCTTTTATCGCAGACCCACTTGTTTCTACCCACTAAAAGGTCCATTTTCAATTAGAAGTCTCCATTTCCAGGATCCCTTCAAGTCAGCCCTTATGAGAGTAATTTGACTTTTGTTGGCATGCGGCTTGGCACGTTTAGACACGTTTAGACATGTTTGGGCACGTTCGGGGCACGTTTGGACACGTTTAGACATGTTTGGACACGTTCGGGCACGTTCGAGGCACGTTTAGACACGTTTGGACACGTTCGGGCACGTTTAGACACGTTTGACATTTTGGACACGTTCGACCATCGCATACTGGCCGGGGTGTTGACGATTGCAGGGAATCCCTTTCCAACCATGAACAAAACACAATGTTTTGAAGGGGAAAATGGCTTGCGTGCGACTCACGAAACTGACCTAAGGGGCAAACTCAAGAAAATCAGGATTTTGCCAGGGTTGCCCCTACACTCCAAAAACAGTGCAACGAACACTTCTGTTCCGTCACCCCTGCTCCAGAAACCAACGTTCACAACTCTTTGCCCCAAGCGTCACTCTTTTGTACTCCAAGGGAGATTCCGCCCCCACTGCTTTGCTCATAAAGGTCGGAAGACACCTCAGCCAGTTCTTCAAGACTATCCCTGTGGCTGAGCAACAGCCAGCTTCTGAATGTGGCTTGTCGTTTGAGGACCGCGGGGATGACTCCAGTGATTCTGGGCTGGAATCGCTTGTTTAAGCGCCCTGGCAGTTGAAAGCTGCGCGGCGGTTGCATTGAAATTAGAGTTTGCAAAGGGCAGCGTGTACTAGGAACATCGCTGCGCGCCGCAGACGCGCGCGCCTATCTGCTAGTCAGCTTCAGTTTGCGTGCTTCGCTGAATGAGTTGGACCCTTTTCAACTTCTTTTGCTTCTTTTTACTGATGGATACCAAAAAACCGGACCAGCCCCGAAACGTGTCTAAACGTGCCCAAACGTGCCACCGTCCGTATATGCAGGGGTGAAACGTGCCTAAACGTGCCGCTAGGGGTGTCCCGCGTTGAAGGCGTTTTAGCCAAACCACAGCCCCCCAACCCACGGCGCCTGCCCCAATGGACGAGCTTGCGCTGGCCGACCCGGGCGTCCTGGGCACGGTCAAGGGCAAGGGCAAGAAGGGCAAGAAGGGAAAAACCAAAAAGGGCTTGGCGGCGGGCAGCGAGGAGCAGGGCAACGCCAATGGCAAGGCCTCAACGGACACGGATAGCACGATGGGCGATGGCAGCGGGGCAAAGGGCGAGCAGCGCGTCGTCGATCGCACTGGCAAGGGGGCGGGCGAGGACGCTGTCGACAAGGGCGGCTACGCTAAGGGCTACGCTCATGCTGGCAAAAGCCTCGGGAAGAAGGGAGCGGGCGTGGCGAAGGGCAAGGCTGAGGGCACCGGCACGGGGGAGAACGCTGACGAGACCTACACCTTGGGCAAGGGCAATGGAAAAGCCAAGGAGAAGGGCAAGACCGGCTTCGACGCGGGCAAGGGCAAGGACATTGGGAAGCGCAAGCAGGACACGCGGGAGCAGGACACCTTGCAGGACACCCACGCGTGGGACACGACCAACGTTGTGAAGGGCAAGACCGGCAAGGGCAAGACCGACCTTGGGAAGGGCAAGACCGACCTTGGGAAGGGCAAGACCGACCTTGGGAAGGGCAAGACCGACCTTGGGAAGGGCAAGGCCGACGTTGGGAAAGGCAAGACCAACACCAAGAAGGGCAAGACCGACACCGAGAAGGGCAAGACCGACATTGCGAAGGGCGCCGCCGCGACTATCATGCAGGGAGGGAACGGCAAGGGCACGCAGGACATCGGGAAGGGCAAGGACTTTATGAAGGGAAAGGCGAAGGGCAAGGTCGACGCTGGGAAGGGCAAGACCAAAACGAAAGGACACGCCAACGTTGAAACGGGGAACACCGGCAACGACGACAACCTTCGCGCGGAGACGACGGACGGCAAGACCGTGGGCGTGACGGGCTTGAGTGGCAACACGGAGATGCTGGCGGTCGAGGACAAGGCGGAGGACGAGGGCGAGGGCGCGGCAACGAACAAGGCCTTGGCGGTTGTCCCACTGGCCGCTCCGAAGGCTGCCCCCAAGGCAAAGAAGGCCACGCAGGAGACTGAGCGTCTGACAGGTCGCGACTTGTTACATCCAATTTTTCTTACTTGGCCCATTTGCGATATTCTACGCAGGAGCCTGTCCCACCGCAAGCCTTGCCTGCGCCTAAGACGAAGAGCTCCGAGATTCGGGGCACCAGCCAACGACGATGCCGTTGCTGAGGCCGAAATGCAGTCCGGAGGAGAGCGCAGCCTACAATGAGTACTGGTCACGCTACAAGAGAAAGGCAAGCGACGATGAAGGCGCGGTTAGTCTTCTTCTAAAGCCTTTAAACTCCGGCACTCATGGCAGGTGATTCGAACACGGGTAAAACCACACCGTGCGTGTCTCAGCATGTTTTTTCAACTTGTGGGGATCTCCAGTCCCGTCAAATTATTGCCCCATGTTCAAACATCTTTGTTTGGGTGGTTACGATTTACGGGACCTCTGTCAAACATCAGCAAACCTATATGTTGGCTATATGGTAGAACCACTCTTGTTTTCCGTCATAGGGGTCAGAAGAGAAAATCAAACTTGCGCTGCAAGGCGGGCTCAAACTACTGTTCGTGTCTTGCAGGCGTCTCACTCTCGGGCCAACTGTGCTACGGCTCCGCACCTTATAAGCACAGCCGGCTCGAGAGTGAGACACCTACCAGACAATGCCTTGTTCACAACTTGATGCAGAGGCCTGCTGACAGAACAATTTTGAGCGCTCGCTCGCCCCAAGGCCGGTCCTCCGCCGATCCACCAGCATCTGGTCGGAAGCGGAGAGCTCGGTGAAGATGGGCCGCCTGACCACGCCAGAGCCAGATGGCTCGCGCAAAAAGAGGGTGACTTGACGGCGCTCGGAACCTTTTCAGGGGAAACCTTGGAAACGATTGCGTTTGTTCCAGGTAAAGTTCCTGAGCGAGGAAGACAAAAGAAGAATCCAAAAAAAAACAAAAAAACAGAAAAGACAAAAGAAGAATCCAGGCCTGGTAAGCACCACGTGCAAAACACGCCCTTTTACCACGTGTTACAAGTCCCTGACATCAACTTTGTGCCCAGGAGATGTCTGGACCCCAAGACCTTGAACCGGCGGAAAGAAAACGCCAAAGGGAGGCTTTGAGAAGAAGGCTTTCCGCTGGAGGCGTGGATGCGTCAGGGACTCTAAACTGGTCCATTTCTAAAACGGTGGAATGAGAATACTAGGATGTGTTACTTCGCAACGGATGCCTCGATCAATGGTGGTTCAGCTGTGAAAGGAAAATTGTGGTTGCCGCAAGCTGGCAGGACTCCGACCAGGATTAATCCAGCAGTACCAAAATGCTTCTACGGAAGAGGCAAAGTCACACCCTTAGATTGCAAGTGCGTTTCACTCACGAGTCCAACGGCGTTTCCTGTCTGCGGGGGGTCTTCCCTTGAAGGTTTGCATTTCTGCGAGCATTCATGTTGGACCCCGAGAGCCTGGGGAGCATCACCGTATCTGCTTACTACGAGAGCATGGCTGCTCAAGAAGATAGCTCTGCATACATTGAATTACCATTGAGCATCTTGAAGGAACAATATAGCTATGCCACCAACCCCACGAACCGGGCGTTTCTGGACAAGATAGTTCGCGACCAGCAAGGGCGGCCCCATCCACAGGACGCAAGCGATGATAATCGCCCTCAATTGAAAGCGGTTTCTGCAACCATGATACCCTTGTCTCTCCCCCATCCGTGCATCCCCAGGACCCTGGAAATCCCGAGCTCCGGATCTATAAGGTCTTCAAAAGTGCTGAAGAAAAGAGCATTTTGGTTGTCGCACATTCAGGGTTCACTTTACTTTTAGATGATTTGCTGCAGCTAAGGCATCAACAGCCGGCGGGTGGGCAACAAGCTGGAAGCTAAAGGACAATTGCCGGACAACAAAGCGGCCCGGTCGGCCATGGCAGACCACATTACTTCTGTGGCTGCTGATTTTCAGCCTAGCAAGCCTTCAGAGGCACCAACAAACATCGCAAAAGGAAAAGCGAAAGCCAAAGCCAAAGCCAAGAGCCAACCCGCAAAAGAGGCAAGGGCGATGCTTTCCACGTTTCAATTACAGGACGACCCCCATTCAAAAAAGCCACACACACGATTTGGCTTGCTCCTGTTTTAAGAAAATAAAGGATCTTATTTGCGAGACATTTGGGTTTGGGTTTGCTTAGAAACTTGTTTTTCCTTGCCTCGTTCACCCGTAGCTGAAGGGAACAATTGGTTTGAAAAAAAGGGGCCCTACATGTCTCTGAGGTTTCCCAGGGAGAGTTTGCAAGATCCACACCGAAGGGAAATCAAATCAATGTTTCAAGCCACCCCTATCGGAATTGACAAACGCGATCAGTTGACCTTCTTCGGTCTCGACTAGCCAAAACGCGTTGTAAATTACTGGGTTGACTCTACGCACAGGTCACTCCAGAGGAAAAAGAAAGGAAAGATTTCAAGAAGTCAATGGATGAGAGCCTGGGCTTCGTTTTGAAAGAGGGTCAAGTGTCGCCGCCGTTTTTCACACCCGCGCTTCAACTTAAGGATGAACAAGTTGATGTCCAGGATCCGATCGGCGGCCGAAGGGCTGAAGTCAAGTGGAATCCGGCACCAAGAAGAGGTTATCAAAACTTTGGGCCTAGCTTTCCAGAACATGCAGAAAATCTACAACAGGATCAATGAGATGATCTTTGAGGGCTGTGCCTTTGACACGTACAGAAACAAGCTTGAGTCCAACTACGACCTAGTCGAGGACCATTCCCCCAGCTTGCGGCGCCTCGTTTTCATTGCGCAAATGACCGCCACGCCTGCAGGACGCGTGCAAGCTGGTGGCGGATGCGGAGGCGATCAGGATTAGCCACGAGCGACGCAACTTGGTCTCACGTCTGATCAATCCTGGAAACCAAACCTCAGCCATCCCCAGTCAACCCTGATGTGAACGAACCCTCAGAGCCCTTGAGGAGCCTTAAGTTGTGTTCGATCTTGCTTTGAGGCGAGAAAGTCGAAAAGCGAAAGCGGGAAGGAACCCCCAAATCAAAAGCCAAAGCCAAAGCTACGCCCAAGCCAAAGGCCAGAGCAAAGGTGGCCACGGAGCCAATCCCCGACGCTTGGCCTGATGATGACAACTGGCAGGCAGGGGCCGAGGAAGGAGAAGAGGAATGGCAGTTTGATGAGGACGAAGAACTTTGGTGAGTGGTTTGGTTTAAACATTAGTTACTCATGCTGGTGCAGGGACTTGCAATGAATGTGTGATCCATCAAATTGGGGGATTGCGCGAAAACCGCGTTAATCCTGGGCGAATCCTTCACTCCTGGGCTCACTTAGTTGAGCAAATCTGATTGGCCCGATGAAGAGCACCAGCACTGATTAAGAGCGCACCAACAGTCTGATTGGGAAACTACCAACAGTTTGAACCGGAGTTCAATAAACCATCAGACAACACTCAACGTGTGAGCTTCAGGAAAAAACATGCGCGAAGCCTCGTGATCACCAGCCTAGCCGGAGAAAAAAACACTGCCCGCGACTTTTGTAGCAGGCCTGCAGGCGAAGGTTTGATCATGTCGGCGAAGTTCTTGTTCATCTTGATCTCCGCCACCTTGGGAGCGTCGAGCTTGAGCCACTGTTGTGGCACTAATCTGCGTGTGTTCATAGCTGGCGGGGATGGGAGAGGAGGGTGGCAAATAAGGAAACTGCAACACGGTGTAGCAAGCTAAGGGCTCCCTGGTTTTACATGTTTCACGCACTCAGAAAGCACATGCAGGAGTCAAACCCAGCAATTTCAAAAAATGCTGGCTGTGCCATGGCATCCAATCTTCACCAAGTGGTGGCTGGACTGGTCGAAGAACTTTTCGAAATGCTGGGCTCGGGAGAGGCGGGAGGGCGCACCGTTACGCTGCAATGTTGAAACGCCCGCGCTGTTTTTAAAAACGAAGGCACCTTGCCATCCGTGAAAACAGCCTTGTTAGCCACGTGTTGTTTTCAAGTTCAACCAAAGTTGGAAGCCGAACCCGTCCACAAACAGATTGGGTCGGGCCGGAAAGCCAAGGCCATTGTTCAATTAAGAGCTGATTGCACGGTTGATTGAACAACTTCAACTCCCCTTAAGCGGTCATTTGGGTTTTGGTTGAAACCAAAGCGCCGTACACATTCCAAGTTGGTTGTCGACCAAACTCGCTTCTCCCAGGTCCACCTTTGCAGAGTGCAATCGCTTGTGAGCCGACTTCACGGTTTACCTCATGCTTTGGTCCCGTTCCTTGCCTGACAAAAGAGGGCACTTGCTTGCGGGATTGTGAACTGGGCTAGTACGACACCAAGGCCATCAGTCCTGAAGTTGGCCGAATCTTTGCAAAGCAGGTCGTCCAGCTGGGGCGCAGGCCCCGTCTTTGATGCTTGGGTGATGGCCCAACCATGGAGGAAGCTGCTGCCGGCTCCGTTTGTGTTCCTTGCCTGCGTGCTCCTGCGTTTGCCTTCGCATGTTTGTTGACGTTCTCAGCCTGACCGTTTGCTTCTAAGGTTTGACGTGCCAGTCAACTACGTGGATGAGAAGGGCCAACCTCGCAAAAGCGCTCGTCACCATATGTTTGTGCCCCATGAAGTTGTTGGGGCGATGTACCAAAATGGAAGCCCGAAGCTGGCCGCCAAGCTGATTGGTTCCCCTGGTGCAACTTGGCTGCTACGTTTCCTTCAACCGACAACTTCTTCATGATACAGTCTTGTTCAGCAACTGTGTCTTCAAACAATGGTTTCCCTCAGCCTGACCATATTGAAAGTTAGGGTATACCGATGTGTCATGCGTGCGTGGACTCCAGGCACTTGAGGAGTTTTGGCGGCACGAGCGCGACACTCAATGGTTCCAATCCCATCCGATCTTCAAAGTGTCTCGGCCTGGAGCACCGATTGCATTTGGTGTTGCTTACGCCCATCCGACCCTAGCCTTAAGGAAACAGAAGCCAAATATGTGATACCCCTGAGAATCTACGGCGACGGCGCCGAAGCACACAGACGCTTGTTTTTGCAAAAAACGCCATGTGCCTTGGAAACAAACTCACCCGTGAAGTCAATCCTGCCCGAATCTAAGAACGACAGAAATTCGAGATGCTCACATTGGTTTTACCCCTCTCCGAAGCTGGCTCGGCAACCCTCGGAAGCCGCGTGCTGACCCTTGGCTGCGAAACGTGGTCGGTCTTTGTTTGCTCTGTGAATCGCTTGACTCCCAGATCAAAAAGCAATCGTACCCTTTGCAAGGCTGAGCTGCATGAACGCGACCTACTGCAACAATGATTCCCGCACCAAAATGCTAGAGTGCATCGAGTGGAGTTTCAACTGCCTTCGCGCCTTGCCAATTGAAAAGGTCGTCGCAGGGATTCGAACTTGTAGCTTTCCAAGGAAGTAGGAAACACTAACAACGCAAAGAAACAACGGACCACAGGGTTGCCAAGTTATATGATTGAAAGCGATAAGGAAAGCAACAAACAACGCGTAATATCTTTGACACTTAAGGTCGTGGAGTTTATCCTGACCGCGATCCTTGGGGGGCAACCTTCTCTCATTACCACGAGCCCCGCCGCTTCAAGATGGCTGGGCGGCGCATTGCTGGCAATTACGTTGGCTGCCTGGAAGGTATACAGGCAGACCAAGACTTTGTCAGGGTGCTCATGCAGCCATCGCGTCTCTTGCCTGTAAAGAAGGGACTAATACTACGCTCCTAGCTGCTATGTTTGCAGTTGAATCGCGAACTCTAGAGTTTGCAATCCAAGGTTTCTATACCCGGCAACAGTGCTGCTATTACTGCCGATCTCTACAGTGGTTGTACGACAATGAGGCCTCTGAGGCGCCGCTCCTGTATACGTGTTTTGGACCACGCTCGCAGCACAGACAAACGCGACCTGGCAAGCACAAACGCGCGGACATAAAAGAAATATACACATATAGAAGTATCTGCGTATATATGTATATTATAAATTATTTGCTCTTGGCGCATCAAGGGTTTTCAAATCATTTTGGCGGAGGGTGTCTGCCATTAAGCCCCGCTAGTTGCACACTTGTGAGGATCCATGTCGCCTGTCGCTCAAACAGGCCAAAATTGTTCGTTTCCAAAACTTTGGGGCGGAGGCGCGCCTTGCTTGTAAGGCTGGTGACGCTGGATGAGTGGCGCCAAGTTCACCCTGAGACACCTTTGACGCGCATAGCCGGCTGGTCGCCGTGGCGACGCTTAGCTGTCACATGTAAAACCATACGCAGATTTGACGCGTGGCTTGACAGGTATACTGCCTGACATCATGCACATCGTTCACTTGAGCTGTTTCCAGGACTTGCTGGTGGCCGTGCTGCTAGACTGGACGGACACAGATCGCTTGTTCCAAGGCTCGCGTGATGTTCGGCTTCAACAGCTCTGGCTCAACTACCGGGGTTGGTGCGAGGCTGGCGCTTTGAAGGACAGGGCTTCGCGCAAATTGTTCTTGCTGCCGACGCTGAAACCCACTGGAAAATATGCTGAGGTTTCCCAGAAAATTCTTTCAGCGACGGCCGCCCGGTACATGACATTTTGGTTGGCGAGCGTTGCGCGGAGCGTGGCTGCGCGGCAAGACGCGGATGATTTGGATCAGCTTCTTAGCTGCAAACTAGTCGCAAGTTTCAAAATCGCCTGCAGCGCTGCGCGCGCGGTTTTTGCTAAGTCTCAGAGCTGGCGCAGCAGGCGGCCTGGCGTCCATTGAGACGCTCTGCGTTTCGCATGGCAGGGTCCTGCCTAATGCTGCGTGCGAAAAGATGCGGCATTGCTACATGCTGTATAGATCGTCCTACAACGCTTTGGCGCAAAACGCGCTGCAAATGCGAGAGGCGAGGTATCACGTGCGCCCCAAGCAGCATCAGCTTGAGCATTTGGTTTATGATTATTTGCCTCGGAATCCAAGACATATGGCTAATTACGGCAATGAAGATTCAATTCGGAGAACAAAGGTTCAGGCGCTCAAAGCGCATCCTCTGTACATGCCCCAGCAAGTTTTGTCTAGGTACGCCATGTCTGCATGCTTGAAGTGGACGGCCGAGGGCTAAAAAAAAGGTGCTGATTGACGGGGGGGCCGTTCTGCGCCGGAAACATCAAACAAGAATTTTGTTTGAGCCCTGCCAGTGGAAACGCTGTGCATTTTGCGATGATATTGGCGCCGCAACAATTCAGCTTGCTTGGCAGAAAAAACACATTCTTTACTAAATAAGAGTCGTAGTTCTACATCCGTTGTGAGAACACGTCCCCAATATGTAGGGCTGTTCGCCTTTCATTTCAATGCTAGCTCAACCAAGCGTGCGTTTTTCTCAGCTATGTGTGTCATGGCAATCTTTACTCATCCGTTTTCAACACATGTTCTCAACAACTAGGGTTGTCGTGAAGGTCATAGCTTCAACCCGTGGCGCATGTTACCCGGCTGTGTGCACCTTTGCAAACTAGCTGGCGCCCAGCCCCCAACTGGCACCGGCTGTATGTGCGGCACCGGCTGTATAGAAAAAACCGGCTGTATCTCGAGATATAGCTCGCGTCAAGTGATGCTGCTTTGCACAAACTTGCTACAATGCCTAAAGATAAATTTGAACACACCAAATGTCTGGGGTAGACATAGTTTCTCATCTAACCAACGAAACTTTCTGCTAACACTTCAACTGAATTTCGGAAATTGTGCTGCACGGCAACGTACAGTCTCCAAACAATCTGAAAGCTCATACTCTGGCAAACTGCATCTGTGTGCATCACGCAACTGCTAGTATGCCAAGTATCACAATTCAAGCTAATTTCTAGTTGTCAAACTCCTTATTTACATCTATTCACAAATACCTACACTGCTCGCTAAGGTTTCCTTTCGTAGGTGTGCCTTCAACGTGTTTGAACACTGTGAAGCACACAGAACGAAGTCTAATTGCTATGCACTGCCTCTGGCAAGGCTTTTCTGCTCATCCTGATCTTACCTGATCAGGTACACTTTCAAGCAATAAATGCAATGCTGCATGATTGCGCCTGTAGACGAAATGCGGTGTCCTGAAGGTCTCATCCACGCACCTAGTACTGCTCATCATGTATTACACATGAGGATTTATACCTTCACACCCCTCTTCAACGCATGATGTCTACCTAAACCACTTAAACTAAAAATCGCTTCCAACACAAACTTAAATTCTGGTAATCTTGCACTTCGACTCGAGAATCGAGCCTTCTCATAGTCTTGCTGACAAAGATGAAACTCCGTCTGCTTCTGCTCACATCTCGTGCGGAAGAAAACACACGGTGCAGATCCTAAACGATCTCACTCCGACTTTGCCTCGAAGGCACTCACAACTGCCTCGATGAAAGCACTCTCCCGTCCGGGTCACGAATACTTTCTCTGGCACTCTTCTTGTGAGATTCTCTCCTCTCCAAGGTCTCACAAACACAGAACGCTGTGCGTCCTCTGATTCTGATGGCTCCGAATCTGGATGCCTCTTCATTGCTTTGTCCTTGCTCTGATTCCTGGTGGAACTCAGGCATTGGCACACAATATACGTTGTCAACACAACTGTACAAGTGTAACCCACTAATGCAATCAGAATGATGTCCATGGCTTGTCTCTACCACACACGCTCGTGCGAATGCTCGGCCGATGGTGATCTAACTTCCTGATTGATGGCTAAAACTGCCTGCTTCACAACTGCTTTATTATAACTGCCACTGGCTTTGTAGTTGGGAAGGGCATGCGTCTGTGCACCACACGTGCACTCACTCAGCTTTGAAATGTTGTCTGCAAACTTTGCTGACGTGCTAATGAATCTCCAGCGCTTGCTGAATCCTGCCGATTCAACTGAACTGCATAACCTAGCGGTCGCAACATGAATCAACGGCTTGTCAAACCTACGCAAAACTGCACGCGGCAATGTTTGCCTAAGGTTCTGCACAACACGCCATTTCCAGTATGCGCATGTTGCCGACAGTTCAAAACTCCAATTTGAAATCGCAGGGTGACACATCACACGCTTTGCTTTTGCAAGCAACAACTTGAAAGTTCTCCTAAGACCGGTGTGCGTCTGACGATGTCCTGGCTCATGGTCATGCATCCTCATGAATGAACTTCCTCCCGTACAAGGTAATGAAACATGAACCCACACAGCTGGCCTATCGGATTCTTTCCTGAATTGCAACCTGTCCAAGGCTGCAAGCAACGCCACGACCGTCGCTTCTCTGCACAAATCGTCCGCCTCGACGACTCTCCAAACGGCATACTCTGGACCTAACTTATCAAAAGCTACTCCAAGCACACTGTCTGGCTCACAGCACACTTCAAGCAAAAGGTACCTAGTTCCCGACGTGATGGTCCACTTCGAACTAAGCACTTCAACCTGCATTGGATCTTGAAAATCCACATCCATGGGAAACTCATCTTCCTCGCCTTCAGACATGAATTCATCCTCTTCTGCACAACTGGGATCCACCTCCATAGGCGAAGCAACCGACTTGCTCCCTTTGCCCGCTTTCTTCTTACTGCTGGCGTTCTCAAACTGAAATGGTGCAATTTCCATGTCACTCACACCTGTCTGAGCACGAAACACTGAAAGCTTGTCACTGGGCAAAACCTTGGTAAGCATGTCTGCACAGTTCTTCTCACCTGCTACCCAATACATGTGCATCGATCCAGCATTCATGTGTTCCCTGAGGAAATGCCAACGAATGGACGAGTGTCTCAATCGTCTCTGTACATCTTGCCTCAACAAAGCGGCCTGGGCACTGCTGTTGTCATTCATCAAAAAGATGCGGGAGTATTCCTCGCTGCCCGGCACTAGGAAACACGTCAACTGGCGAAGACCTAGCGTCTCCTGGCCTCCTGCCAAAATGGCTTGAAGCTCTGCTTCCGTGGAACTCAAACTCACAACTGTCTGAGTCCTGGCAAATGACTTCACGTTGGATCCTAGCCAAAATATGCAACATCCTGAGATGCTCTTCCTGCTATTGCTCTCCAATGGAGCAAACGATGCATCCGTGTACGTGATCAAGTCCACCTCCGTCATGTCTTCCTGCCGTACTGACTCAGCAAACAAGGATGGAAAACTCATCTCGAAATGAGCTGTGCCTAACACATAGCGACAGAGAGCCTTGAGCGCTCTTTCCTGTCCAATGGTTGGCTTGGCCTGTCCGGTGGACAGCGCACTCACAGGATATGCACGGTCTGGTCTGAAATTCACGACCCACGCAATTCTCCCTAATGCTGACCTGTAGTCTGTTGCGGCCTCTTCTGAAAGCTCTCGAAGGCTGACCTCGTCACACGCATCCAGCATGCTCTTGATTGCTGGAACATGCATCACTGGCTTGATCCCTTTGCACATAGGCAAATTGGCTAGCTGCTCAAAGTACTCCTGGCTGTGTCCTACAAACAACCGTGAGTCATTTGGCTTTCTATGCACAATTCTGCCTAAGAACTTACACGACCCACCTCCCTCATAGGAAGGGCTGATGCGCCCAGTCTCTGCACACGCGAACTCCTGCTGCAAACCTTCAAGAAACCACTCAAAAGTCCGACCTTCTGGAGTGAGGATGAGCAAGTCATCAACATATGTGATCATGGTCACGGGCTGATCCACGATAGTCCCGTCCTGACTAGACACACGACCCACAAACAGACCTGGCTCAACTTCTGACTGCTCCATGCCTGGAAATCGGCTCTTGATGGTGTTGAAGAGATGGAGCATCCACGCACGACTGGCGCAACGAAGACCGTTCAAAGCTTTGGACAAGTCCAAAAACAATGGCCTCCCTTCTGCATCTCGAATGCCACTCGGCAATCGTATGATCTTCCTGATGTCACCAGGAAGTGGCGCACTCATGAATGCAGTAGACACGTCAAGCGCTCCTAGACACTGATCGGCATGCCCGGCTGCCGCAAGAAGGCACCTGAATGCGTCTGTGGACACTGTGGCTGACGAAATGCCTAAACTCACTGCGGAAGCTGCACCTGCTGCAACCTCTTGCACAACTAACCTTGCTCGCACTAGCTGCTTGCCATATTTCTCCTTGAGAGCCAAAACCCATCTGGATGGAATTGCAGCTATGCCTAGTTGGCCACACAATGCTTTGGCTTCATTCTCACAAATCAGCCGTCCAACCATCTTATCGCTCATTTGTCCCAACTCAGTCATCATGCCAGCAACCACGTCATCTGGTGGCAATTTCTCACCTGTGTACTCATCTATGGCGGTCACTGGGTGATTCAAGAGGGCTTCTCCTCCACACAGACTGAAAGGGTGAGTACGCTCTGCATTACTCCACAAATTATTCTTGAATGCTGCAACATGAAAATCAAACATGTGACTGATGCTGTCCTGATCTACGGCGACTCCCAAGAGTCGATTGATGGTCATCTCATCATCCGGGTCGACAACATCCATCTGGCTGTCCTCTGCAACATCCATCGCATCTGCTCCACCTGGGACGGAAAGTCCCTCGGGAACAGCAATCGGCACGGCCTGACCTGGTGGCTGTAAAAGCTCTGGTGGTGTCTCAGGGGCGTGCAACGTAGGATTGGGTGGAATGGGAAGCACACGTCCTCCCAACACATCTGAGTCCTTCTGATCTGCTGGTTGCGCACGGCCACTAACTGCCGACGAAGATGCCTGTTCAGACGAGGACGGATCTGACGCGGCCTCATCTTGCTGCGACCCTCTGGCCCTTTCTGCAACCACCCACTGGCGGTACCTCTCACGACACTTCGTGCTATGGACTCGGCCTTTCGGCCCTTGCTGACATGCCGAACAATCTTTGCTACGTCCATGCTCCTGATACCAGGTCCACGGCGGATTGCCGATCACTTCCTCTGGCAAAACCTTCTGCCTTTTGCTTTCACTGTCACTCCCAGCCTGCGGCTTCTCATGCTCACTCTCAGCCTCTGCAGCTGGTCCTCTCTTGGCTGGTTGCTCCTGAATGGCAACCACAAGGTCTGGATAGACCTCAGTAGCTATCTGATGCGGCGTCAAGAGCTTGATGGACTTGGCCCTGAACACGTGCACTTCACCACTGTCTGGATTCTTGATGGCACATGTGTAGCCAAGCAATCCTGCATGCGCAGCTCCAAGAAACATGGATTCTGCGAATCTCGACTGCACACTGCTCTGAACCTTCACTGAGTCCGGAAGCTCTGCCAACACCCTGGATGCGAATGGTGCTGACTGCGGCAAATCCATGCTCTTGCCAAACAGCAGATCACGGGGTGATCGGCCTTGCTCATCCTTGCTGAATGCATTCCGGTTCATGCTCAAGTACTCAAGCACGTAATTCAACGACTGATGGTCCCGAGCGATGCGCACCTTGTGCTGGTTCCTCATCTCCAACTCAAGCACCTGAAATGCTTCTTGAAACACGCGATTGGCTCTCTCGGCGCCTCCCACCTTTTGGTGATCTCCTTGAGCTGCTACTGTCACATTCACCTGCCTCCCTTCCAAGGGCAAGCCCCGAAAGAGCTTGACGATGGCAGGCTCTGCATCTGTCAACACTTGCACCGGCACGCCTTCTCCAGTCAGTCCAAGGTACATGAATACCTTCTTCAGTCTAATGCGGTTGATCTCAACACTGGGGCTGACTGTCATGGCGAACATGCAACTGGATCCGTGGTACACGCTCAAGCACTTCATGTCAATGCCTGGCAACCAAAAGAAATCAGCCTGGACCAAGGCTTGGTCTCTTTCGCTCCTCCTGTGATGCTGCGGCCCCACACCATGGGCCTGTTGGCAAACACTGCAGTCAGGGTCATATGGAATGTGCCCTCTGGCAACGTGCACCTCTAGCGGCACCTGATTCTTGAATCTGCGAACCATCTCGTCACTGGCTGCAGGCTTCTTGCTTACTCCTGACACACACGGCACTGCCAACTTCACATCTGCTGCACTCACAGATACTGGCGAGTCAACTTTCCTGCCTTCGGGCACCTGAATGGCTACCCCTTCACTGGCGGGACGCTTCATGGCTGGCTTCTTGTTGGCCATCGGCTGGGACACGTCCGTAGCTGACCCATCAAGCAAAACACTCAAAGGAACCCGAAACTGAACCTTCTTCTTGGAACCTTCCTTGACGCACACTCCACTGTTGCTTTGCGACAATGCACTGGCAATGGAGATCTGGTGTGCACGCTTGGACTTCTGCAATGCTTGAGTGTCAACTCCAATCCAAGGGCATCGAGAGTACCAAAACACGTCAATGTCCTGCTTAGTACTGCTCTCACGAAGCAATGCACTCTTGGAATTCATTGAAAATTCCCAACCGTTTTCCGCTAGTTTGCCAAGACTAAGAATGCTATTTTCAACCATGCCCACATAAGCTTGCACCTTAAACCAACGACACTGCTCGGTTCCCTGTTCGGTTCTAGTGCAAAACGGCAATTTGATGGTAACACTCAGAGACATGTCCACGGCTGCACCTGTTGCGGTTGAAAATCTGGCGGGTTTACTGCAACTCCCAGTTATCAAGTACTCATGCTGCCGTGCAAACTGCAAACTAATCACATGCGAAGATGCACCCGAATCAAGCAACATCCACTGCTCGGCACTTCCAAGCACGTTCTGATGCAGAGTGCGATCTGGCAAGTGACACAACGTCATCAGCGACATAGCTGACTCTTCTGGTGCGGGTTCACTCACATCTTCCACGTCTGGCTGATGATCTGGATCATCACTCTGAGTGAACTCATTCTGCTTTCCTTTTCCTTTCTTGCCCTTGCCCTTGCCCTTGTTCTTGCTCTTGCCTTTGCCACCCTGAGGTTGGCTCTTGCCTTTCTGCTGACCGGCTGCTTGGGCCTTTGACTGACCCTTCGCCTGGGGCACATTGGGCTTGTTCGGACAAGACGAGGCAAAATGCCCCTTCTGCCCACATGCATGGCATATCACACCTTCACTTTGTGCGATTTTATCTTTCTGGCGACAATCTCTGGCCATGTGGCCGGGCTTCCCACACAGGTAGCACTTCCTCTCAGTGCTCTTATCTCGGCCTTTGCCTTTGCCCGGGCCACCGCCACCAGGATTTCCCTGAAACGCACTGGCTTGCCTCTTCACATTCCCTGAGGGATCTGTCCAAATGCGATGCCTGTGCTCATGCTCCAACGCTCGTTGACGAATGTCATGATACGATCCGTCACTATGCATCAGGGCGAACTCCTTGCATGGTCCATGACTGGTCTTCAACAGGACTTGTGTCAAATCCACGTCCGACAGACTCAGTGCGCGCCTATCTCCATCTTCTGGAAGACGACTGATCATCTTCTCGTAGCGAGCCACTGCTGTGTCCAGCGAACACAAACTGTCATGCACTGTATCCTCACGAAACGTCTGCATCAACAGTTGACTTCTGAAGAAAAGACCTTCTGCACGCGACCTCAATGTGAATTCTGCTGCAAGTCTCCGCAACGTCTCAAAACCACATACAGCAAACTGTGCACTCTCCACATATGCTGTGATTATCCTCAAACCACGGGGATTGTCTGCAAATGCTTGTGTCAAAACAACCTGCAAACGAACACTTCTGGCTGCCTGCGCTGGGGTCAATAACTCTTGAGTCAAGGGCGACGGGTGTGCTGCTGCTGCATACACCTCTGAAGGAAACTGATCACTCATAGCTCCCAACCAATTCGCCACATACACAAGGAAAGTGGAAAAACCAATCAACTCATCTGACCTAGTCTTCCACATCTTCACCTTCTCTAAAGGTGCTACCCAACGGTCCGCTCTGCCCATCTGATCGTTCGCCATCGGCACCACTGTTGGTACCGGATTTCCTGAAAGATCCGCAGCTGTCTGCGCGACTCCCACAGGCACTGATGCACCATTCGCTGGCGCTGATTGCTGACCAATTCCCGGAGGAGGAGGTGGCACCTGAGGAAAAACTGAACTCCCAGATCCACCATACGTTGCAAAACCTGCTGATGGACCGGCTTGTCCACCACCTGCCACTGCTGTGGCGCTTCCACTCATTGGAAATGGCTGGCCCGTTCCGGTTGCCGGAGCGGCCACGCTCCCCGAAGCTTGCAAACTACCTGTTGCTGAACTTCCAGGATTCACTCCTTGCTGAACTGAATTCCCACCCGCTGCCGCCAGATCCGCCTGCTGCTGAACAATGGCTGCAAGTTGAGCCTGAAGAACCTGCTGTCCTTGCACCAATTGCGTCACTGTCGTCGCAAGTGACGTCACCTGCTGTGTCAACACTGTTGTGCTGGGATCTGCGGCCTTCGACGGTGAAGTAGGTGGTGTCCGACTCAAGGCACGACTCGCTGCTCTCGGCGGCGATCCTGACCTTGATCTCGTCTTCGTGTCTGCCATCTCGCCTGAACTAATCAAGCTGCCCCGAACTGCTTCAGAGCTCCGCTACCATGTGGAGGTAGCAAACCCCACACGGCCAAGATATCCTCTCGATATATGCGCCGCCAAGACCAATACCAAAACTCCTCAAACTGCTATGCAAATATCTCCTCAATATATCACACAATCAAGTTATATCTGCTTCAATGATATTGTCTCTTTTCTCCGGCTCCAAGCTCAAAATGTCTGTGACAACGGCCTGGACGAGGTGACCAAAAGCGGCTCTGTGAGCTGCGGTCACAGGGGTCTGCTCCTCTAAAGAAACAGCGTTGCCAAGCAAGCGGATGCGATGCTCAGCAACCCATGCAAAACCAAAAATGAGCTAGTGCTCAGTCCTGAGCCACCGCCCAATCTTGAGCCAACGAATTGTTCGTTGTATTCTCAATTCAAACTCAACAACATGTGAAACATCTGCAACCCTACATGTACTGCACAAAACGTGGTTTCCATGCACAACTGGCTGCAAAACTTCTCTGGCGAAAGTTCCTGCACTTATGCACAATGTGTACATCTGGAACACAAATGGCAAGTAGACCTCTGCTCAATGCAATGCAATGGTCTGCACACACGTTCACAAAATGTGTAATGCCAAGTTCCTTAATTTCGTGTTCCGGTATCCGGCTGTAGTCAATTACGCACCGTACCCCGCAGGGGGACGACGGAACTGCGCACCTTCGATGTTCTGCACTAAGCGGATCTCGAGATATAGCTCGCGTCAAGTGATGCTGCTTTGCACAAACTTGCTACAATGCCTAAAGATAAATTTGAACACACCAAATGTCTGGGGTAGACATAGTTTCTCATCTGACCAACGAAACTTTCTGCTAACACTTCAACTGAATTTCGGAAATTGTGCTGTACGGCAACGTACAGTCTCCAAACAATCTGAAACTCTGCCAAAATGAATCTGCTGACTTTAGTTAGCTGATCATGTGCTAAATATCAACACGTGAGCTGTACTCGGATGTACGACGCTCAGTCATGCTCATACTCTGGCAAACTGCATCTGTGTGCATCACGCAACTGCTAGTATGCCAAGTATCACAATTCAAGCTAATTTCTAGTTGTCAAACTCCTTATTTACATCTATTCACAAATACCTACACTGCTCGCTAAGGTTTCCTTTCGTAGGTGTGCCTTCAACGTGTTTGAACACTGTGAAGCACACAGAACGAAGTCTAATTGCTATGCACTGCCTCTGGCAAGGCTTTTCTGCTCATCCTGATCTTACCTGATCAGGTACACTTTCAAGCAATAAATGCAATGCTGCATGATTGCGCCTGTAGACGAAATGCGGTGTCCTGAAGGTCTCATCCACGCACCTAGTACTGCTCATCATGTATTACACATGAGGATTTATACCTTCACAGTTTAGGGTTTAGGGTTTAGGGTCCGCCAACACAGCTTGGCGCCCAAGAACAATTCAAATCGACTCACGAAGATCTAAAGCAGCGAATCACTTTGCTCTATAGGGGGGGTGCGCCCTGGTGCTTGATCGATTTTTTATGATAAAATGGTCTACGGGCTTGATAAAATGGTCTACGGGCTGCCTTGGCTTGATAAAACGGCGATAAAATGGTCTACGGGCGATAAAATGGTCTACGGGCTAAAACGGCCATTGGCCTTGATAAAACGGTCTTGGGGGCGATAAAATGGTCACGGGCGATAAAATGGTCTACGGGCTGCCTTGGCTTGATAAAAACGTTCGTTGGCCTTGATAAAACGGCCAGCGGGGCGATAAAATGGTCTACGGGCGAAAAAATGGTCTATGTTGATCAAACGGCCATCGGTGGCAATAAAATTGTCTACGGGCGATAAAATGGTCTACGGGCTGCTTTGGCTTGATGAAACGGCCATTGACCTTGCTAAAACGGCCATTCGGGGCGATAATGGTTTACGGGCGATAAAATGCTACGGGCTGCCTTGGCTTGATAAAACATCCATTGGCCTTGATAAAACGGCCACTGGGGCGCCTTGATAAGGCAGCCATTGGCCTAATTGCTGTTGATGAAATGACAATTTGCGTTGATAATACGGCCATTGGCCTTGATAGAGTTTGCGGAGCTTGCGCCTCAGAGCCGAACCCTGAGCCCCAACCCTGAACCCTGAACCGTGACGAACCTTCAGCCTTCAACAAAACTTGCGCGGCCAAAGCCCTGCCCAAGTCTCTCTTAGATAAAGCGCTTTGCGGGGAGCGAATCGCGCTGTTTTGCCGGGAGGGGGGGGAGCCTTTTACGGGAAACACTTCATTTTGTGGCAGCCTTTGCCGCGAGAGGCGAGCCGCTGGCTTTTATAGCTCGAGGCGCGCGGGGCCCGAATCGAGCAAGCCCGTCCTTGGCGAAGGCGGGAACTCGCACTCCAAGGCGGCGAGCGCCAGCCGCTGCTGCCAGCCTCGGATGGCCCGCCGACTGGCCCGTCCCGGCCGCTCAGAAAGAAGCCCGACGAACAGCACAAAAATTTGGACCTCCGCACGGAAGCGCAGCGGGTCGTCGCAGACTAACCATCTCCAGGACGGCAACGGGAAGTCCCAGCCCTCGCATCTCTGGCGCAGTCGCGCCTGCCAGGCGACCAGCGTCGGCAGCCGCAAGTCAGAGCAAGGCCCCACGGACACCTCCGCGAAAGCGGCGACCTCTTGGTAGAGCGCGTCGTCTTTGCCCCGGGCCTCGACTTCGAATTGCTCCGCCGCGCCCGCCTCGTCGCCTTCCCCCTCGTCGCTCTCGGAGTCCCACATGTCGGCCCACCGGGGCCGCTGGCCTAGGCCCAACATGCGCAGCGAAGCCTGTAGAAGCGCGGCTTGGGCCGGAGCTGCGCGCGCGAAAGCAAGCGGCGCCCGCTCGCGCCAATCCACAACTTGATCGTTTCTCGTCGCCCCCCCCGCCTCCTCTCTCCTTTCCCACGCGACGGCGCCTTTTGCCTGGCCCGGCCGCGGCGGTCTCGCGACAGTCAGCTGCGAGGCTAGCGAGCTCGAGCTCGCCGCTCTCCAGGCCGAGCCCGCCGCGCGCAAACGGCCACTGGGAAGTCGTCGCAGCGGAACGCAATGGCGAGGCCGGCGTCGAAGGGCGCCTCGTCTTCCTCTTCCTCGCTATCCATTTGCAAGCAGCCACGAAAGTCGCCCGGGCGATCGACTTCGGGCGAGTAGAAGAAGCGGGCGCGGCCTTTTCGCAGCAAGCCGAGGTAGAACTCGAACTCCGCTCCCCCGAGCGAGTCGAAGAAGAACAAGTTGAGTCTTCGCAGCGCTTCAAGCGGGCCCGAGCCTCGGATGTGGCAGAAGCGATCGATCCAGCGCCGCATCTGCAGCGGCGTGCCCCCGCGGAAGGCGCCGGCCAAGAAGGCCGGCGGGCGGAAACGGCTTGCCCGCTCCGCGTCAAAGTCCCAGCAGGCCCGCACCTCGAGCGCGTCCTGCCGCTCAAAGCCCGGCAAGCGCACGCAAGTGCCTTGAAGGAAAGCCGCAAAGTCTTCGGCGAGCCTCCGCGCGGCAGCGCCCCGCTCCGTCCACACTGGCCTGCGGGCGTCGCGGCAGAGCGCCAAGAGGCGAAGCGCGGCTCGCCCGTCCAGTAGCTCGAGGAACTCCTGCAACAACACGTCGAAGACTTGGGCGCGGACCAGCGGCATGGCGCAATGGGAAACGCCGCTAGAGGGGCCGCGCCGGGTCTCACAAAAGGGCTCGGTCCGAGAACGCTGCGTCGCTTCCCCCCCTTCCGCGGCCGCCCTGCACGCAGAGCCACTGCAAGCAAGTCTCGGAGAAGCCCGAACAACACGGCGGCGCGGCCAAACCCTCGGCGTTTCTTTCACTGCTTCCTCAAACACTGCGTCGTCGCTGAAATGGAAGACCTAGCGGCTGGGCGGCCCCGTCACTTCGCCTCGCCCTCGTTGTCGACCTTCTCGCCGCTGGCCGCCGCCATTTTCCCCGCCTCTCGTTCTCCGGCTTCGGCTTGACTGTCAAGTTGAGTGGGCGCCGCCAAGCCAAGGCACGACTGACCTCGCGGCAGCGCGCTCCTCTGGCGCTTCTTCTTGCCGCCGCCCTTGGGCTGCGCAGGCGGGGCGTCCTCGGCCGTCCTCCGGAAGATGTTGACTCCAACGGCGCCGGGCGGGCGCCAGTACGGGATCGGCTCCGCCAGGCGTCGCGGGGCAGTCAGGCCCAAGCCGCACACGCGCCTCTCGTATGGCAGGGCTGCGTCGCGCGGCCACAAGTGTTGGTCTGCGAGCTCGTGAAACTCCGCCTCGCTGAGCACGCGGGCGCCAGAGATGGTCGCGCAGCCGTAGACCTTGCCTCCCATGCCCAGCCACACGCGGCCGAGCGCGTGCCGGGTCGCTCGCAGTTCCATGGTCTTCTCGCCGCTCAGCACGAGGTCGAGCCACGGCTGCCGCATCACCAGCACGCGGTCTCCCACGGCAGGCGCGCTGTCTTCTGTCATGCGGCGCGCAAACCAAGAGGCTTTGAGCGGAGCAGGTCGCGAGAGCTAGCTATAGCTGGGCAAAACGGCTGCGGCGGCCGCGATGCGTCGCGCCGGCCAACGGCAAGACCCAGGCGCGGCCGCGCGGCTCAAGTCCGAGCTCGGGCCGAAGCCCCGCCCCCCGCCCTTCAAACCGCTCTCCGCCGACAACGAAAGGGGCCCGAAGGGAAAAGGAAAACTTTTCTGAGCACTGTCGACAAGCGGCCGAGAGCCGACTGCGGCGAGCCGATTACCCCGTCCGTCTTTTTGCGTCTTCAAGTGGCGCAGTCCACGCGCCGCACTCCGCGGCTCCGACCGCTCACTCAGTCTCCGCCATCTCGGTGGCAAGCACAGACTCTTGCTCGGCCACCCACTTGGCCAGCGGGTCGCCCGCGGAGGTCGCGTTGACGAAGTGAAGCGGGACCCCCAGCAGCACGTCCGCGAAGATCTCTTGGACGCTCCGCTTGTCCTCCAAGGAGTCCTCGATTTCCAGCACCCGAACGTAGTCGCGGTCCCGCCCGCCGCCGTTTCGGCCCACAACGTGCGCCCCAGGGACATCCACCTCGTCGAACCTGCTGCGGTAGGCGAAGATGCCTCCGTAGAAGATCAGCGAGTAGCGGCGGCCGCCTGCGCCCGGCCCGGTTTCTCCGCAATTTCCTTCTTCTTCTTCTTCTCCAAGCAGCTCTTCCCCATCCACGAGCGAGCTCCAATTGGCACACAACGTGGCGGCGACCCTTGGGCGGCCCGACCGCGAAAGGCTTGGGCAAGGGAAAGTCCATTCTCGCCCAGCGCGGGAACTCTTTCCCGAAGCTTAGGCTGCGCGGAGCAGTCAAGAGGCCCAGGCGCGGGACAGCCGCCAGGTCGCCCACGCGCTTCTTGTGGTCCAAGACGAAGGCCACGAGGTCCAGCGCGGGCGACGGGTCAGGCCCCGCGCAGTAGATGGCCATGTTCCACGGCGCGACGCCCACGCCGTCAGGGTCGAGCGGGCCGCTCTGCGGCGGGGCGCCGATGTTCAGCTTGACGCGGAGGACAGTCTCCAAGGACTCGAGGCAGCGGACGTCCTTGTCGGGGTGCTCGAGCGCGGCGAACTTCAGCAACTCCTTGGGCCCGAACGCCTCCTTGGCGGAGCCGGCGATCTGCACTTGCCACAACGGCACATCGGTCTCCAAGCCTTCGAAGAAGGCGAACGCTTTTCCCCAGGGCCGCGCGGCGGCGAAGAGCACGCAGGGCGCCAACTGCGCCAAGGGGTCCCCGCGGGCCTTCTTGGTCGCGCCGTTGAATTGAAGACCGTCGGCTAGGAGGCGGCGCTTGGCGGGCATGGCGCTGGACACGTGGCTAGGGCACTCAAAAGGCAACTCGTGTAGATCACTGAGACAGCTGCGGCGCGGGAAATCGTGCGAGACCTCAAAAAGCCCGAGCTCCACGGCTACTGATAGACAAGTTTCCTGGAGGGCCCGCGCTTTTCATAGAGAAGCTGGCCATTCCTAACTCAGGCTTCTGCTACTCAACACCAAACTAGAGGATGTCCCAATTGCAGCCTTCGACGCTCGCAACGCTTATGCCAGACCAGGGCAATAGTCCCCGCAACAAAATTGGTCGTGTTCATTTTGCGCAAGGTCGCCAGAGGGATGACTGTTTCACGTCAAGGCGGTCTGCAGCAACAAGGGCCACAATTTGGAGAACAATTCGTGAAATCGAAGAGGCAAAAGCCGAAGTGCATCTCGATTACATCGCATCGTCCCAGCGCAGATTCGATCAGAGAGTCGCTTCCTTTCTTGCCACGATGAGCAAGACGTTTCGCCCTTCGAAACGCGCCGGCGCAGCCCTTTTGCCTCTCTTTCTTCGGCTGCTTCTCGCGCGCCTCGATGCGACCGCGCTTAGGCGGCCGCGGGCTGCGCGTGCCCGAGCAGGCGGCGCATCGCCAACACGAGCTGGGACAGCTTGTCCGTCGTCAACCACAGCCCAGTCGCCCGCCCCACGCTGATCAGGATCTCCTTGTAGTTCTTTTTGTGGGCTCCAAGCAAACCTGCGCGTAGCGCAGCAGCATCCGCAGAGCGACCAAATCCGCCAGCAGCCGGGCCCTGCGTCGCCCGTCCTCGGCCTCGCCGAAGACGGCGACGATGTCGGCGGCCGACGTTGGGATCTCCACGTACAGCGCGAGAGCCTCCCACGCGGAGTCGCCCGGCGGAATCCAGAAGCCGTAGTCCTCCGCCAAGACCTGCTCCAACAACGCCGCCCGGGCGGCGAGGTGCTCCGTCATCAGCAGCGCCCGCTCGGCGGTCCAGGCCTTGCCCGCTGACGGCATGGGCTTCGCGCGACGCGGCGCCTGGCACTTGCGCGGCTCGAACTCACGGCTTGAGCCCCAGCGGCGCGCGGCGCGACAACTGCAGCGCCCTCTCGCGCGCGAAGAGTTTGAGTGGATGGGATCTTGTTTCGGCCGAAGCGCTTCTTTTTTTTTCACGGCGCCCCTTTAAATATCTCCGCGGGCTTCGACCCCCCGGATGTCGTCGTTGCCCTTCAAGAAAACGCGCCGTCCAGCTAGCTTAAAATGTTTCGAAACGGCCTCGGAAACCGCCCCTTCGACATCCCTCTTTCTCAAGGCCTTCCCCTCAAACAGCCCTTCTGGGTGTTGTCGTCGCCCTTCAAGAAAATGCACCGCCCAGCTGCCTTAAAATGTTTCGAGACGGCCTCGGAAACCGCCCCTTCAACATCCTTCTTTCTGAAGGCCTTCCCCTCAAACAGCCCTTCCGGTCGTCGTTGCGCCCTTCAAGAAAATGCAACGCCCAGCTGCCTTAACATGTTTCGAAGCGGCCTCGGAAACCGGCCCGTCAACATCCTTCTTTCTCAAGGCCTTCCAGATGTCGTTGTTGCCCTTCAAGAAAATGCGCCGCCCAGCTGCCTTAATGTTTCGAAACGGCCCCGGAATCCGCCCCTTCAACATTTTTCTTTCTCAAGGCCTTCCCCTCAAACAGCCCCCCCGGATGTTGTTGTTGCCCTTCTCGAAAACGCGCCTTCCTGCATTTTCGTCGCACGCGCCGCATGGCGCGTCGGAACATGGCCTCGTGCGGGCTTTGTTTGCCCGTGATGCGCGCGCGGGGCGCAGTTACTACCGACCACAACTCATGCTCCTCGGGCAGCAGCTCAGGCAGGCCGTTGACGACAGGCGCCACCCACGCGTCCAGATGCCCCGTGTCCGCCCTCGGCGCCGGGACCTGCGAACGAACAGGCGCTCCGCGAGCCGCAAACACGGCGCCCTCAAGCGCTTGTCGACGCAGCCGCCCCGCCTTGCAGAACGCGGCCCAGACAACGTCTCCAATTGAGCAGCGGTGCAAAGGCAAAGAGCACCGCGGCCCCGCTTGCTCGCCCGACATGTAGAAGAAAAGCACTCGCGGGCCTTGGTCCCAATGCACGTCGGCGTGCAGGAGGAGGGTTCCCCGCATGGTCGTCTGCAGACAGAAGGCTGCGGCGAGTCTCTGCCGGGTTTCGCGACAAGCTTGAGCCAAGACAGCGGCGCCCGCGATCGCTTCGCAGCCCGAATGGTCGCCCGTCTATTTCTCTTTCTCTTTTTCTTTCTCTTTCTCGCTCTCTCTCTGTCAAGAGACGGCAAGGTGACGTCCCGTGGGACGCTGTCCACCGAACCCTCCAGCTGAATGTACTCAATCACGTAGAAAGGATATACGGTAGGACCGTTATAGCCAAACCAGTGCAAACTGTTGTAAGGGGGTATTGTCCAATAACCGTACACACGTCCGATCTCAGCAGCGCGAATGAACCTGTTTTCTCTCTCACAGATCGATCACAGGCGAACGTAGTTCATGCAAGACCTTGAGCCCTACTTGTGACTTGAGCCAAATGTGGTTTCCAAAGGGAGCTCTCAATCAACAAGAACATGGACCTCAGAACAGCTTCCCAAATTGGCACGGGGCCTAGAGGGTTTTAACATCCCCCATTTGGGTCGCATCGTTCATCATGCGGTCCAAACATCACAACATGTCCCAATGGCCACGGCTCTGACTACGAAACCGTATCGAACATTCTTTCACTCTCTACTGCAACGCCATTCATTCGTTGTGAAACTTGGCCGGGTTCGATTAAATCAAAACGTGCATCCTCAGATTTCAGCACAATCCTACACACAGAGACAAGAGGCATTCTGCCTCATGTCACAACACAGCCACCGGAAATCCCAGCTGCCGCATTTGCGCATCGCGCAGCCGTCATCCATGGAAATGGGTTGGCCATAGAATTCCAAAGCAGTGCATGACCATAAGTCATCTGTATATATATCCGGCAAAGAAAAATTGGCGAGCAATATATATATATATATGCAAAACATAGCAATCCCGGATACCACGAATAATATAAGGAAATGAAATCATCCATGAGGTAATAGTGTCCATCCATGGATATCCAGAATGCCATAGCCGTCGGAATATGTAAATACATACATAACCATGTACCTTGGACAAATGAAATCACATCATATCGGAATCATTCCGTCGTCATGAAATGGTGTGATGCTGGCGATGGATGGGGTCAGGCCCTCACCATGCAGCAAAGCACATCATAGTAGAATCAATACGTTGCTGGCAATTGATGGGTACTGGCCCGCACCATGCCGTAAATGCAACAATAATCCATAATTGTATCACATAGGTCAATTCACGATGGCCAACTTTGTGATACGACGTCGGAATTCTTCGTCCAAGTTCTGTTGGGCTGCTCGTGCGCGGAGGTATTTCTTGTAATGCTCGTCCGCAAGCCAGTGCCCTTTTCGTACGCACCAATCAAGCAGAGGTCCGTCACACTTGCCCAGATCTGTGGCCGCGATGATGGCGCTCACGTCAACCACATACCCATGCTTACCAAGGTTCAACTCGGTCCTTGTGAAGGATATGTATTTGCAGTTGAACGCCAGGGAGAAACATCTGTAGATAATGTCCCCCACCGGATGTATGCGATCGCTGACCAATTGTTTCATCTCGTCTTTGTTGATGTCGAGGATCTTGGCTGCCACCCACAATTTGTAGAAAATGTACAGCCCCTTACACTTGAATGTCGAATACTGGACGAATTGATCGCGTTCCTCGGCCGTCCTGAAAGCCCTTTCTCGAATCCTCTTGGATTGGGAAACTTTCAGTTCATTTGATGGCAATATGATGCCATCCCGGTCGATCTCGGTGATGTTAGGATAGCGCCCCAAGTCATTGTGATATGGGCACTCAACCTTCCCCTCGAGCGCGGCTTCAATTGTTCGCCTTTCTCCAGCTTCAAACATCCCCCACATCCTTGACATTTGCAGCGCGATGAATCCTGCCATGTATTGAGCCTCACGAGGCTCGTCCATGCAGATTGCCATACGTTGCGAGCTGATGATGTCTCGCGCGGCCATGTCTCTGTCACGATAATCCCATTCATTGTCTTCCTCTTCGGACACATTTCCGGACGTGTATCCCTGCGTGCCCATGTCATCGTCTTCGGGATCATCTTCCATTCCACCACCCTCTCCTTGTGCCGTCGCATCGCCGTTTGCTTCCTCCTGTGCTCGCCTGGCATCTCCGGACACGTTTGGTTCATAATTGTCGTCCTCATCATCGGAGTCGATGATTGTGCAGAACCTTCCGGTAGAGATCAATTGTGCCTCACATTCCAGGCATATACAAAAGCACGTAGGAATTGCAGCCGCACACGATGGACAAATTCGGCGCCTGAGCCCTTCCCAGGTCTCGTCGTTCAGGATGATGGTCTTGCTGATCTCATCTCTGATCTCGTTTGTCAGGGCTTCCACTTCTTGACGATTGCCCTCCCGAAACAACTCGCAGGCACGATCCACCATGTCCTTGACGTAGTGTAGATTGTCGGCGCCCGCCTCTGTTTCCGGCGAACTCTCGATGACCTTTGCAACGTTCTGGATGAACATCAAGGCCGATTCTTGGGAAGACCCAATGAAACCAGGACAGATCTCATTCTCGACACACCTCGAGTACGCCCGCTTGACGTCCTCGATGTTCAGGCAATTCCCTCCGTTGTTCCTGCCGATCCATATGGACTTGATCTCAGTGAGCGGGATGACGTCGAAAACCATGAACGTCCCGTTGAACGCGACTCCAGCACCATATCGTGCAAGGGTCGCACTGGGGATGTAGATGATTGCCATCGGTTCCCCGACATCCTGTCCACGCAGTGATGTCTTCGTCACCAAGTTCATCTTGTCCCATGGAGCGAATGCCCCGAAGTGCAGTGCCAACCTGTTTCCGCCACCGATTCCGCCGGGGACGAGCCCGCAGCGTACGATGCTTGGCAGATTTTCCACATATGTCACATGGAATGCGCCACCAAGGGTGTCGCCCATTCTTGCGGAATACCTATTTGCCAACGCGGAAGAACTCATGAATCCAAAATCGCTGTGACCAGTTGAGGTCCGAAACCATCCATTGCATCTGTTGAAGATCACGTTGATCTCGTCCTGGGAGTGTCCCAATCGGGCCAATTCCTGATTGGCGGCCCTCATCTCATTTGGGTTCATGATGCCTGGAACAGCAAGGACCTGGAATCTCGATTTCTTGTATCCAGACTCCTGCCACTTGATCACCTCGATGATGCCCATGTAACGCTTCGCCAGTGATACCGTTGGTGGGAAGAGGTTCACTCCACGGTCGTTGATGATTGCATCGATGTCGACCCATCCACCCTCGTCACACCTGAAAGCGCTTCCCTTGCTGTTGCCAATCTTGTGGCGAAGGATCCTGCAGAGGTCGTGGGATAGCTGATTGGCCTGTTCCCGCGTCCTGAATACAGAACTCTTGTCCCCAATCCTGCAGAATGGAACATCTTCGAACGGGTGGATGCAAAAGTATGTGCTCTTACCGAGCTGCTGCATGTCGATCTGTTCCAAAATTGCACCCTTGGGGAAGAACTTGGGGTCGGTCATTGATGCATAGCCCCATGACACTTCGGGGTTACTCTCATCACCGTATTTCGGGATGTAACATGGGATAGTGTCGCATCCTCGCTCCAACGTCGTTTTGAAGGTACGGTGATCCCCGCACGGATTGAAGGTAAGATCCACACGTCCACAGTGCAGTTCGCCCCCTTCGGCCGTGTCAGCCATTTCCACCAGGTTGATGGTGTAGCTGTACATCTCGATCGTTTCTTTCCCCTTTCTTTCCTTCCTTTTGTGCTCCCTGGGTGTCGATGTTGGGGACTCCTCCGCATCCCCCATCTCTTCATCCGAGGACACATGATCATTGCTGAGCAGCTCGCGAATCCTCTTGATCGCCCCTTCATTTCCGGCAGCTTCCTCAGCTTTCTTGCAGTCGCCGTCATGGATCGCATTCGCGCATTTTGCACAAATTCCTTCTTCCTCCAGGCACTTCTTCATTGAGTCGAGGAACTTGAGTGCCGCTTTTCGATCCTCCTTCTCTTGTTTGGGCTGGGAGCTTCGACTCTGATCGGGCTCTGGGCCGCGTTCATCGTCTCCACCCCCTGATGCCTTTCTCTTGGACCCTTGGCTGGACTGCTCGGCCACCAGGGAGTATGGATGCTTGGGCTTGATCGCATTCATGATGTCCAACACCTCCTTCGTGGGTGTTCCGAGCTGAGCGGAGGGTTTGTTCCGCTTCCGGTTCTGTCCCGTCGTGTGGCTCGCGTTCCCCGCGAGATGCCGCATGATGGATTGCTCGAACTCCCTCTTGATCTTCCATGCGTCTCTCCACAATGGAAGCTCGTGCTGGAAGTACGACATCACCTCAAAGAATCCCAACACCATCTCAACGATGTCCCCCAGGGATTCCTCATTGGTTGTTTGTCCCAGGAGGTCATACATCGTTCCCTGATCAAGCACGCTCTTGATCCATGATGAGTAGGCAACGTTGCCGAGGTCTCGGCCGATCTCGTAGATGTTGATCTTCATTTCACCACCTTCAGCGTTCCTGCACGTGGTCACCTCTCTGATCGCGCACAGCTGTTTCCCATGTCTGTAACTGTAGAACTGTGCTGCCTGATCTAGCGTCATGCTCACGAAACCCACGTGGGACAGCTCCTTCTTCAATCTGGAGTAAGCAAGGTCCCTAATGATTGTGGTCATGGCCTGAACATTGTTGACGTCCACCATGAGATGTTGGAGGCCCGGCATCGTGACTTTGCACTCGGCGAAAAGTCGCGTGTATAGCAATCCCCCACTCATCGATTTCGTGTTTCCGCTCATGCTGGCACTCCAGTTCGCGCAGCAGTTCACGCACACGTCTGGGTTGAAGATCGTGTCGGACTCGAGCACCTTGGACTTGGTTCTCTGCCTTTCATTCTTGCACACTTCGCAGATGAAACCGCCGAGCTCAGAAACCGTATACCAATGTAGACGAATATCATTGGCATCGATGTTCCCAAAGGCGTCTGTTTCGCTGCGGCCTTCGTTCTGGCGCTCCTGCTTTCTCTTTGATTGCGCAGTGAACGTCGGCTTGTACTCGAACCTGACCTTTGATTCCTCCATGTTCTTGGGAATGTTGAATTGAAGGTCTGGTTCACCAATGCAAGTATCCTCCAGATTGTTGATGAATTCCAGGTCGGGCGCAAGCGCGTCAATGGATTTCTCCACCAATAACCGTTTGAGGAGGTAGAACTGCAAATTGGAACTCCCGGGGATCTTGTAGTTCTTGCCCGTTAGCGCATGGGCAACGCGCCACATTCGGTCATTCTCGGTCACCAATGCACCCGCGGTCTTGCAGATCTCGCTCACCTTGTTGGCGATTATGCCCAAGTCCCCTCTTCCACCATGGAAAGCCACATCGCGGTTCACGCATACAATGACCATTCCTTTGCATACGTTGACGAGGTCAGACATCGTCTTCGATAGGAGGTCGATGATGGGTCTGGTAGTCACTTGCCACCCACAACCTCTCATGCACATCCAATCGTAGAGCGACATCCAGATGTGCACCGACACAGGTGAATCATCCGAGTCACGCTTCCGTCGTTCGACGATGAGCTTTTCCAGTTGTTGCAATCGGGAGATGATGGTCACCGCATCAGGGTTCGAGGAGGCTGGCTCGCTCGACCCGTAATACGATCTCTCCTCGATGTTCGTCCATCCCTGCTCGTTGACCATCATCTGGAAGGTCTTCGTGCTCCCCTTCGCATTGACGGCTCTCATAGGCCAATCCAGGACAAGGAAACTCTTCTTCTGAATCATCATGTCGCGGATCACATCCCCATTGATGCGCCGTCTCTTCTGTTGTTGGATGATTCGGCTCAAACGTGCAGGAGCGTTGTCGGGGTTCTTTTCCGCCTGGATCAACGCATTGATGGCTTTGGCGCCTGGTAGGCGCCCTGTAAACAAGCATCCTGTCTGGGCGCATAGGAATGCATAAAGCTGTAGCCAAGCAGTGTTGCTTTTGCTGACGTACGAGAGGATGATCTTATCAGCGCTAGTCTTCTCCACGAATTGCACCAGCGATGATGTCAGACTCCTCAACATGCACTCCCAGTAGGTTGCATTCTTTCCCTCGGCGAGACTTGGTCCGAACGCTGTTTGCACGATCGGGAATCCATGTTGTACTTCACCTGAACAGTCGCGCCTCCCAGAGTGACACCCCCTTCGAATGAGGTGTACGTTTCGTGCCCAGTCGTGGCGCTGGTGATCACCCACCTGTCGTCATCGCCGCCAGAGTTCATTCGGAAGATGGAGTCGATGATCTCGTTGTCAATCTTGTTGAGATCTTCGGCTGGTGTCCTTCCGCTCGATGCTCCCTGCTGTGGGTGTGACCCGCCAGCAGTCTGCTGCCCCTGCCCAGAACTGGATGTTGCTTTCTTCTGCCGCTCTGTCCTTCGCGGTGGCTCTGCCTTTGATGAGCCCATCACCCACCATGTCGGTTCTTCACCGACAGCAAAATCCTCAGGGTACCTCTCCAGCTCCCTGTCCTTCTCATTGTGGGTGCAATAGCCGTTCTGATCGAAGTCAATCACGTGACTCCTCTCTGCTTCTTTCTCAATGTCCTTCAGCCACTTCACCCATTTGCGCCGATCTTGGTTTTCCGCAGCTCTATCAGCTGCATGCGGCGCCAAGCTGATGGAGTTGATGTTCATCGCGGGCAGCGAGGACTTGTAGATCATATCTATGCACCACAAGAAGTCCCTCGCCGATTCGATCTCCCGGTACAGGTCATTCAACTCAGATTTGTCCGTCCTAAAGTATGTCATGTAGGACTGATCCGTGATGATCTTCTCTCTGATCAACGGCTGCAACCTCCTCAGGATAAAGGATATGCACATGAGTGAGTTCACCGCCCCGATGCATGCGTCTGAGATATCATTGGTGATTGACCCGCAAATCATCCAGCGCAAAAGGTTGTGCTGGTGTGCTCGTTCATCCCTTCTCATCGCAAACGCCAGGTTCTTCATCGACATGCGCAGCTCGTTCTGGTAGACAAGTCCGAGGTCCCAGTTCTTCTGGTAGTCGGCTCTTGTGCCTCGCCCGCAAGAGTCGACGCTGGGAGGTTTGATGACGCTCAGCGTGAACACTTTCCCCCAATTCCGATCCCTGAATTTTGCAACTCTTCGATCGGCCCTCTCGAGCTCGGCAGTTGTCATGAACTCTTCTGTACTCCTCCACCGCCTTGATGATGATGAGCTGTTCGGCATGTCATTGACGAACTCCTTGTAGACACTCCCTACTGCAGTGTCTTGGTGAAATGCAGCTTTAAAAGATCGCTCCTCGTTGTCTTCGGCCACAGCTGATGCGAGGTCCCAGATATCCGCAATGGATCTCAGCATATCGGTCTCCTCGATGCAGTACTTGGTGACATCCAGCAGCTCGGGGTTCTTTGCCAGCAGCGATGCTTCCCCACAGAGCTGGTTCAGCGCCGCCACTATCTTCTTTCCCTTGCTGCAGAACTCTCTCCATCCCAGCATGCACTCGTCAGCGGAGAGTAGCCCGAAGATCTTGCTGAGGAACTCCAATGCAACCCTCATGGACTGCCCCTCACCTTTCATCATACCTCGGCACTTCGCGGAGTAGTACGCTGAGTAGGCATAAATGACGGGGACGCCGATGTCCTCGACCCATTTAATGCACGTACCCAGGTCAGTGCCCATCTCCATTCTCCTGGGAATCCGCTTACCTTCGTCCACGGCATTCTTGACGAGGTTCCCCAGGAATATCGCCGCTTGTCTGGACTTCCCAACAGGCACGCAGAAGAATTCATTCGTGTTGACGACGGACGCGTTGGCAGTCATCTTGATGATATTCTCCAGCACCAGGAAAATCCAAAATAGGCTGCAATATATATTGTACCTGAATGGATCTGGAATGCACCCAGCTGGCACCTGAGGTCCGGGTCTGGCCCGAAACCCCTGAGGTCCGGGTCTGGCCCGAAACCTCTCTGGTGCAGTCGAAGTGGTGTGATTCTCACACGCAGCAGTCTGTCGCCGGCGTGGATTCCCCCACACTCTGCAAGCGAGAGCAGGTTTCAATCGCGCCTGTTGAAGGCACTTTGCTCGAGCAAGAAAACGCCGGAGGATCACACTCACAATCAATGACGTGTATAACTGGGTTTCCTTAGTTTCCCGACCAGCACAAGGTCCATGTTCATGGTTCCCGTTACATTTCTTAGACAAAGAACTTCCAAGATCAAAGTTCCAGGAAACAACTCTCCACGGTTTCTTGATTGGCAGAGGCTTCTTCGTGCTTCGCGTACCTTTGCTTCAACCCGTAGCGACACCCATCAAAATCATGACTGGTGCCATCATGAACAACCTCATGCAGTCTCTTATCCTTCCAATAATCGCAACTTCCGGGCAACTCAAACAGAATAGCAGCACGTTTCGTCATGGCATGTCGTTTGATTTCCACAAAACGTCCAAACAACTTCCAAAACTCCTTTTGTTTGGCCTCAATTTTCTCCGCGGTGTCAATTCCGCGAGTCTTGTTAAGGCGTGCCCATGATGATCCTCCCGTGCAAGGCCCGGCGAAGAACAACAAATCGGAAGATTTAGTGAGCACATGTCTAGCGATTCTCTCCCCGTACTCGCTCATTAAGACATCGACCAAAGTAACGGTCACGACCTGAGGCCCCTTATGCCGGGCAAGGGTAGTGAACCAGTTGCGAGGCTCGGAACATGCTAAGAGCACTATGGGTCGAGACAAGTCAACACTATACAAGGTGACGATTGTGCGAGTTCTCATACCAGGAAGCGAGACATGCAACGGAGCGCGAAGCGCACCACCTTCATGGGTAACCAGCGCGAGCTCAATGCCCGGCGCAAGCTGTGGTTTGTGCTTCACCGCAATGCGATATGGAACAAAACAACGACCAGGAACAAATTGCTCACGGCTGGTATGCAGACAACGCATGAGCAGCTTCAACCGGAGCAAAGTATCCAAAGCCAAATCATTAACACATTTTAATTCCACACGCTCGTCTGACAACTCTTCAACAAACGCAGCCAGCACAGACTGCATGTCAACATCACCGGGCCCGACATGAATTGGTCGTGGTCGCGGAGATCGCTCCCGCGCCGGTACAGCAACCGGGACGGGATGAAACTGCCAAACTGCGCGTTCAACCCATCCATCAATCCGTGCACACTGCAACCCAGGATCAACTCTGTCCTCAACCTTAAGCCAGGACCCATTCTTCAGAAACCAAGTGGAACGAAGCCACTTGCTCCCGAACGGTGTCTCGACCGCGAGTGGAGGCTTTACACGCATCAATCTGGGCCCTTTGGCAACAACCACCGGATCATGTCCTTCATGCTCGTGCAATCCTTCTTTGGATGTCAGGCCGGGCCACCACAGGTCCGGGGGCATGACCGGAATGTGTGTGTGCGGAAATGTGGGAACTCCGTCTACCGTCCCCGAAGCCGTCTGCAGGGTCCCTTTTATAGGATCACACGTGGGTGTGAGCGCTTTGAGGGTATCCGGATCAGACAACAAACTCGGGTCAAGCAAACCAATCTGTAAACATGCATGTTTCCATTTGCGCCCATCATTGAACGCCTTGGTGTAGATGTCAGCCGCCATTCGATCGGTGACTTCATACGCCAAATACATGTAATCACGCGAGAACATCTCATGCATCCACGAAATGCAAACGCCATGGCTTCTCTCAAGGTGGCGCATTGTGGGGTTTCTCCCCGATCGCACAACACCGATCATAGCCTTATTGTCGTCATAGAACACAAAGTTCGGTGACTTCTTTAGAATCCGCTGCAACAACGTGAGAGCAGGCATACCCATGGCCCTCATGGCAACATCGGCCGCCACAATTTCGGCCTCAGGAGTTGAGTGACTCACACAACCCTGTCTTTTCGAGCTGCCAGACAACGGAAACCGAGTATTAGGCCCTTGTATATTCAAGTGCCCACCAGAGGTGGAACGCAACGATTCAACACAACCTGCGAAATCGGCGTCAGCATACAAGGCCAGGTGCACGTCTTCCATGGGATCTCCAACCCATCCGACCATGCGCCAATGTTTCGTATGATGCACATAACACATCAAATGGTGCAAACCCCGATCATCGGAGTCGGTCCACCTGTGCACATTTCGTGCCAGGCGATTCACTTGCCGCAACAAATCGAAGCGAGCAATCCGCGCGCCGTACAGCAACTTCATCAGTACGCTAGCGGCATGCGGAGCAAGGTGTCCACGCACGGGCTCCTTCGTGGCCAACTCAGGAGTCCCTCCCCGCTGGTCCGGCACTGAGGCTGAACCGTCGGTGGGCACAAGATTGCTACACCAATTGCACACGACTGACGGGCCCTCTTTGGCAGGCTTCCGTGAGACGTGATTTTTTGTTTCTTCATGTATTTCAGGGGTAACAACCTTATTCAACTTCACGTCGCCCGCCACCTCAAGGTAGCGGTCAACACAGGAACGTAGGAACTGTTCCATGTCATAGGTCACCGTTGTGACGCGGTGTCCATTCCCGAGGGTGACATCTCCCTTGTATTGGTTACAACCAAGGTACATGTCGAGTCCAGTCTCGGGCTCAATCTTCAGGTGCGTACGCAACATGCTCCATCCCTGGGCAAGGTTCTTTTGTGGCCCCGCCATTTTGAAGTCATCGACATACACAACCAGAACAAGTTGGAGCTTTCCAGCACGGTGGCACCGGCTGTATGTGCGGCACCGGCTGTATAGCGGCACCGGCAGTATATGGCACCGGCTGTGTAGTGGCACCGGCTGTACTGCGCAATGGCTCTAGCTGTATATGGGGCCGGCTGTGTATACCGCCACCGACTGGGCATGGAGAATGTACAAATTAAGCGGGGGGTGTAAAAAATTACAAGGCTAGTTCTGCTAAAAAAGATAGGGGCTGTGTGAAACATGTTGCGCGTGTAAAATGAGTCGTTTTTCTCATGGACACATGGGTTGCGCCCCAAATGTTCTGCCAGCTTCTGCGTTTTTAAGGCACTCATATAAAAGCATGAAACAGGCTTTGTGCTCAAACTGCAGTGTGTGGACTCCGTTGTTCAACTACCATGCTTGCGACACGAAATGGCTTGAAGGGTTCCCGCATGTTCCCGCATTTTTTGAGACCAGCTTCCCTGCGTGACAGGTTGTTGTGGCCGCCGTTGTGCGTTTGCGCACTCTTTTTTTTTCGAAAGCAGTCGCTCGCCGCGAGCCGTGTACGGGTGACACCGAGGGGCGCGTCTTTGAATTTGGAACGGCTGTCTACAACAAGTGGTTTTATCGCACAACACAAACTCAGAATGTTTCTGTTCTTTGGATGTTCTTTGGTGTTTTTGGGAACCCCATTTGGGAAATCACGTTTTGCAGGTAGGTGTATATATATATATATGTATTGATCCTTGAACTTCAATGTGTTCTGGTAGCCCCTTTGACAAAACATGTGTAATGAGCTGTCCGAGACCCATCAGCCAGCGAAGTCGTGTTCGGCATCGCTCCGCTCCTGCGCAGCGTTTCTTTGCGGCTCGCCCCATGGAGAAATCGTGGCTGATCGCAGAAGCCCTACACAAGCACTGCATCCTCCCTGATAGCGAAAGAGTCAAAAGAACAGGATCCATACCGCCTTCGTCAACCTTAAAACACAAAAAAACCCGGGCGGCTTTTGCTTGGGCTCGAGTGGTGAAAGGGCATAAGTTTTTCACGGCCCGGGCAGTGAAGCGGGCTTTGAAACTGCTGGTCACAAAGTTTGAGGTGGCGATCCCTCGCATACCAGGTCAAACCTTTCAGGTGTGGTCGCAGGCCCAAACTGAGCTTATCCTACACCTTTGCCAACGCGCCCGAAAGAATTTTGGGTCCAGCCTACGGTACGCCGGCCTTCACTTCAAGATGGACAACGTAGAGACGCAAATGCTGATTGAGGAGCCTTTTGAGTAAACAGCTCTTTTTGGTTTGGCTTGCGTGCGTGATCTGCAGGACTCGCCCCACGAGGACAACTCCCAAGGCTGGTTTTCTGATCCTTTTCAAAGTTTAAGCAAGTTGTGCTCCATGCTGCTCAGCTCATCCCCAAACCGGTTGATCGAATCGTTGGGTAGGGTTCAGATTTGTTTGGCTCCACCCCCCAAAGCAGACAACATTCAATCTCAAAGTGCGTCGCAGCGGTCAGGAGTAAGAGGTAAGAAGTTTGTGGCTCAGCGCGGCAACCCTGCACACCCTCAATCTCATTTGTTTGGCCAATCCTTTTTGCTTCTGACTGGTAAGCAACTCTTGTGAAATTGGTGCGCGGGCTCGAACGCCCATTGCCTCGAACGCAGGAAGATGTAGTTTTCAGCCTTTGTCTGATGTGGCCTCTCCAACCCGTTTGGAAAAGCAGTTCAACTTGTCAACCCCTGAATCACAAACGCAAACGCAGTGAAGATGCAGTTCAGTTTTCCTGATGTAGCTGCTTCTCCAACCCTTGAATCGCAAGGCAAAAGTAAGGAGATTTCATTTCGACCGTGTTCTGAGGTGGCCTCTCAAGCCTTTTGAAAAAACAACAACTCAATGCTTGAATCGCAAACGCAAAAGTGGAAAATCAAATGTGCAGTTGAACATTTTTTCTGGTGTAGCGTCTCAACCCATTAGGAAGCCAACCTCTGAACTGCAAGTGCGAGCGTAGGGATCTCAAGGTTCAGTTTCAACCGTGTTCTGATGTGGCCTCTCACGTCTTGCTTCCCCACAACTCGTTGGACCTCTGAACCACAGCCACAAACGAATAGAAAGGTTAGAGTCTCAAGACAGGGGTAGCCTTAACCGGTTCTTGCCCTGGGAACTCAACCCCCGACAAACATCCCAAGAACCTCGAACTTAGAAAGGGGAGATATCAAAAATCAACACGCCAGCAACCGCGGTCGAAACCGCCTAGGACCATCCAATCGCGACCCCGCCGCGGGCAACCAAGCCGCTTGGCGACGGGTCTTCGACAACCGCATCCGCGCCTTGGCATTCCGTTCTGACCCATCGGCATCCTGCGCTGCAGGCAGGTATAGTTAGACGGCGTTCAACCATTGGTCATCGTCTCCAAAACAATTTCCTTTTGTAACGGCTAATTGCAAGCTGCGCCGTTCCCGGACGCTCAAGCCACGTGCGCAGCACACACACACATAACAAGGATTTCGGTGTCACGCGACAAGTGTGCATTTTGCACATATGAGGGACCGTGCGAAATTGCAGGACGATACTGACGAGTCCATGAGCGACCCGCGCGACTACAGCGAGAAGGCGGCGTGGAACTTGGAGCAATTGGGAGCCTGGCACGAAGCGCACGGCGAAGAAGGCGCTGAGGCTTGGCTTATCAAGGGGTTATAGCTGCTAGTTTGGGGTCTTTGTAGTTAAGGTTCCCTGGAAGCGCTATTGCTAAGGGCCAGGACCTGGCGAACTTGGATGCCGGAGCAGCGGGGCAGACTGAGGCAGGCGGGAAGAGGATGGATCGAAGGTTCGCTCTGCAAGCCGTATGGCTTGTTGCGTGTAGCTCCAACGAGCTACTTAGGGCGGCAAACAAAAACGAGTGGTTGAACTGATTGAAAACCCTCAATCCGGTCTCAAGTTTGGGGGAGCATTGAATTGATTGGCAAGGGTGACGCTTTTGGGGCTAGGCGTTTGATGCGAGACGGCTGGCAGGTGGACGAGTCGGCGCTGGGCAAGTTGACGCGCGAGCAGATGGGTCACATGATTGTCAGCTTCAAGAAGCAGCTCGTCCTCTTGGCTGGCGAGATCAAGGGCTTGAAGAGCGAGAACGAGGAGCTGAAGAAAAGGATCAAGCCCGAGGGCGACGTGTCGCAGGAGGAGCAGGCGCAACTCCTGGCGGCGGCCGACGGTGCGCCCTTGCCGGAGGAGGAAGTCTGGCCCGAGGAGGATGGGTGGCAGGGCTGGGGCGGTGCCTGGGGTGGCTCGTCACAGGGCGACCCTTGGAGTAAAGCGACACGAGTTGCGTTTGCTCTACGGCTTGCTTGCGCGATTCAAATGCATCCCATGTTGGCAACTAAGGACGCTTCAGCTATAGCTACGCAGTGCTGGCTTAACGAAGAAGGGGCTGCCGAGACTTGGGGCAGCGAAGAAAATTGGGTCGGCCGAAATGCTGATCCTGACGAGGCCTACTCCAATTGGGACGCGTGGGACGAAGACGATGCGTGGAGCCACGCCTGGTGTCACGAAGGCGAACAGGCGAGTGGCGAGATGGCGATGTTGGAGGACTTCAGAGAGAGCCAGGACGGGGGAGGGGCGAAAATGTACATATGTATCTATATATATATATATACGTACGTATATTTATATATACATACAGACAAATGTAGTAGGTGTAAGGGGTGCTAGCACTCTACTCTTGCAAGGAAATCCACTTGAACAAGGAGAGCTACCAAAATCACCGAGAGGACGAACCCTTGAAGGAGGCTGGAAGTCTTGGGAGGGTAGGGCTGATGAAGGATAAGTCTTGTCAAAGGTTTTCCCCGACATGGCAACTACTGAGCTGTAGCCAAAACTAGCCAGGAACTTTGATTGAAGAGTCGCTGCCACTGCTCGTGCAAGGATCCGCCCGAGTGGAACTATGAGCCGTGGAATGAGGACGCGCCTTGGCCTCTGGACTCTCAAATGATGGAGATGAAGGAGTGTGAGGAGGCGGGGCAAAAAGGCAAACACAAAGTTTGAGCTGACTTTCAATCATTGGGTTGTGGCTCGAGGGCATGTTGACACACCTATAAGGAGAAGACCGACAAAGTGGACAATGAGAAAATCAAGAAGCCGGCGGTTGAGTTTCTTGGCGTCAGGGAAACGAATCTCTATTTTCTATTGCGAGGTCAAGGGTCCTTCAAATGACACTGATCACATTGTCCCTCAAACAACACCGGTCAACCAACCATCAAGGACGGAAGACCCCGACCAGATTCCTGAGTGGGCTGTGGATGAGTTGGAGTTGGAACTCGTGGGAGAGGCCCCGAAGGCAGCCTTCTCCTCCCTATATGCCCTTGACAGCTGACCCTCAAACCAATCGGCCCTGTCCTTGAGCCGGCCAGGATGTCAAGAACAAGCACCGCATTGTCGACAATCCTGCGGCCAGGCTGACAAGTACTGCCGATTATGAGCACTCCCGAGCCCGCTCTTGGTTTATTTAAACAAACCGGGGAACAAATTGTGTTATCGTATTCGCCTTTCAATCAAAACGCATGCGATGTGTTTTTGTAATTTTTCCTCATCCTAAATCGGCGACCCGTGATTCCTTTACAGTACGGTTGCTCCAAACTTAGGACTTGCTGGGGATCGATGCTTCAGACTTCGTTGGATCTGGGGCCTCTAGCGATGCGATCAAGGCCTGCCTCAGCCACAAACACGCTGTCAACCCGCATGCCCAACGACTGTTGACAGCCAGCATGCGCGCAGCAGCCCCTCAGTTCCAAGCCAAAGCAAAATCTAAGGCTAAACAGAAGCCAAAAGCAAAGGCCAAGGCGTCGCCAAAGGCCAAATCCGGACCGAAATCCAAGCCAGCACCAAAGCCGAAGACGAAGCCCCGCGAACCAAAGGGCCCTACAGCCTACGCGACTGAGAAGGAGAAGTTTCTGAAACAGACACTTGGTTTGAAACAGATGTCACTATATGAAACTTAGCAGACCTTGTTTGTGCCCTCTGGCAATCTAAGGCTTCAGGAGACCCTCACCTCTGCCGAGAAGGAGAAGAGGCCACTTTGCAATCAGCAAGTCATGGCTTCCAACCCTTTGCTGTCCAAAAAGTCCAGCCCTGACTAGGTGGAAAGAATCCGAAGAGCGCAAAGAAGTTTTGCAAGGAATGAGTGTGACGGAGCAGAAGCGCCGTCGCTATATCTAGCGTGATGGGCATGATGCAACATTGCTCATGTTTTACCATTTTTGGGGTTCAGATTTTATCCCGCGTGCCGTCACGCGGGCTGGGGCTTCGGCCTTTCACTTCTTAGAAAGGCGCCAATCTGACCGGGGGAAAAGGTTGCAAAGCTGGCGATCCACGGTCCTGAAGTGAGCTCACGGGCATGTGCAAGTTCACAGGCCTCAGCCAGCTCGCTGATTGCTCGAAGTGGCTCAATGGGCCGCGCACGGGGTTCCGCAGTCTAAAGAACACTGACACACGCATGTGGATCAAAGCTTGCAGCGTGCGCGCATCACAAGACTTCCGAGAACACTTAGTCTTATTTACGTAGTGACTGATCGCCATGAGATACTCTCAGCTGGCAGTGATCTTGACATGCCTAGTCAAAAGTGCCCTGGTTCAATTGGCCATGCTAGCTCAGCCATTGGTAGCCAGTTCGTCCTGTGTGGCGCTGAGGCTTGGGCGAGATCCCTGCGTCCCGTGCGATCCACTTTCTGGAAGTCTTCGCAGGTAAGCGCCTGCGCGCGGTTGTGGTCTGTCCAAAAACAAAACGATAAACAGGTGCGCACACACGCATGAACACCACACGCGCACGCACACGGGCACGCACACGCACCCACACGCACACACTTGCAGGTGTATATATATATATATATGTATATATATATATACACGCTTAGTTATTTATTCGCACACACAGACACACACACACACGTCGAGCGCCCACATCATACAGTATACAGGTATAACATGTGTACTCACGCGCACGAGCGCGCGCGCACACAGGCGCACACACACACACGCACGCGCACACCTACACAGCGCACACGTGCGTGCGCACGCACGAAGACAGACGCACACGTGTATTTCCTCCCCTTCACATGCTTGGCGCGTTCTCCCATTCCTGAACAGTTTCTTTGCTTGTGGCGATTTGCGAAACATTACTTGGCTCCTTGTTGGCAGGGGAGCATATGCTCCACAGCGGAATCCAATGGTGGGGGCTGGCTTCAGAGGCCGCTGATGTTTCTTGGTTTCAATGGGAGCTTGCAGACTTGTCACTTGCGCGTTGTTTATTGTTGGCCTGTACTCCTGCAACACTAAGATAGCGTACACGAAGCGCTTTGACATTTTGTCAAACTTCGGCATGCTCTACACCGTTCATCTGGTGGCTCTTCAGAGTATAGGTTTTTAAGCCCCTGGGAAACGCCATAACAGCCTACCCGTTTCACTGAGATACGACATGTGGTGGTCTCTGGAGTGGTATGGTTTGCCATACCGTGCAATTCCTGGATATTTATGCGGCCTGATTGCATCTAAATGGGAGTTCAAGTTTGAAGCCAAAGAAACCCAATCTTTTGAACACTTCGCGCATTAGGAGTCGCGGCTCCACCCGCCGGAGCTGGCTTCGGTCTCGCGGAGTTGGGGGGAGAAGCGCAAAAGAAGGCAACGCGCTTGCGCGACGGCTGGCTTACCTGACACTTGGCCACCCTTTTGGTTTCTTGAGATTTCGAGGGTTCATTGTTCTTTGGGGAGACCATGTAAAGCCATCTTTCCCAACAAAGTGAAATCGAAAACACACGTGTGGTGTCTTGCCAATGCCAGAAAATAGTTTTAAACGGGGAAGCCTCCTCTAGTGTTGCCCGCTTGGCACATGAATGATATCAAAAAATGTTCACTTGTGGTTCTTCGAAATGGACGGACCAAGGATTGAGCTGTGCTCCAAGAAGAATCTGTTTTGGGTCGTGGAACAACCCACGTCAAGCTTATTGTGGCAGTACCAGCCGATACGCGACCTCTTTCGCAAGTACAACCCAACATGGACTACAGCGAGTTTGGGGGCCTATGGGGCTGAGACCTTGAAACCCGCACCTTAGCGCTACAGTAGCCAACTAGAACGGTTTCTGGTGGCATGTTGGCCGCGCTCTGAGGTCACCCTGGTGGGCACAGCCCCGTGGTTGCCCAAATTGGGGTGCTGGGCTTCGCCGCAGCGAAGGCTGATCGTTAACTGGATTGCAGTGTGTGCGCGTATTTCCCTGCATCCTTTTGGGAGGCAGCAACTTCGGAGGATCAAACGGTTCCTTGGATTGGAGACGACAAAAACATACACGGACGCAAAGGGGGTCAAAAGATGCGTGCCGCCCTTACTCAATTCTCGACAGAAAAGAAAGCTTGCGAGTGTTTCTTTGATTCCTTGGCGCATGCGTTGATCTAAGTGCGGTGGACGTCACCTCAAGCGCAGCCAGAGGTACCCGGCTATGCTGGGCGTGGCCGCGTCCCGCCCGCAAATATCAAGTACGTAATAGCCACTCAAATGTTTGCATTCAAAGAGGGATCGCCTTTCACTGGGAAGGCTAGGCCAAGGTTTGGTTTGCCCCGTGAACAATTTGAGAGCCCGCGCGTAGGGGATATTGAGCCACATACCCAAATGAACTGGCTTGTTCCGAACTTAGGGGGCTTCCCTGCCGCCGGTGTCGTTCACCTTTTATGGGTCGGGTGAAACAAGGTGACCCTATACGCATTTTGGTTTACGTTGACGGCGCCCTTTTGGGTCGTTCTAAAGGTAAACCAACAAGCAAAAAGGGCGCCGCCTTTATAGGGTCACCTCTTTTATCGCAGACCCACTTGTTTCTACCCACTAAAAGGTCCATTTTCAATTAGAAGTCTCCATTTCCAGGATCCCTTCAAGTCAGCCCTTATGAGAGTAATTTGACTTTTGTTGGCATGCGGCTTGGCACGTTTAGACACGTTTAGACATGTTTGGGCACGTTCGGGGCACGTTTGGACACGTTTAGACATGTTTGGACACGTTCGGGCACGTTCGAGGCACGTTTAGACACGTTTGGACACGTTCGGGCACGTTTAGACACGTTTGACATTTTGGACACGTTCGACCATCGCATACTGGCCGGGGTGTTGACGATTGCAGGGAATCCATCCCTTTCCAACCATGAACAAAACACAATGTTTTGAAGGGGAAAATGGCTTGCGTGCGACTCACGAAACTGACCTAAGGGGCAAACTCAAGAAAATCAGGATTTTGCCAGGGTTGCCCCTACACTCCAAAAACAGTGCAACGAACACTTCTGTTCCGTCACCCCTGCTCCAGAAACCAACGTTCACAACTCTTTGCCCCAAGCGTCACTCTTTTGTACTCCAAGGGAGATTCCGCCCCCACTGCTTTGCTCATAAAGGTCGGAAGACACCTCAGCCAGTTCTTCAAGACTATCCCTGTGGCTGAGCAACAGCCAGCTTCTGAATGTGGCTTGTCGTTTGAGGACCGCGGGGATGACTCCAGTGATTCTGGGCTGGAATCGCTTGTTTAAGCGCCCTGGCAGTTGAAAGCTGCGCGGCGGTTGCATTGAAATTAGAGTTTGCAAAGGGCAGCGTGTACTAGGAACATCGCTGCGCGCCGCAGACGCGCGCACCTATCTGCTAGTCAGCTTCAGTTTGCGTGCTTCGCTGAATGAGTTGGACCCTTTTCAACTTCTTTTGATTCTTTTTACTGATGGATACCAAAAAACCGGACCAGCCCCGAAACGTGTCTAAACGTGCCCAAACGTGCCACCGTCCGTATATGCAGGGGTGAAACGTGCCTAAACGTGCCGCTAGGGGTGTCCCGCGTTGAAGGCGTTTTAGCCAAACCACAGCCCCCCAACCCACGGCGCCTGCCCCAATGGACGAGCTTGCGCTGGCCGACCCGGGCGTCCTGGGCACGGTCAAGGGCAAGGGCAAGAAGGGCAAGAAGGGAAAAACCAAAAAGGGCTTGGCGGCGGGCAGCGAGGAGCAGGGCAACGCCAATGGCAAGGCCTCAACGGACACGGATAGCACGATGGGCGATGGCAGCGGGGCAAAGGGCGAGCAGCGCGTCGTCGATCGCACTGGCAAGGGGGCGGGCGAGGACGCTGTCGACAAGGGCGGCTACGCTAAGGGCTACGCTCATGCTGGCAAAAGCCTCGGGAAGAAGGGAGCGGGCGTGGCGAAGGGCAAGGCTGAGGGCACCGGCACGGGGGAGAACGCTGACGAGACCTACACCTTGGGCAAGGGCAATGGAAAAGCCAAGGAGAAGGGCAAGACCGGCTTCGACGCGGGCAAGGGCAAGGACATTGGGAAGCGCAAGCAGGACACGCGGGAGCAGGACACCTTGCAGGACACCCACGCGTGGGACACGACCAACGTTGTGAAGGGCAAGACCGGCAAGGGCAAGACCGACCTTGGGAAGGGCAAGACCGACCTTGGGAAGGGCAAGACCGACCTTGGGAAGGGCAAGACCGACCTTGGGAAGGGCAAGGCCGACGTTGGGAAAGGCAAGACCAACACCAAGAAGGGCAAGACCGACACCGAGAAGGGCAAGACCGACATTGCGAAGGGCGCCGCCGCGACTATCATGCAGGGAGGGAACGGCAAGGGCACGCAGGACATCGGGAAGGGCAAGGACTTTATGAAGGGAAAGGCGAAGGGCAAGGTCGACGCTGGGAAGGGCAAGACCAAAACGAAAGGACACGCCAACGTTGAAACGGGGAACACCGGCAACGACGACAACCTTCGCGCGGAGACGACGGACGGCAAGACCGTGGGCGTGACGGGCTTGAGTGGCAACACGGAGATGCTGGCGGTCGAGGACAAGGCGGAGGACGAGGGCGAGGGCGCGGCAACGAACAAGGCCTTGACGGTTGTCCCACTGGCCGCTCCGAAGGCTGCCCCCAAGGCAAAGAAGGCCACGCAGGAGACTGAGCGTCTGACAGGTCGCGACTTGTTACATCCAATTTTTCTTACTTGGCCCATTTGCGATATTCTACGCAGGAGCCTGTCCCACCGCAAGCCTTGCCTGCGCCTAAGACGAAGAGCTCCGAGATTCGGGGCACCAGCCAACGACGATGCCGTTGCTGAGGCCGAAATGCAGTCCGGAGGAGAGCGCAGCCTACAATGAGTACTGGTCACGCTACAAGAGAAAGGCAAGCGACGATGAAGGCGCGGTTAGTCTTCTTCTAAAGCCTTTAAACTCCGGCACTCATGGCAGGTGATTCGAACACGGGTAAAACCACACCGTGCGTGTCTCAGCATGTTTTTTCAACTTGTGGGGATCTCCAGTCCCGTCAAATTATTGCCCCATGTTCAAACATCTTTGTTTGGGTGGTTACGATTTACGGGACCTCTGTCAAACATCAGCAAACCTATATGTTGGCTATATGGTAGAACCACTCTTGTTTTCCGTCATAGGGGTCAGAAGAGAAAATCAAACTTGCGCTGCAAGGCGGGCTCAAACTACTGTTCGTGTCTTGCAGGCGTCTCACTCTCGGGCCAACTGTGCTACGGCTCCGCACCTTATAAGCACAGCCGGCTCGAGAGTGAGACACCTACCAGACAATGCCTTGTTCACAACTTGATGCAGAGGCCTGCTGACAGAACAATTTTGAGCGCTCGCTCGCCCCAAGGCCGGTCCTCCGCCGATCCACCAGCATCTGGTCGGAAGCGGAGAGCTCGGTGAAGATGGGCCGCCTGACCACGCCAGAGCCAGATGGCTCGCGCAAAAAGAGGGTGACTTGACGGCGCTCGGAACTCAGGGGAAACCTTGGAAACGATTGCGTTTGTTCCAGGTAAAGTTCCTGAGCGAGGAAGACAAAAGAAGAATCCAGGCCTGGTAAGCACCACGTGCAAAACACGCCCTTTTACCACGTGTTACAAGTCCCTGACATCAACTTTGTGCCCAGGAGATGTCTGGACCCCAAGACCTTGAACCGGCGGAAAGAAAACGCCAAAGGGAGGCTTTGAGAAGAAGGCTTTCCGCTGGAGGCGTGGATGCGTCAGGGACTCTAAACTGGTCCATTTCTAAAACGGTGGAATGAGAATACTAGGATGTGTTACTTCGCAACGGATGCCTCGATCAATGGTGGTTCAGCTGTGAAAGGAAAATTGTGGTTGCCGCAAGCTGGCAGGACTCCGACCAGGATTAATCCAGCAGTACCAAAATGCTTCTACGGAAGAGGCAAAGTCACACCCTTAGATTGCAAGTGCGTTTCACTCACGAGTCCAACGGCGTTTCCTGTCTGCGGGGGGTCTTCCCTTGAAGGTTTGCATTTCTGCGAGCATTCATGTTGGACCCCGAGAGCCTGGGGAGCATCACCGTATCTGCTTACTACGAGAGCATGGCTGCTCAAGAAGATAGCTCTGCATACATTGAATTACCATTGAGCATCTTGAAGGAACAATATAGCTATGCCACCAACCCCACGAACCGGGCGTTTCTGGACAAGATAGTTCGCGACCAGCAAGGGCGGCCCCATCCACAGGACGCAAGCGATGATAATCGCCCTCAATTGAAAGCGGTTTCTGCAACCATGATACCCTTGTCTCTCCCCCATCCGTGCATCCCCAGGACCCTGGAAATCCCGAGCTCCGGATCTATAAGGTCTTCAAAAGTGCTGAAGAAAAGAGCATTTTGGTTGTCGCACATTCAGGGTTCACTTTACTTTTAGATGATTTGCTGCAGCTAAGGCATCAACAGCCGGCGGGTGGGCAACAAGCTGGAAGCTAAAGGACAATTGCCGGACAACAAAGCGGCCCGGTCGGCCATGGCAGACCACATTACTTCTGTGGCTGCTGATTTTCAGCCTAGCAAGCCTTCAGAGGCACCAACAAACATCGCAAAAGGAAAAGCGAAAGCCAAAGCCAAAGCCAAGAGCCAACCCGCAAAAGAGGCAAGGGCGATGCTTTCCACGTTTCAATTACAGGACGACCCCCATTCAAAAAAGCCACACACACGATTTGGCTTGCTCCTGTTTTAAGAAAATAAAGGATCTTATTTGCGAGACATTTGGGTTTGGGTTTGCTTAGAAACTTGTTTTTCCTTGCCTCGTTCACCCGTAGCTGAAGGGAACAATTGGTTTGAAAAAAAGGGGCCCTACATGTCTCTGAGGTTTCCCAGGGAGAGTTTGCAAGATCCACACCGAAGGGAAATCAAATCAATGTTTCAAGCCACCCCTATCGGAATTGACAAACGCGATCAGTTGACCTTCTTCGGTCTCGACTAGCCAAAACGCGTTGTAAATTACTGGGTTGACTCTACGCACAGGTCACTCCAGAGGAAAAAGAAAGGAAAGATTTCAAGAAGTCAATGGATGAGAGCCTGGGCTTCGTTTTGAAAGAGGGTCAAGTGTCGCCGCCGTTTTTCACACCCGCGCTTCAACTTAAGGATGAACAAGTTGATGTCCAGGATCCGATCGGCGGCCGAAGGGCTGAAGTCAAGTGGAATCCGGCACCAAGAAGAGGTTATCAAAACTTTGGGCCTAGCTTTCCAGAACATGCAGAAAATCTACAACAGGATCAATGAGATGATCTTTGAGGGCTGTGCCTTTGACACGTACAGAAACAAGCTTGAGTCCAACTACGACCTAGTCGAGGACCATTCCCCCAGCTTGCGGCGCCTCGTTTTCATTGCGCAAATGACCGCCACGCCTGCAGGACGCGTGCAAGCTGGTGGCGGATGCGGAGGCGATCAGGATTAGCCACGAGCGACGCAACTTGGTCTCACGTCTGATCAATCCTGGAAACCAAACCTCAGCCATCCCCAGTCAACCCTGATGTGAACGAACCCTCAGAGCCCTTGAGGAGCCTTAAGTTGTGTTCGATCTTGCTTTGAGGCGAGAAAGTCGAAAAGCGAAAGCGGGAAGGAACCCCCAAATCAAAAGCCAAAGCCAAAGCTACGCCCAAGCCAAAGGCCAGAGCAAAGGTGGCCACGGAGCCAATCCCCGACGCTTGGCCTGATGATGACAACTGGCAGGCAGGGGCCGAGGAAGGAGAAGAGGAATGGCAGTTTGATGAGGACGAAGAACTTTGGTGAGTGGTTTGGTTTAAACATTAGTTACTCATGCTGGTGCAGGGACTTGCAATGAATGTGTGATCCATCAAATTGGGGGATTGCGCGAAAACCGCGTTAATCCTGGGCGAATCCTTCACTCCTGGGCTCACTTAGTTGAGCAAATCTGATTGGCCCGATGAAGAGCACCAGCACTGATTAAGAGCGCACCAACAGTCTGATTGGGAAACTACCAACAGTTTGAACCGGAGTTCAATAAACCATCAGACAACACTCAACGTGTGAGCTTCAGGAAAAAACATGCGCGAAGCCTCGTGATCACCAGCCTAGCCGGAGAAAAAAACACTGCCCGCGACTTTTGTAGCAGGCCTGCAGGCGAAGGTTTGATCATGTCGGCGAAGTTCTTGTTCATCTTGATCTCCGCCACCTTGGGAGCGTCGAGCTTGAGCCACTGTTGTGGCACTAATCTGCGTGTGTTCATAGCTGGCGGGGATGGGAGAGGAGGGTGGCAAATAAGGAAACTGCAACACGGTGTAGCAAGCTAAGGGCTCCCTGGTTTTACATGTTTCACGCACTCAGAAAGCACATGCAGGAGTCAAACCCAGCAATTTCAAAAAATGCTGGCTGTGCCATGGCATCCAATCTTCACCAAGTGGTGGCTGGACTGGTCGAAGAACTTTTCGAAATGCTGGGCTCGGGAGAGGCGGGAGGGCGCACCGTTACGCTGCAATGTTGAAACGCCCGCGCTGTTTTTAAAAACGAAGGCACCTTGCCATCCGTGAAAACAGCCTTGTTAGCCACGTGTTGTTTTCAAGTTCAACCAAAGTTGGAAGCCGAACCCGTCCACAAACAGATTGGGTCGGGCCGGAAAGCCAAGGCCATTGTTCAATTAAGAGCTGATTGCACGGTTGATTGAACAACTTCAACTCCCCTTAAGCGGTCATTTGGGTTTTGGTTGAAACCAAAGCGCCGTACACATTCCAAGTTGGTTGTCGACCAAACTCGCTTCTCCCAGGTCCACCTTTGCAGAGTGCAATCGCTTGTGAGCCGACTTCACGGTTTACCTCATGCTTTGGTCCCGTTCCTTGCCTGACAAAAGAGGGCACTTGCTTGCGGGATTGTGAACTGGGCTAGTACGACACCAAGGCCATCAGTCCTGAAGTTGGCCGAATCTTTGCAAAGCAGGTCGTCGCCCCGTCTTTGATGCTTGGGTGATGGCCCAACCATGGAGGAAGCTGCTGCCGGCTCCGTTTGTGTTCCTTGCCTGCGTGCTCCTGCGTTTGCCTTCGCATGTTTGTTGACGTTCTCAGCCTGACCGTTTGCTTCTAAGGTTTGACGTGCCAGTCAACTACGTGGATGAGAAGGGCCAACCTCGCAAAAGCGCTCGTCACCATATGTTTGTGCCCCATGAAGTTGTTGGGGCGATGTACCAAAATGGAAGCCCGAAGCTGGCCGCCAAGCTGATTGGTTCCCCTGGTGCAACTTGGCTGCTACGTTTCCTTCAACCGACAACTTCTTCATGATACAGTCTTGTTCAGCAACTGTGTCTTCAAACAATGGTTTCCCTCAGCCTGACCATATTGAAAGTTAGGGTATACCGATGTGTCATGCGTGCGTGGACTCCAGGCACTTGAGGAGTTTTGGCGGCACGAGCGCGACACTCAATGGTTCCAATCCCATCCGATCTTCAAAGTGTCTCGGCCTGGAGCACCGATTGCATTTGGTGTTGCTTACGCCCATCCGACCCTAGCCTTAAGGAAACAGAAGCCAAATATGTGATACCCCTGAGAATCTACGGCGACGGCGCCGAAGCACACAGACGCTTGTTTTTGCAAAAAACGCCATGTGCCTTGGAAACAAACTCACCCGTGAAGTCAATCCTGCCCGAATCTAAGAACGACAGAAATTCGAGATGCTCACATTGGTTTTACCCCTCTCCGAAGCTGGCTCGGCAACCCTCGGAAGCCGCGTGCTGACCCTTGGCTGCGAAACGTGGTCGGTCTTTGTTTGCTCTGTGAATCGCTTGACTCCCAGATCAAAAAGCAATCGTACCCTTTGCAAGGCTGAGCTGCATGAACGCGACCTACTGCAACAATGATTCCCGCACCAAAATGCTAGAGTGCATCGAGTGGAGTTTCAACTGCCTTCGCGCCTTGCCAATTGAAAAGGTCGTCGCAGGGATTCGAACTTGTAGCTTTCCAAGGAAGTAGGAAACACTAACAACGCAAAGAAACAACGGACCACAGGGTTGCCAAGTTATATGATTGAAAGCGATAAGGAAAGCAACAAACAACGCGTAATATCTTTGACACTTAAGGTCGTGGAGTTTATCCTGACCGCGATCCTTGGGGGGCAACCTTCTCTCATTACCACGAGCCCCGCCGCTTCAAGATGGCTGGGCGGCGCATTGCTGGCAATTACGTTGGCTGCCTGGAAGGTATACAGGCAGACCAAGACTTTGTCAGGGTGCTCATGCAGCCATCGCGTCTCTTGCCTGTAAAGAAGGGACTAATACTACGCTCCTAGCTGCTATGTTTGCAGTTGAATCGCGAACTCTAGAGTTTGCAATCCAAGGTTTCTATACCCGGCAACAGTGCTGCTATTACTGCCGATCTCTACAGTGGTTGTACGACAATGAGGCCTCTGAGGCGCCGCTCCTGTATACGTGTTTTGGACCACGCTCGCAGCACAGACAAACGCGACCTGGCAAGCACAAACGCGCGGACATAAAAGAAATATACACATATAGAAGTATCTGCGTATATATGTATATTATAAATTATTTGCTCTTGGCGCATCAAGGGTTTTCAAATCATTTTGGCGGAGGGTGTCTGCCATTAAGCCCCGCTAGTTGCACACTTGTGAGGATCCATGTCGCCTGTCGCTCAAACAGGCCAAAATTGTTCGTTTCCAAAACTTTGGGGCGGAGGCGCGCCTTGCTTGTAAGGCTGGTGACGCTGGATGAGTGGCGCCAAGTTCACCCTGAGACACCTTTGACGCGCATAGCCGGCTGGTCGCCGTGGCGACGCTTAGCTGTCACATGTAAAACCATACGCAGATTTGACGCGTGGCTTGACAGGTATACTGCCTGACATCATGCACATCGTTCACTTGAGCTGTTTCCAGGACTTGCTGGTGGCCGTGCTGCTAGACTGGACGGACACAGATCGCTTGTTCCAAGGCTCGCGTGATGTTCGGCTTCAACAGCTCTGGCTCAACTACCGGGGTTGGTGCGAGGCTGGCGCTTTGAAGGACAGGGCTTCGCGCAAATTGTTCTTGCTGCCGACGCTGAAACCCACTGGAAAATATGCTGAGGTTTCCCAGAAAATTCTTTCAGCGACGGCCGCCCGGTACATGACATTTTGGTTGGCGAGCGTTGCGCGGAGCGTGGCTGCGCGGCAAGACGCGGATGATTTGGATCAGCTTCTTAGCTGCAAACTAGTCGCAAGTTTCAAAATCGCCTGCAGCGCTGCGCGCGCGGTTTTTGCTAAGTCTCAGAGCTGGCGCAGCAGGCGGCCTGGCGTCCATTGAGACGCTCTGCGTTTCGCATGGCAGGGTCCTGCCTAATGCTGCGTGCGAAAAGATGCGGCATTGCTACATGCTGTATAGATCGTCCTACAACGCTTTGGCGCAAAACGCGCTGCAAATGCGAGAGGCGAGGTATCACGTGCGCCCCAAGCAGCATCAGCTTGAGCATTTGGTTTATGATTATTTGCCTCGGAATCCAAGACATATGGCTAATTACGGCAATGAAGATTCAATTCGGAGAACAAAGGTTCAGGCGCTCAAAGCGCATCCTCTGTACATGCCCCAGCAAGTTTTGTCTAGGTACGCCATGTCTGCATGCTTGAAGTGGACGGCCGAGGGCTAAAAAAAAGGTGCTGATTGACGGGGGGGCCGTTCTGCGCCGGAAACATCAAACAAGAATTTTGTTTGAGCCCTGCCAGTGGAAACGCTGTGCATTTTGCGATGATATTGGCGCCGCAACAATTCAGCTTGCTTGGCAGAAAAAACACATTCTTTACTAAATAAGAGTCGTAGTTCTACATCCGTTGTGAGAACACGTCCCCAATATGTAGGGCTGTTCGCCTTTCATTTCAATGCTAGCTCAACCAAGCGTGCGTTTTTCTCAGCTATGTGTGTCATGGCAATCTTTACTCATCCGTTTTCAACACATGTTCTCAACAACTAGGGTTGTCGTGAAGGTCATAGCTTCAACCCGTGGCGCATGTTACCCGGCTGTGTGCACCTTTGCAAACTAGCTGGCGCCCAGCCCCCAACTGGCACCGGCTGTATGTGCGGCACCGGCTGTATAGAAAAAACCGGCTGTATCTCGAGATATAGCTCGCGTCAAGTGATGCTGCTTTGCACAAACTTGCTACAATGCCTAAAGATAAATTTGAACACACCAAATGTCTGGGGTAGACATAGTTTCTCATCTAACCAACGAAACTTTCTGCTAACACTTCAACTGAATTTCGGAAATTGTGCTGCACGGCAACGTACAGTCTCCAAACAATCTGAAAGCTCATACTCTGGCAAACTGCATCTGTGTGCATCACGCAACTGCTAGTATGCCAAGTATCACAATTCAAGCTAATTTCTAGTTGTCAAACTCCTTATTTACATCTATTCACAAATACCTACACTGCTCGCTAAGGTTTCCTTTCGTAGGTGTGCCTTCAACGTGTTTGAACACTGTGAAGCACACAGAACGAAGTCTAATTGCTATGCACTGCCTCTGGCAAGGCTTTTCTGCTCATCCTGATCTTACCTGATCAGGTACACTTTCAAGCAATAAATGCAATGCTGCATGATTGCGCCTGTAGACGAAATGCGGTGTCCTGAAGGTCTCATCCACGCACCTAGTACTGCTCATCATGTATTACACATGAGGATTTATACCTTCACACCCCTCTTCAACGCATGATGTCTACCTAAACCACTTAAACTAAAAATCGCTTCCAACACAAACTTAAATTCTGGTAATCTTGCAGACTCGAGAATCGAGCCTTCTCATAGTCTTGCTGACAAAGATGAAACTCCGTCTGCTTCTGCTCACATCTCGTGCGGAAGAAAACACACGGTGCAAATCCTAAAGGATCTCACTCCGACTTTGCCTCGAAGGCACTCACAACTGCCTCGATGAAAGCACTCTCCCGTCCGGGTCACGAATACTTTCTCTGGCACTCTTCTTGTGAGATTCTCTCCTCTCCAAGGTCTCACAAACACAGAACGCTGCGCGTCCTCTGATTCTGATGGCTCCGAATCTGGATGCCTCTTCACTGCTTTATCCTTGCTCTGATTCCTGGTGGAACTCAGGCATTGGCACACAAGATACGTTGTCAACACAACTGTACAAGTGTAACCTACTAATGCAATCAGAATGATGTCCATGGCTGATCTCTACCACACACGCTCGTGCGAATGCTCGGCCGATGGTGATCTGACTTCCTGATTGATGGCTAAAACTGCCTGCTTCACAACTGCTTTATTATAACTGCCACTGGCTTTGTAGTTGGGAAGGGCATGCGTTTGTGCACCACACGTGCACTCACTCAGCTTTGAAATGTTGTCTGCAAACTTTGCTGACGTGCTAATGAATCTCCAGCGCTTGCTGAATCCTGCCGATTCAACTGAACTGCATAACCTAGCGGTCGCAACATGAATCAACGGCTTGTCAAACCTACGCAAAACTGCACGCGGCAATGTTTGCCTAAGGTTCTGCACAACACGCCATTTCCAGTATGCGCATGTTGCCGACAGTTCAAAACTCCAATTTGAAATCGCAGGGTGACACATCACACGCTTTGCTTTTGCAAGCAACAACTTGAAAGTTCTCCTAAGACCGGTGTGCGTCTGACGATGTCCTGGCTCATGGTCATGCATCCTCATGAATGAACTTCCTCCCGTACAAGGTAATGAAACATGAACCCACACAGCTGGCCTATCGGATTCTTTCCTGAATTGCAACCTGTCCAAGGCTGCAAGCAACGCCACGACCGTCGCTTCTCTGCACAAATCGTCCGCCTCGACGACTCTCCAAACGGCATACTCTGGACCTAACTTATCAAAAGCTACTCCAAGCACACTGTCTGGCTCACAGCACACTTCAAGCAAAAGGTACCTAGTTCCCGACGTGATGGTCCACTTCGAACTAAGCACTTCAACCTGCATTGGATCTTGAAAATCCACATCCATGGGAAACTCATCTTCCTCGCCTTCAGACATGAATTCATCCTCTTCTGCACAACTGGGATCCACCTCCATAGGCGAAGCAACCGACTTGCTCCCTTTGCCCGCTTTCTTCTTACTGCTGGCGTTCTCAAACTGAAATGGTGCAATTTCCATGTCACTCACACCTGTCTGAGCACGAAACACTGAAAGCTTGTCACTGGGCAAAACCTTGGTAAGCATGTCTGCACAGTTCTTCTCACCTGCTACCCAATACATGTGCATCGATCCAGCATTCATGTGTTCCCTGAGGAAATGCCAACGAATGGACGAGTGTCTCAATCGTCTCTGTACATCTTGCCTCAACAAAGCGGCCTGGGCACTGCTGTTGTCATTCATCAAAAAGATGCGGGAGTATTCCTCGCTGCCCGGCACTAGGAAACACGTCAACTGGCGAAGACCTAGCGTCTCCTGGCCTCCTGCCAAAATGGCTTGAAGCTCTGCTTCCGTGGAACTCAAACTCACAACTGTCTGAGTCCTGGCAAATGACTTCACGTTGGATCCTAGCCAAAATATGCAACATCCTGAGATGCTCTTCCTGCTATTGCTCTCCAATGGAGCAAACGATGCATCCGTGTACGTGATCAAGTCCACCTCCGTCATGTCTTCCTGCCGTACTGACTCAGCAAACAAGGATGGAAAACTCATCTCGAAATGAGCTGTGCCTAACACATAGCGACAGAGAGCCTTGAGCGCTCTTTCCTGTCCAATGGTTGGCTTGGCCTGTCCGGTGGACAGCGCACTCACAGGATATGCACGGTCTGGTCTGAAATTCACGACCCACGCAATTCTCCCTAATGCTGACCTGTAGTCTGTTGCGGCCTCTTCTGAAAGCTCTCGAAGGCTGACCTCGTCACACGCATCCAGCATGCTCTTGATTGCTGGAACATGCATCACTGGCTTGATCCCTTTGCACATAGGCAAATTGGCTAGCTGCTCAAAGTACTCCTGGCTGTGTCCTACAAACAACCGTGAGTCATTTGGCTTTCTATGCACAATTCTGCCTAAGAACTTACACGACCCACCTCCCTCATAGGAAGGGCTGATGCGCCCAGTCTCTGCACACGCGAACTCCTGCTGCAAACCTTCAAGAAACCACTCAAAAGTCCGACCTTCTGGAGTGAGGATGAGCAAGTCATCAACATATGTGATCATGGTCACGGGCTGATCCACGATAGTCCCGTCCTGGCTGGACACACGACCCACAAACAGACCTGGCTCAACTTCTGACTGCTCCATGCCTGGAAATCGGCTTTTGATGGTGTTGAAGAGATGGAGCATCCACGCACGACTGGCGCAACGAAGACCGTTCAAAGCTTTGGACAAGTCCAAAAACAATGGCCTCCCTTCTGCATCTCGAATGCCACTCGGCAATCGTATGATCTTCCTGATGTCACCAGGAAGTGGCGCACTCATGAATGCAGTAGACACGTCAAGCGCTCCTAGACACTGATCGGCATGCCCGGCTGCCGCAAGAAGGCACCTGAATGCGTCTGTGGACACTGTGGCTGACGAAATGCCTAAACTCACTGCGGAAGCTGCACCTGCTGCAACCTCTTGCACAACTAACCTTGCTCGCACTAGCTGCTTGCCATATTTCTCCTTGAGAGCCAAAACCCATCTGGATGGAATTGCAGCTATGCCTAGTTGGCCACACAATGCTTTGGCTTCATTCTCACAAATCAGCCGTCCAACCATCTTATCGCTCATTTGTCCCAACTCAGTCATCATGCCAGCAACCACGTCATCTGGTGGCAATTTCTCACCTGTGTACTCATCTATGGCGGTCACTGGGTGATTCAAGAGGGCTTCTCCTCCACACAGACTGAAAGGGTGAGTACGCTCTGCATTACTCCACAAATTATTCTTGAATGCTGCAACATGAAAATCAAACATGTGACTGATGCTGTCCTGATCTACGGCGACTCCCAAGAGTCGATTGATGGTCATCTCATCATCCGGGTCGACAACATCCATCTGGCTGTCCTCTGCAACATCCATCGCATCTGCTCCACCTGGGACGGAAAGTCCCTCGGGAACAGCAATCGGCACGGCCTGACCTGGTGGCTGTAAAAGCTCTGGTGGTGTCTCAGGGGCGTGCAACGTAGGATTGGGTGGAATGGGAAGCACACGTCCTCCCAACACATCTGAGTCCTTCTGATCTGCTGGTTGCGCACGGCCACTAACTGCCGACGAAGATGCCTGTTCAGACGAGGACGGATCTGACGCGGCCTCATCTTGCTGCGACCCTCTGGCCCTTTCTGCAACCACCCACTGGCGGTACCTCTCACGACACTTCGTGCTATGGACTCGGCCTTTCGGCCCTTGCTGACATGCCGAACAATCTTTGCTACGTCCATGCTCCTGATACCAGGTCCACGGCGGATTGCCGATCACTTCTTCTGGCAAAACCTTCTGCCTTTGCTTTCACTGTCACTCCCAGCCTGCGGCTTCTCATGCTCACTCTCAGCCTCTGCAGCTGGTCCTCTCTTGGCTGGTTGCTCCTGAATGGCAACCACAAGGTCTGGATAGACCTCAGTAGCTATCTGATGCGGCGTCAAGAGCTTGATGGACTTGGCCCTGAACACGTGCACTTCACCACTGTCTGGATTCTTGATGGCACATGTGTAGCCAAGCAATCCTGCATGCGCAGCTCCAAGAAACATGGATTCTGCGAATCTCGACTGCACACTGCTCTGAACCTTCACTGAGTCCGGAAGCTCTGCCAACACCCTGGATGCGAATGGTGCTGACTGCGGCAAATCCATGCTCTTGCCAAACAGCAGATCACGGGGTGATCGGCCTTGCTCATCCTTGCTGAATGCATTCCGGTTCATGCTCAAGTACTCAAGCACGTAATTCAACGACTGATGGTCCCGAGCGATGCGCACCTTGTGCTGGTTCCTCATCTCCAACTCAAGCACCTGAAATGCTTCTTGAAACACGCGATTGGCTCTCTCGGCGCCTCCCACCTTTTGGTGATCTCCTTGAGCTGCTACTGTCACATTCACCTGCCTCCCTTCCAAGGGCAAGCCCCGAAAGAGCTTGACGATGGCAGGCTCTGCATCTGTCAACACTTGCACCGGCACGCCTTCTCCAGTCAGTCCAAGGTACATGAATACCTTCTTCAGTCTAATGCGGTTGATCTCAACACTGGGGCTGACTGTCATGGCGAACATGCAACTGGATCCGTGGTACACGCTCAAGCACTTCATGTCAATGCCTGGCAACCAAAAGAAATCAGCCTGGACCAAGGCTTGGTCTCTTTCGCTCCTCCTGTGATGCTGCGGCCCCACACCATGGGCCTGTTGGCAAACACTGCAGTCAGGGTCATATGGAATGTGCCCTCTGGCAACGTGCACCTCTAGCGGCACCTGATTCTTGAATCTGCGAACCATCTCGTCACTGGCTGCAGGCTTCTTGCTTACTCCTGACACACACGGCACTGCCAACTTCACATCTGCTGCACTCACAGATACTGGCGAGTCAACTTTCCTGCCTTCGGGCACCTGAATGGCTACCCCTTCACTGGCGGGACGCTTCATGGCTGGCTTCTTGTTGGCCATCGGCTGGGACACGTCCGTAGCTGACCCATCAAGCAAAACACTCAAAGGAACCCGAAACTGAACCTTCTTCTTGGAACCTTCCTTGATGCACACTCCACTGTTGCTTTGCGACAATGCACTGGCAATGGAGATCTGGTGTGCACGCTTGGACTTCTGCAATGCTTGAGTGTCAACTCCAATCCAAGGGCATCGAGAGTACCAAAACACGTCAATGTCCTGCTTAGTACTGCTCTCACGAAGCAATGCACTCTTGGAATTCATTGAAAATTCCCAACCGTTTTCCGCTAGTTTGCCAAGACTAAGAATGCTATTTTCAACCATGCCCACATAAGCTTGCACCTTAAACCAACGACACTGCTCGGTTCCCTGTTCGGTTCTAGTGCAAAACGGCAATTTGATGGTAACACTCAGAGACATGTCCACGGCTGCACCTGTTGCGGTTGAAAATCTGGCGGGTTTACTGCAACTCCCAGTTATCAAGTACTCATGCTGCCGTGCAAACTGCAAACTAATCACATGCGAAGATGCACCCGAATCAAGCAACATCCACTGCTCGGCACTTCCAAGCACGTTCTGATGCAGAGTGCGATCTGGCAAGTGACACAACGTCATCAGCGACATAGCTGACTCTTCTGGTGCGGGTTCACTCACATCTTCCACGTCTGGCTGATGATCTGGATCATCACTCTGAGTGAACTCATTCTGCTTTCCTTTTCCTTTCTTGCCCTTGCCCTTGCCCTTGTTCTTGCTCTTGCCTTTGCCACCCTGAGGTTGGCTCTTGCCTTTCTGCTGACCGGCTGCTTGGGCCTTTGACTGACCCTTCGCCTGGGGCACATTGGGCTTGTTCGGACAAGACGAGGCAAAATGCCCCTTCTGCCCACATGCATGGCATATCACACCTTCACTTTGTGCGATTTTATCTTTCTGGCGACAATCTCTGGCCATGTGGCCGGGCTTCCCACACAGGTAGCACTTCCTCTCAGTGCTCTTATCTCGGCCTTTGCCTTTGCCCGGGCCACCGCCACCAGGATTTCCCTGAAACGCACTGGCTTGCCTCTTCACATTCCCTGAGGGATCTGTCCAAATGCGATGCCTGTGCTCATGCTCCAACGCTCGTTGACGAATGTCATGATACGATCCGTCACTATGCATCAGGGCGAACTCCTTGCATGGTCCATGAATGGTCTTCAACAGGACTTGTGTCAAATCCACGTCCGACAGACTCAGTGCGCGCCTATCTCCATCTTCTGGAAGACGACTGATCATCTTCTCGTAGCGAGCCACTGCTGTGTCCAGCGAACACAAACTGTCATGCACTGTATCCTCACGAAACGTCTGCATCAACAGTTGACTTCTGAAGAAAAGACCTTCTGCACGCGACCTCAATGTGAATTCTGCTGCAAGTCTCCGCAACGTCTCAAAACCACATACAGCAAACTGTGCACTCTCCACATATGCTGTGATTATCCTCAAACCACGGGGATTGTCTGCAAATGCTTGTGTCAAAACAACCTGCAAACGAACACTTCTGGCTGCCTGCGCTGGGGTCAATAACTCTTGAGTCAAGGGCGACGGGTGTGCTGCTGCTGCATACACCTCTGAAGGAAACTGATCACTCATAGCTCCCAACCAATTCGCCACATACACAAGGAAAGTGGAAAAACCAATCAACTCATCTGACCTAGTCTTCCACATCTTCACCTTCTCTAAAGGTGCTACCCAACGGTCCGCTCTGCCCATCTGATCGTTCGCCATCGGCACCACTGTTGGTACCGGATTTCCTGAAAGATCCGCAGCTGTCTGCGCGACTCCCACAGGCACTGATGCACCATTCGCTGGCGCTGATTGCTGACCAATTCCCGGAGGAGGAGGTGGCACCTGAGGAAAAACTGAACTCCCAGATCCACCATACGTTGCAAAACCTGCTGATGGACCGGCTTGTCCACCACCTGCCACTGCTGTGGCGCTTCCACTCATTGGAAATGGCTGGCCCGTTCCGGTTGCCGGAGCGGCCACGCTCCCCGAAGCTTGCAAACTACCTGTTGCTGAACTTCCAGGATTCACTCCTTGCTGAACTGAATTCCCACCCGCTGCCGCCAGATCCGCCTGCTGCTGAACAATGGCTGCAAGTTGAGCCTGAAGAACCTGCTGTCCTTGCACCAATTGCGTCACTGTCGTCGCAAGTGACGTCACCTGCTGTGTCAACACTGTTGTGCTGGGATCTGCGGCCTTCGACGGTGAAGTAGGTGGTGTCCGACTCAAGGCACGACTCGCTGCTCTCGGCGGCGATCCTGACCTTGATCTCGTCTTCGTGTCTGCCATCTCGCCTGAACTAATCAAGCTGCCCCGAACTGCTTCAGAGCTCCGCTACCATGTGGAGGTAGCAAACCCCACACGGCCAAGATATCCTCTCGATATATGCGCCGCCAAGACCAATACCAAAACTCCTCAAACTGCTATGCAAATATCTCCTCAATATATCACACAATCAAGTTATATCTGCTTCAATGATATTGTCTCTTTTCTCCGGCTCCAAGCTCAAAATGTCTGTGACAACGGCCTGGACGAGGTGACCAAAAGCGGCTCTGTGAGCTGCGGTCACAGGGGTCTGCTCCTCTAAAGAAACAGCGTTGCCAAGCAAGCGGATGCGATGCTCAGCAACCCATGCAAAACCAAAAATGAGCTAGTGCTCAGTCCTGAGCCACCGCCCAATCTTGAGCCAACGAATTGTTCGTTGTATTCCCAATTCAAACTCAACAACATGTGAAACATCTGCAACCCTACATGTACTGCACAAAACGTGGTTTCCATGCACAACTGGCTGCAAAACTTCTCTGGCGAAAGTTCCTGCACTTATGCACAATGTGTACATCTGGAACACAAATGGCAAGTAGACCTCTGCTCAATGCAATGCAATGGTCTGCACACACGTTCACAAATGTGTAATGCCAAGTTCCTTAATTTCGTGTTCCGGTATCCGGCTGTAGTCAATTACGCACCGTACCCCGCAGGGGGACGACGGAACTGCGCACCTTCGATGTTCTGCACTAAGCGGATCTCGAGATATAGCTCGCGTCAAGTGATGCTGCTTTGCACAAACTTGCTACAATGCCTAAAGATAAATTTGAACACACCAAATGTCTGGGGTAGACATAGTTTCTCATCTGACCAACGAAACTTTCTGCTAACACTTCAACTGAATTTCGGAAATTGTGCTGTACGGCAACGTACAGTCTCCAAACAATCTGAAACTCTGCCAAAATGAATCTGCTGACTTTAGTTAGCTGATCATGTGCTAAATATCAACACGTGAGCTGTACTCGGATGTACGACGCTCAGTCATGCTCATACTCTGGCAAACTGCATCTGTGTGCATCACGCAACTGCTAGTATGCCAAGTATCACAATTCAAGCTAATTTCTAGTTGTCAAACTCCTTATTTACATCTATTCACAAATACCTACACTGCTCGCTAAGGTTTCCTTTCGTAGGTGTGCCTTCAACGTGTTTGAACACTGTGAAGCACACAGAACGAAGTCTAATTGCTATGCACTGCCTCTGGCAAGGCTTTTCTGCTCATCCTGATCTTACCTGATCAGGTACACTTTCAAGCAATAAATGCAATGCTGCATGATTGCGCCTGTAGACGAAATGCGGTGTCCTGAAGGTCTCATCCACGCACCTAGTACTGCTCATCATGTATTACACATGAGGATTTATACCTTCACAGTTTAGGGTTTAGGGTTTAGGGTCCGCCAACACAGCTTGGCGCCCAAGAACAATTCAAATCGACTCACGAAGATCTAAAGCAGCGAATCACTTTGCTCTATAGGGGGGGTGCGCCCTGGTGCTTGATCGATTTTTTATGATAAAATGGTCTACGGGCTTGATAAAATGGTCTACGGGCTGCCTTGGCTTGATAAAACGGCGATAAAATGGTCTACGGGCGATAAAATGGTCTACGGGCTGCCTTCGCTCGATAAAACGGCCATTGGCCTTGATAAAACGGTCTTGGGGGCGATAAAATGGTCACGGGCGATAAAATGGTCTACGGGCTGCCTTGGCTTGATAAAAACGTTCGTTGGCCTTGATAAAACGGCCAGCGGGGCGATAAAATGGTCTACGGGCGAAAAAATGGTCTATGTTGATCAAACGGCCATCGGTGGCAATAAAATTGTCTACGGGCGATAAAATGGTCTACGGGCTGCTTTGGCTTGATGAAACGGCCATTGACCTTGCTAAAACGGCCATTCGGGGCGATAATGGTTTACGGGCGATAAAATGCTACGGGCTGCCTTGGCTTGATAAAACATCCATTGGCCTTGATAAAACGGCCACTGGGGCGCCTTGATAAGGCAGCCATTGGCCTAATTGCTGTTGATGAAATGACAATTTGCGTTGATAATACGGCCATTGGCCTTGATAGAGTTTGCGGAGCTTGCGCCTCAGAGCCGAACCCTGAGCCCCAACCCTGAACCCTGAACCGTGACGAACCTTCAGCCTTCAACAAAACTTGCGCGGCCAAAGCCCTGCCCAAGTCTCTCTTAGATAAAGCGCTTTGCGGGGAGCGAATCGCGCTGTTTTGCCGGGAGGGGGGGGAGCCTTTTACGGGAAACACTTCATTTTGTGGCAGCCTTTGCCGCGAGAGGCGAGCCGCTGGCTTTTATAGCTCGAGGCGCGCGGGGCCCGAATCGAGCAAGCCCGTCCTTGGCGAAGGCGGGAACTCGCACTCCAAGGCGGCGAGCGCCAGCCGCTGCTGCCAGCCTCGGATGGCCCGCCGACTGGCCCGTCCCGGCCGCTCAGAAAGAAGCCCGACGAACAGCACAAAAATTTGGACCTCCGCACGGAAGCGCAGCGGGTCGTCGCAGACTAACCATCTCCAGGACGGCAACGGGAAGTCCCAGCCCTCGCATCTCTGGCGCAGTCGCGCCTGCCAGGCGACCAGCGTCGGCAGCCGCAAGTCAGAGCAAGGCCCCACGGACACCTCCGCGAAAGCGGCGACCTCTTGGTAGAGCGCGTCGTCTTTGCCCCGGGCCTCGACTTCGAATTGCTCCGCCGCGCCCGCCTCGTCGCCTTCCCCCTCGTCGCTCTCGGAGTCCCACATGTCGGCCCACCGGGGCCGCTGGCCTAGGCCCAACATGCGCAGCGAAGCCTGTAGAAGCGCGGCTTGGGCCGGAGCTGCGCGCGCGAAAGCAAGCGGCGCCCGCTCGCGCCAATCCACAACTTGATCGTTTCTCGTCGCCCCCCCCGCCTCCTCTCTCCTTTCCCACGCGACGGCGCCTTTTGCCTGGCCCGGCCGCGGCGGTCTCGCGACAGTCAGCTGCGAGGCTAGCGAGCTCGAGCTCGCCGCTCTCCAGGCCGAGCCCGCCGCGCGCAAACGGCCACTGGGAAGTCGTCGCAGCGGAACACAATGGCGAGGCCGGCGTCGAAGGGCGCCTCGTCTTCCTCTTCCTCGCTATCCATTTGCAAGCAGCCACGAAAGTCGCCCGGGCGATCGACTTCGGGCGAGTAGAAGAAGCGGGCGCGGCCTTTTCGCAGCAAGCCGAGGTAGAACTCGAACTCCGCTCCCCCGAGCGAGTCGAAGAAGAACAAGTTGAGTCTTCGCAGCGCTTCAAGCGGGCCCGAGCCTCGGATGTGGCAGAAGCGATCGATCCAGCGCCGCATCTGCAGCGGCGTGCCCCCGCGGAAGGCGCCGGCCAAGAAGGCCGGCGGGCGGAAACGGCTTGCCCGCTCCGCGTCGAAGTCCCAGCAGGCCCGCACCTCGAGCGCGTCCTGCCGCTCAAAGCCCGGCAAGCGCACGCAAGTGCCTTGAAGGAAAGCCGCAAAGTCTTCGGCGAGCCTCCGCGCGGCAGCGCCCCGCTCCGTCCACACTGGCCTGCGGGCGTCGCGGCAGAGCGCCAAGAGGCGAAGCGCGGCTCGCCCGTCCAGTAGCTCGAGGAACTCCTGCAACAACACGTCGAAGACTTGGGCGCGGACCAGCGGCATGGCGCAATGGGAAACGCCGCTAGAGGGGCCGCGCCGGGTCTCACAAAAGGGCTCGGTCCGAGAACGCTGCGTCGCTTCCCCCCCTTCCGCGGCCGCCCTGCACGCAGAGCCACTGCAAGCAAGTCTCGGAGAAGCCCGAACAACACGGCGGCGCGGCCAAACCCTCGGCGTTTCTTTCACTGCTTCCTCAAACACTGCGTCGTCGCTGAAATGGAAGACCTAGCGGCTGGGCGGCCCCGTCACTTCGCCTCGCCCTCGTTGTCGACCTTCTCGCCGCTGGCCGCCGCCATTTTCCCCGCCTCTCGTTCTCCGGCTTCGGCTTGACTGTCAAGTTGAGTGGGCGCCGCCAAGCCAAGGCACGACTGACCTCGCGGCAGCGCGCTCCTCTGGCGCTTCTTCTTGCCGCCGCCCTTGGGCTGCGCAGGCGGGGCGTCCTCGGCCGTCCTCCGGAAGATGTTGACTCCAACGGCGCCGGGCGGGCGCCAGTACGGGATCGGCTCCGCCAGGCGTCGCGGGGCAGTCAGGCCCAAGCCGCACACGCGCCTCTCGTATGGCAGGGCTGCGTCGCGCGGCCACAAGTGTTGGTCTGCGAGCTCGTGAAACTCCGCCTCGCTGAGCACGCGGGCGCCAGAGATGGTCGCGCAGCCGTAGACCTTGCCTCCCATGCCCAGCCACACGCGGCCGAGCGCGTGCCGGGTCGCTCGCAGTTCCATGGTCTTCTCGCCGCTCAGCACGAGGTCGAGCCACGGCTGCCGCATCACCAGCACGCGGTCTCCCACGGCAGGCGCGCTGTCTTCTGTCATGCGGCGCGCAAACCAAGAGGCTTTGAGCGGAGCAGGTCGCGAGAGCTAGCTATAGCTGGGCAAAACGGCTGCGGCGGCCGCGATGCGTCGCGCCGGCCAACGGCAAGACCCAGGCGCGGCCGCGCGGCTCAAGTCCGAGCTCGGGCCGAAGCCCCGCCCCCCGCCCTTCAAACCGCTCTCCGCCGACAACGAAAGGGGCCCGAAGGGAAAAGGAAAACTTTTCTGAGCACTGTCGACAAGCGGCCGAGAGCCGACTGCGGCGAGCCGATTACCCCGTCCGTCTTTTTGCGTCTTCAAGTGGCGCAGTCCACGCGCCGCACTCCGCGGCTCCGACCGCTCACTCAGTCTCCGCCATCTCGGTGGCAAGCACAGACTCTTGCTCGGCCACCCACTTGGCCAGCGGGTCGCCCGCGGAGGTCGCGTTGACGAAGTGAAGCGGGACCCCCAGCAGCACGTCCGCGAAGATCTCTTGGACGCTCCGCTTGTCCTCCAAGGAGTCCTCGATTTCCAGCACCCGAACGTAGTCGCGGTCCCGCCCGCCGCCGTTTCGGCCCACAACGTGCGCCCCAGGGACATCCACCTCGTCGAACCTGCTGCGGTAGGCGAAGATGCCTCCGTAGAAGATCAGCGAGTAGCGGCGGCCGCCTGCGCCCGGCCCGGTTTCTCCGCAATTTCCTTCTTCTTCTTCTTCTCCAAGCAGCTCTTCCCCATCCACGAGCGAGCTCCAATTGGCACACAACGTGGCGGCGACCCTTGGGCGGCCCGACCGCGAAAGGCTTGGGCAAGGGAAAGTCCATTCTCGCCCAGCGCGGGAACTCTTTCCCGAAGCTTAGGCTGCGCGGAGCAGTCAAGAGGCCCAGGCGCGGGACAGCCGCCAGGTCGCCCACGCGCTTCTTGTGGTCCAAGACGAAGGCCACGAGGTCCAGCGCGGGCGACGGGTCAGGCCCCGCGCAGTATGGCCATGTTCCACGGCGCGACGCCCGCGCCGTCAGGGTCGAGCGGGCCGCTCTGCGGCGGGGCGCCGATGTTCAGCTTGACGCGGAGGACAGTCTCCAAGGACTCGAGGCAGCGGACGTCCTTGTCGGGGTGCTCGAGCGCGGCGAACTTCAGCAACTCCTTGGGCCCGAACGCCTCCTTGGCGGAGCCGGCGATCTGCACTTGCCACAACGGCACATCGGTCTCCAAGCCTTCGAAGAAGGCGAACGCTTTTCCCCAGGGCCGCGCGGCGGCGAAGAGCACGCAGGGCGCCAACTGCGCCAAGGGGTCCCCGCGGGCCTTCTTGGTCGCGCCGTTGAATTGAAGACCGTCGGCTAGGAGGCGGCGCTTGGCGGGCATGGCGCTGGACACGTGGCTAGGGCACTCAAAAGGCAACTCGTGTAGATCACTGAGACAGCTGCGGCGCGGGAAATCGTGCGAGACCTCAAAAAGCCCGAGCTCCACGGCTACTGATAGACAAGTTTCCTGGAGGGCCCGCGCTTTTCATAGAGAAGCTGGCCATTCCTAACTCAGGCTTCTGCTACTCAACACCAAACTAGAGGATGTCCCAATTGCAGCCTTCGACGCTCGCAACGCTTATGCCAGACCAGGGCAATAGTCCCCGCAACAAAATTGGTCGTGTTCATTTTGCGCAAGGTCGCCAGAGGGATGACTGTTTCACGTCAAGGCGGTCTGCAGCAACAAGGGCCACAATTTGGAGAACAATTCGTGAAATCGAAGAGGCAAAAGCCGAAGTGCATCTCGATTACATCGCATCGTCCCAGCGCAGATTCGATCAGAGAGTCGCTTCCTTTCTTGCCACGATGAGCAAGACGTTTCGCCCTTCGAAACGCGCCGGCGCAGCCCTTTTGCCTCTCTTTCTTCGGCTGCTTCTCGCGCGCCTCGATGCGACCGCGCTTAGGCGGCCGCGGGCTGCGCGTGCCCGAGCAGGCGGCGCATCGCCAACACGAGCTGGGACAGCTTGTCCGTCGTCAACCACAGCCCAGTCGCCCGCCCCACGCTGATCAGGATCTCCTTGTAGTTCTTTTTGTGGGCTCCAAGCAAACCTGCGCGTAGCGCAGCAGCATCCGCAGAGCGACCAAATCCGCCAGCAGCCGGGCCCTGCGTCGCCCGTCCTCGGCCTCGCCGAAGACGGCGACGATGTCGGCGGCCGACGTTGGGATCTCCACGTACAGCGCGAGAGCCTCCCACGCGGAGTCGCCCGGCGGAATCCAGAAGCCGTAGTCCTCCGCCAAGACCTGCTCCAACAACGCCGCCCGGGCGGCGAGGTGCTCCGTCATCAGCAGCGCCCGCTCGGCGGTCCAGGCCTTGCCCGCTGACGGCATGGGCTTCGCGCGACGCGGCGCCTGGCACTTGCGCGGCTCGAACTCACGGCTTGAGCCCCAGCGGCGCGCGGCGCGACAACTGCAGCGCCCTCTCGCGCGCGAAGAGTTTGAGTGGATGGGATCTTGTTTCGGCCGAAGCGCTTCTTTTTTTTTCACGGCGCCCCTTTAAATATCTCCGCGGGCTTCGACCCCCCGGATGTCGTCGTTGCCCTTCAAGAAAACGCGCCGTCCAGCTAGCTTAAAATGTTTCGAAACGGCCTCGGAAACCGCCCCTTCGACATCCCTCTTTCTCAAGGCCTTCCCCTCAAACAGCCCTTCTGGGTGTTGTCGTCGCCCTTCAAGAAAATGCACCGCCCAGCTGCCTTAAAATGTTTCGAGACGGCCTCGGAAACCGCCCCTTCAACATCCTTCTTTCTGAAGGCCTTCCCCTCAAACAGCCCTTCCGGTCGTCGTTGCGCCCTTCAAGAAAATGCAACGCCCAGCTGCCTTAACATGTTTCGAAGCGGCCTCGGAAACCGGCCCGTCAACATCCTTCTTTCTCAAGGCCTTCCAGATGTCGTTGTTGCCCTTCAAGAAAATGCGCCGCCCAGCTGCCTTAATGTTTCGAAACGGCCCCGGAATCCGCCCCTTCAACATTTTTCTTTCTCAAGGCCTTCCCCTCAAACAGCCCCCCCGGATGTTGTTGTTGCCCTTCTCGAAAACGCGCCTTCCTGCATTTTCGTCGCACGCGCCGCATGGCGCGTCGGAACATGGCCTCGTGCGGGCTTTGTTTGCCCGTGATGCGCGCGCGGGGCGCAGTTACTACCGACCACAACTCATGCTCCTCGGGCAGCAGCTCAGGCAGGCCGTTGACGACAGGCGCCACCCACGCGTCCAGATGCCCCGTGTCCGCCCTCGGCGCCGGGACCTGCGAACGAACAGGCGCTCCGCGAGCCGCAAACACGGCGCCCTCAAGCGCTTGTCGACGCAGCCGCCCCGCCTTGCAGAACGCGGCCCAGACAACGTCTCCAATTGAGCAGCGGTGCAAAGGCAAAGAGCACCGCGGCCCCGCTTGCTCGCCCGACATGTAGAAGAAAAGCACTCGCGGGCCTTGGTCCCAATGCACGTCGGCGTGCAGGAGGAGGGTTCCCCGCATGGTCGTCTGCAGACAGAAGGCTGCGGCGAGTCTCTGCCGGGTTTCGCGACAAGCTTGAGCCAAGACAGCGGCGCCCGCGATCGCTTCGCAGCCCGAATGGTCGCCCGTCTATTTCTCTTTCTCTTTTTCTTTCTCTTTCTCGCTCTCTCTCTGTCAAGAGACGGCAAGGTGACGTCCCGTGGGACGCTGTCCACCGAACCCTCCAGCTGAATGTACTCAATCACGTAGAAAGGATATACGGTAGGACCGTTATAGCCAAACCAGTGCAAACTGTTGTAAGGGGGTATTGTCCAATAACCGTACACACGTCCGATCTCAGCAGCGCGAATGAACCTGTTTTCTCTCTCACAGATCGATCACAGGCGAACGTAGTTCATGCAAGACCTTGAGCCCTACTTGTGACTTGAGCCAAATGTGGTTTCCAAAGGGAGCTCTCAATCAACAAGAACATGGACCTCAGAACAGCTTCCCAAATTGGCACGGGGCCTAGAGGGTTTTAACATCCCCCATTTGGGTCGCATCGTTCATCATGCGGTCCAAACATCACAACATGTCCCAATGGCCACGGCTCTGACTACGAAACCGTATCGAACATTCTTTCACTCTCTACTGCAACGCCATTCATTCGTTGTGAAACTTGGCCGGGTTCGATTAAATCAAAACGTGCATCCTCAGATTTCAGCACAATCCTACACACAGAGACAAGAGGCATTCTGCCTCATGTCACAACACAGCCACCGGAAATCCCAGCTGCCGCATTTGCGCATCGCGCAGCCGTCATCCATGGAAATGGGTTGGCCATAGAATTCCAAAGCAGTGCATGACCATAAGTCATCTGTATATATATCCGGCAAAGAAAAATTGGCGAGCAATATATATATATATATGCAAAACATAGCAATCCCGGATACCACGAATAATATAAGGAAATGAAATCATCCATGAGGTAATAGTGTCCATCCATGGATATCCAGAATGCCATAGCCGTCGGAATATGTAAATACATACATAACCATGTACCTTGGACAAATGAAATCACATCATATCGGAATCATTCCGTCGTCATGAAATGGTGTGATGCTGGCGATGGATGGGGTCAGGCCCTCACCATGCAGCAAAGCACATCATAGTAGAATCAATACGTTGCTGGCAATTGATGGGTACTGGCCCGCACCATGCCGTAAATGCAACAATAATCCATAATTGTATCACATAGGTCAATTCACGATGGCCAACTTTGTGATACGACGTCGGAATTCTTCGTCCAAGTTCTGTTGGGCTGCTCGTGCGCGGAGGTATTTCTTGTAATGCTCGTCCGCAAGCCAGTGCCCTTTTCGTACGCACCAATCAAGCAGAGGTCCGTCACACTTGCCCAGATCTGTGGCCGCGATGATGGCGCTCACGTCAACCACATACCCATGCTTACCAAGGTTCAACTCGGTCCTTGTGAAGGATATGTATTTGCAGTTGAACGCCAGGGAGAAACATCTGTAGATAATGTCCCCCACCGGATGTATGCGATCGCTGACCAATTGTTTCATCTCGTCTTTGTTGATGTCGAGGATCTTGGCTGCCACCCACAATTTGTAGAAAATGTACAGCCCCTTACACTTGAATGTCGAATACTGGACGAATTGATCGCGTTCCTCGGCCGTCCTGAAAGCCCTTTCTCGAATCCTCTTGGATTGGGAAACTTTCAGTTCATTTGATGGCAATATGATGCCATCCCGGTCGATCTCGGTGATGTTAGGATAGCGCCCCAAGTCATTGTGATATGGGCACTCAACCTTCCCCTCGAGCGCGGCTTCAATTGTTCGCCTTTCTCCAGCTTCAAACATCCCCCACATCCTTGACATTTGCAGCGCGATGAATCCTGCCATGTATTGAGCCTCACGAGGCTCGTCCATGCAGATTGCCATACGTTGCGAGCTGATGATGTCTCGCGCGGCCATGTCTCTGTCACGATAATCCCATTCATTGTCTTCCTCTTCGGACACATTTCCGGACGTGTATCCCTGCGTGCCCATGTCATCGTCTTCGGGATCATCTTCCATTCCACCACCCTCTCCTTGTGCCGTCGCATCGCCGTTTGCTTCCTCCTGTGCTCGCCTGGCATCTCCGGACACGTTTGGTTCATAATTGTCGTCCTCATCATCGGAGTCGATGATTGTGCAGAACCTTCCGGTAGAGATCAATTGTGCCTCACATTCCAGGCATATACAAAAGCACGTAGGAATTGCAGCCGCACACGATGGACAAATTCGGCGCCTGAGCCCTTCCCAGGTCTCGTCGTTCAGGATGATGGTCTTGCTGATCTCATCTCTGATCTCGTTTGTCAGGGCTTCCACTTCTTGACGATTGCCCTCCCGAAACAACTCGCAGGCACGATCCACCATGTCCTTGACGTAGTGTAGATTGTCGGCGCCCGCCTCTGTTTCCGGCGAACTCTCGATGACCTTTGCAACGTTCTGGATGAACATCAAGGCCGATTCTTGGGAAGACCCAATGAAACCAGGACAGATCTCATTCTCGACACACCTCGAGTACGCCCGCTTGACGTCCTCGATGTTCAGGCAATTCCCTCCGTTGTTCCTGCCGATCCATATGGACTTGATCTCAGTGAGCGGGATGACGTCGAAAACCATGAACGTCCCGTTGAACGCGACTCCAGCACCATATCGTGCAAGGGTCGCACTGGGGATGTAGATGATTGCCATCGGTTCCCCGACATCCTGTCCACGCAGTGATGTCTTCGTCACCAAGTTCATCTTGTCCCATGGAGCGAATGCCCCGAAGTGCAGTGCCAACCTGTTTCCGCCACCGATTCCGCCGGGGACGAGCCCGCAGCGTACGATGCTTGGCAGATTTTCCACATATGTCACATGGAATGCGCCACCAAGGGTGTCGCCCATTCTTGCGGAATACCTATTTGCCAACGCGGAAGAACTCATGAATCCAAAATCGCTGTGACCAGTTGAGGTCCGAAACCATCCATTGCATCTGTTGAAGATCACGTTGATCTCGTCCTGGGAGTGTCCCAATCGGGCCAATTCCTGATTGGCGGCCCTCATCTCATTTGGGTTCATGATGCCTGGAACAGCAAGGACCTGGAATCTCGATTTCTTGTATCCAGACTCCTGCCACTTGATCACCTCGATGATGCCCATGTAACGCTTCGCCAGTGATACCGTTGGTGGGAAGAGGTTCACTCCACGGTCGTTGATGATTGCATCGATGTCGACCCATCCACCCTCGTCACACCTGAAAGCGCTTCCCTTGCTGTTGCCAATCTTGTGGCGAAGGATCCTGCAGAGGTCGTGGGATAGCTGATTGGCCTGTTCCCGCGTCCTGAATACAGAACTCTTGTCCCCAATCCTGCAGAATGGAACATCTTCGAACGGGTGGATGCAAAAGTATGTGCTCTTACCGAGCTGCTGCATGTCGATCTGTTCCAAAATTGCACCCTTGGGGAAGAACTTGGGGTCGGTCATTGATGCATAGCCCCATGACACTTCGGGGTTACTCTCATCACCGTATTTCGGGATGTAACATGGGATAGTGTCGCATCCTCGCTCCAACGTCGTTTTGAAGGTACGGTGATCCCCGCACGGATTGAAGGTAAGATCCACACGTCCACAGTGCAGTTCGCCCCCTTCGGCCGTGTCAGCCATTTCCACCAGGTTGATGGTGTAGCTGTACATCTCGATCGTTTCTTTCCCCTTTCTTTCCTTCCTTTTGTGCTCCCTGGGTGTCGATGTTGGGGACTCCTCCGCATCCCCCATCTCTTCATCCGAGGACACATGATCATTGCTGAGCAGCTCGCGAATCCTCTTGATCGCCCCTTCATTTCCGGCAGCTTCCTCAGCTTTCTTGCAGTCGCCGTCATGGATCGCATTCGCGCATTTTGCACAAATTCCTTCTTCCTCCAGGCACTTCTTCATTGAGTCGAGGAACTTGAGTGCCGCTTTTCGATCCTCCTTCTCTTGTTTGGGCTGGGAGCTTCGACTCTGATCGGGCTCTGGGCCGCGTTCATCGTCTCCACCCCCTGATGCCTTTCTCTTGGACCCTTGGCTGGACTGCTCGGCCACCAGGGAGTATGGATGCTTGGGCTTGATCGCATTCATGATGTCCAACACCTCCTTCGTGGGTGTTCCGAGCTGAGCGGAGGGTTTGTTCCGCTTCCGGTTCTGTCCCGTCGTGTGGCTCGCGTTCCCCGCGAGATGCCGCATGATGGATTGCTCGAACTCCCTCTTGATCTTCCATGCGTCTCTCCACAATGGAAGCTCGTGCTGGAAGTACGACATCACCTCAAAGAATCCCAACACCATCTCAACGATGTCCCCCAGGGATTCCTCATTGGTTGTTTGTCCCAGGAGGTCATACATCGTTCCCTGATCAAGCACGCTCTTGATCCATGATGAGTAGGCAACGTTGCCGAGGTCTCGGCCGATCTCGTAGATGTTGATCTTCATTTCACCACCTTCAGCGTTCCTGCACGTGGTCACCTCTCTGATCGCGCACAGCTGTTTCCCATGTCTGTAACTGTAGAACTGTGCTGCCTGATCTAGCGTCATGCTCACGAAACCCACGTGGGACAGCTCCTTCTTCAATCTGGAGTAAGCAAGGTCCCTAATGATTGTGGTCATGGCCTGAACATTGTTGACGTCCACCATGAGATGTTGGAGGCCCGGCATCGTGACTTTGCACTCGGCGAAAAGTCGCGTGTATAGCAATCCCCCACTCATCGATTTCGTGTTTCCGCTCATGCTGGCACTCCAGTTCGCGCAGCAGTTCACGCACACGTCTGGGTTGAAGATCGTGTCGGACTCGAGCACCTTGGACTTGGTTCTCTGCCTTTCATTCTTGCACACTTCGCAGATGAAACCGCCGAGCTCAGAAACCGTATACCAATGTAGACGAATATCATTGGCATCGATGTTCCCAAAGGCGTCTGTTTCGCTGCGGCCTTCGTTCTGGCGCTCCTGCTTTCTCTTTGATTGCGCAGTGAACGTCGGCTTGTACTCGAACCTGACCTTTGATTCCTCCATGTTCTTGGGAATGTTGAATTGAAGGTCTGGTTCACCAATGCAAGTATCCTCCAGATTGTTGATGAATTCCAGGTCGGGCGCAAGCGCGTCAATGGATTTCTCCACCAATAACCGTTTGAGGAGGTAGAACTGCAAATTGGAACTCCCGGGGATCTTGTAGTTCTTGCCCGTTAGCGCATGGGCAACGCGCCACATTCGGTCATTCTCGGTCACCAATGCACCCGCGGTCTTGCAGATCTCGCTCACCTTGTTGGCGATTATGCCCAAGTCCCCTCTTCCACCATGGAAAGCCACATCGCGGTTCACGCATACAATGACCATTCCTTTGCATACGTTGACGAGGTCAGACATCGTCTTCGATAGGAGGTCGATGATGGGTCTGGTAGTCACTTGCCACCCACAACCTCTCATGCACATCCAATCGTAGAGCGACATCCAGATGTGCACCGACACAGGTGAATCATCCGAGTCACGCTTCCGTCGTTCGACGATGAGCTTTTCCAGTTGTTGCAATCGGGAGATGATGGTCACCGCATCAGGGTTCGAGGAGGCTGGCTCGCTCGACCCGTAATACGATCTCTCCTCGATGTTCGTCCATCCCTGCTCGTTGACCATCATCTGGAAGGTCTTCGTGCTCCCCTTCGCATTGACGGCTCTCATAGGCCAATCCAGGACAAGGAAACTCTTCTTCTGAATCATCATGTCGCGGATCACATCCCCATTGATGCGCCGTCTCTTCTGTTGTTGGATGATTCGGCTCAAACGTGCAGGAGCGTTGTCGGGGTTCTTTTCCGCCTGGATCAACGCATTGATGGCTTTGGCGCCTGGTAGGCGCCCTGTAAACAAGCATCCTGTCTGGGCGCATAGGAATGCATAAAGCTGTAGCCAAGCAGTGTTGCTTTTGCTGACGTACGAGAGGATGATCTTATCAGCGCTAGTCTTCTCCACGAATTGCACCAGCGATGATGTCAGACTCCTCAACATGCACTCCCAGTAGGTTGCATTCTTTCCCTCGGCGAGACTTGGTCCGAACGCTGTTTGCACGATCGGGAATCCATGTTGTACTTCACCTGAACAGTCGCGCCTCCCAGAGTGACACCCCCTTCGAATGAGGTGTACGTTTCGTGCCCAGTCGTGGCGCTGGTGATCACCCACCTGTCGTCATCGCCGCCAGAGTTCATTCGGAAGATGGAGTCGATGATCTCGTTGTCAATCTTGTTGAGATCTTCGGCTGGTGTCCTTCCGCTCGATGCTCCCTGCTGTGGGTGTGACCCGCCAGCAGTCTGCTGCCCCTGCCCAGAACTGGATGTTGCTTTCTTCTGCCGCTCTGTCCTTCGCGGTGGCTCTGCCTTTGATGAGCCCATCACCCACCATGTCGGTTCTTCACCGACAGCAAAATCCTCAGGGTACCTCTCCAGCTCCCTGTCCTTCTCATTGTGGGTGCAATAGCCGTTCTGATCGAAGTCAATCACGTGACTCCTCTCTGCTTCTTTCTCAATGTCCTTCAGCCACTTCACCCATTTGCGCCGATCTTGGTTTTCCGCAGCTCTATCAGCTGCATGCGGCGCCAAGCTGATGGAGTTGATGTTCATCGCGGGCAGCGAGGACTTGTAGATCATATCTATGCACCACAAGAAGTCCCTCGCCGATTCGATCTCCCGGTACAGGTCATTCAACTCAGATTTGTCCGTCCTAAAGTATGTCATGTAGGACTGATCCGTGATGATCTTCTCTCTGATCAACGGCTGCAACCTCCTCAGGATAAAGGATATGCACATGAGTGAGTTCACCGCCCCGATGCATGCGTCTGAGATATCATTGGTGATTGACCCGCAAATCATCCAGCGCAAAAGGTTGTGCTGGTGCGCTCGTTCATCCCTTCTCATCGCAAACGCCAGGTTCTTCATCGACATGCGCAGCTCGTTCTGGTAGACAAGTCCGAGGTCCCAGTTCTTCTGGTAGTCGGCTCTTGTGCCTCGCCCGTAAGAGTCGACACTGGGAGGTTTGATGACGCTCAGCGTGAACACTTTCCCCCAATTCCGATCCCTGAATTTTGCAACTCTTCGATCGGCCCTCTCGAGCTCGGCAGTTGTCATGAACTCTTCTGTACTCCTCCACCGCCTTGATGATGATGAGCTGTTCGGCATGTCATTGACGAACTCCTTGTAGACACTCCCTACTGCAGTGTCTTGGTGAAATGCAGCTTTAAAAGATCGCTCCTCGTTGTCTTCGGCCACAGCTGATGCGAGGTCCCAGATATCCGCAATGGATCTCAGCATATCGGTCTCCTCGATGCAGTACTTGGTGACATCCAGCAGCTCGGGGTTCTTTGCCAGCAGCGATGCTTCCCCACAGAGCTGGTTCAGCGCCGCCACTATCTTCTTTCCCTTGCTGCAGAACTCTCTCCATCCCAGCATGCACTCGTCAGCGGAGAGTAGCCCGAAGATCTTGCTGAGGAACTCCAATGCAACCCTCATGGACTGCCCCTCACCTTTCATCATACCTCGGCACTTCGCGGAGTAGTACGCTGAGTAGGCATAAATGACGGGGACGCCGATGTCCTCGACCCATTTAATGCACGTACCCAGGTCAGTGCCCATCTCCATTCTCCTGGGAATCCGCTTACCTTCGTCCACGGCATTCTTGACGAGGTTCCCCAGGAATATCGCCGCTTGTCTGGACTTCCCAACAGGCACGCAGAAGAATTCATTCGTGTTGACGACGGACGCGTTGGCAGTCATCTTGATGATATTCTCCAGCACCAGGAAAATCCAAAATAGGCTGCAATATATATTGTACCTGAATGGATCTGGAATGCACCCAGCTGGCACCTGAGGTCCGGGTCTGGCCCGAAACCCCTGAGGTCCGGGTCTGGCCCGAAACCTCTCTGGTGCAGTCGAAGTGGTGTGATTCTCACACGCAGCAGTCTGTCGCCGGCGTGGATTCCCCCACACTCTGCAAGCGAGAGCAGGTTTCAATCGCGCCTGTTGAAGGCACTTTGCTCGAGCAAGAAAACGCCGGAGGATCACACTCACAATCAATGACGTGTATAACTGGGTTTCCTTAGTTTCCCGACCAGCACAAGGTCCATGTTCATGGTTCCCGTTACATTTCTTAGACAAAGAACTTCCAAGATCAAAGTTCCAGGAAACAACTCTCCACGGTTTCTTGATTGGCAGAGGCTTCTTCGCGCTTCGCGTACCTTTGCTTCAACCCGTAGCGACACCCATCAAAATCATGACTGGTGCCATCATGAACAACCTCATGCAGTCTCTTATCCTTCCAATAATCGCAACTTCCGGGCAACTCAAACAGAATAGCAGCACGTTTCGTCATGGCATGTCGTTTGATTTCCACAAAACGTCCAAACAACTTCCAAAACTCCTTTTGTTTGGCCTCAATTTTCTCCGCGGTGTCAATTCCGCGAGTCTTGTTAAGGCGTGCCCATGATGATCCTCCCGTGCAAGGCCCGGCGAAGAACAACAAATCGGAAGATTTAGTGAGCACATGTCTAGCGATTCTCTCCCCGTACTCGCTCATTAAGACATCGACCAAAGTAACGGTCACGACCTGAGGCCCCTTATGCCGGGCAAGGGTAGTGAACCAGTTGCGAGGCTCGGAACATGCTAAGAGCACTATGGGTCGAGACAAGTCAACACTATACAAGGTGACGATTGTGCGAGTTCTCATACCAGGAAGCGAGACATGCAACGGAGCGCGAAGCGCACCACCTTCATGGGTAACCAGCGCGAGCTCAATGCCCGGCGCAAGCTGTGGTTTGTGCTTCACCGCAATGCGATATGGAACAAAACAACGACCAGGAACAAATTGCTCACGGCTGGTATGCAGACAACGCATGAGCAGCTTCAACCGGAGCAAAGTATCCAAAGCCAAATCATTAACACATTTTAATTCCACACGCTCGTCTGACAACTCTTCAACAAACGCAGCCAGCACAGACTGCATGTCAACATCACCGGGCCCGACATGAATTGGTCGTGGTCGCGGAGATCGCTCCCGCGCCGGTACAGCAACCGGGACGGGATGAAACTGCCAAACTGCGCGTTCAACCCATCCATCAATCCGTGCACACTGCAACCCAGGATCAACTCTGTCCTCAACCTTAAGCCAGGACCCATTCTTCAGAAACCAAGTGGAACGAAGCCACTTGCTCCCGAACGGTGTCTCGACCGCGAGTGGAGGCTTTACACGCATCAATCTGGGCCCTTTGGCAACAACCACCGGATCATGTCCTTCATGCTCGTGCAATCCTTCTTTGGATGTCAGGCCGGGCCACCACAGGTCCGGGGGCATGACCGGAATGTGTGTGTGCGGAAATGTGGGAACTCCGTCTACCGTCCCCGAAGCCGTCTGCAGGGTCCCTTTTATAGGATCACACGTGGGTGTGAGCGCTTTGAGGGTATCCGGATCAGACAACAAACTCGGGTCAAGCAAACCAATCTGTAAACATGCATGTTTCCATTTGCGCCCATCATTGAACGCCTTGGTGTAGATGTCAGCCGCCATTCGATCGGTGACTTCATACGCCAAATACATGTAATCACGCGAGAACATCTCATGCATCCACGAAATGCAAACGCCATGGCTTCTCTCAAGGTGGCGCATTGTGGGGTTTCTCCCCGATCGCACAACACCGATCATAGCCTTATTGTCGTCATAGAACACAAAGTTCGGTGACTTCTTTAGAATCCGCTGCAACAACGTGAGAGCAGGCATACCCATGGCCCTCATGGCAACATCGGCCGCCACAATTTCGGCCTCAGGAGTTGAGTGACTCACACAACCCTGTCTTTTCGAGCTGCCAGACAACGGAAACCGAGTATTAGGCCCTTGTATATTCAAGTGTCCACCAGAGGTGGAACGCAACGATTCAACACAACCTGCGAAATCGGCGTCAGCATACAAGGCCAGGTGCACGTCTTCCATGGGATCTCCAACCCATCCGACCATGCGCCAATGTTTCGTATGATGCACATAACACATCAAATGATGCAGACCCCGATCATCGGAGTCGGTCCACCTGTGCACATTTCGTGCCAGGCGATTCACTTGCCGCAACAAATCGAAGCGAGCAATCCGCGCGCCGTACAGCAACTTCATCAGTACGCTAGCGGCATGCGGAGCAAGGTGTCCACGCACGGGCTCCTTCGTGGCCAACTCAGGAGTCCCTCCCCGCTGGTCCGGCACTGAGGCTGAACCGTCGGTGGGCACAAGATTGCTACACCAATTGCACACGACTGACGGGCCCTCTTTGGCAGGCTTCCGTGAGACGTGATTTTTTGTTTCTTCATGTATTTCAGGGGTAACAACCTTATTCAACTTCACGTCGCCCGCCACCTCAAGGTAGCGGTCAACACAGGAACGTAGGAACTGTTCCATGTCATAGGTCACCGTTGTGACGCGGTGTCCATTCCCGAGGGTGACATCTCCCTTGTATTGGTTACAACCAAGGTACATGTCGAGTCCAGTCTCGGGCTCAATCTTCAGGTGCGTACGCAACATGCTCCATCCCTGGGCAAGGTTCTTTTGTGGCCCCGCCATTTTGAAGTCATCGACATACACAACCAGAACAAGTTGGAGCTTTTCATGAATGTACACAGACGGCCATTCTTCGCCGATGGGTTCAAAGCCAACGGCACGCACTGACTCATCACAGTGCTGCTCCCAAAATGTTCCTGCATCGGGATGTCCGTACAGGGCCTTCCTCAGTGGAACCACAGGCCTTCTGTATTTACCCCAATTATACTCGCTCGGCACAGCCTCTGGTGGCAATTCTATCCAACATGGCGTGCCTCGCAACGTGGCCTGAATGTATGCTTGCACAGCATCGGCCATCTGCACATCCCAACCATCATGACAACCCAGAAAATCCGCCCAACGCGAGGCCTCGAACGAAGCAGGAGAGTTCCCCAGGTCTTGAAACATCGCAGCCTCAAAGCTTTGATTCTTCACCTGGTTCCCCAGCAACACGCCTCTACCTTTGAACTTCCTCTTAGGATCACCAACAGGCAATTGTGAGTGCTTCTCAACGCAAATACCATGTGCGCGAGCCATATGTATCTCTTCCCCTTTCGCTTTTGCCTCCTTGGCCACAGCGTCATATTCGCGCACCGCACCAAGGTCGAAGACGCCCTGATCGATTAATCCCGACCATTCTTTCTTCATGGATGCCAGAGCATCAGGGTTGGTCAACATCTCTTTTCGGCCAACCGGTCTGGACACCAATGCGTCGAAGAATCGAACAACTTTCTCGGCCTTCTCTCTGTGCTGTATTAGCTCAGAGGTCACACACGGCATCGATGGGTACTTCTTGGCATCGCCCTCTTCTCCTATCGCAGGTAGCGCAAGTGGTACTTTTCCAGAAACCACCTCAGCAGACTCCTCCCATTCATACCAGGTAAAATCCGTTGGCGTGTCATCCGCAGGATCTAACCCCGATACAAGTTCAGCTTCGTCTTTCTGACGATCAATGACTGACGCAACCGCCTTCGTCCAATTTGGAGTCGGTCTTGACCGCTCCTCAGACATGAACTTCCAGGCATATATCACAACCAGACACACAAATTCTTTCTCAAGCTGAACACTCTGTCTCAAGACATCTTGGGATTTCTTGGAATCCATGAGGACAACCACTCCGTCAACCGGATTTACGACTATCCTGACCCAATCGAGCTCAGCCAAGTGCTTCCCATCCTGTGGGTTCTTGATCTTTGACACGCTCTTTCGCATTCCCCAGTTGTACTGCCAATCAACTCCACCCCAGCGGTTCCGAAGCATAGCCCGTATCCTCTTGGCACCGGGCATCTGCAGCGTCTTCGTTTCGGCTGGTGTAGAAATCTCAGGTTCTTTGCTTTTGGATTCTTCTTTCTTCTTTCTGCCACCACCCTTCACCTCGGCTTTCTCTTCCTCGGTGTAATACTTCCTCATCATTGCCCATTCATCGGGAGTGTATTCTGGAGGTCTCGTCGTCTTCATCAACCTGAAGCCATCCTTCCCAACGGGATATGGTCTTCCGGCCTTATCGATCTTAACCTCTTTGCCATCATCGTTGATGTATGTTATACCATCCCCAGGTAATCCGCCTGACACATGTGGAAGGTCGGACTTCACAACTTCTTTATCGTCCTTGGCGTGTCCATCGCCTTTCCCTTTTGAAGAGCTCGGTCTAGCATCTTCTTCACCACCATGATCACCCCGATCTCCGACAATTATCTCCGGGCCTTCTTCAAGCAGTAGACCAGCGATCTGATCGACCTCATCGTCAAGCAGTCGCTTTTCGTCACTCTGCAACAATTCGGGCTCGTAGTCCTCATCTTCAATCAGGCGATCACGCGCATCCAGACCGATCGCATCGACAGACATCTCAATTCCCTCCAATGTCTCGTTTGCAGCTTTGTATTTCTGCTGGGTTGGGAATGTCAGAGGTGATTTGAGGATCATCCTCTCCGTTTGATGTGGCATTCTCAATCGAGGTGGAACCTTCGCCTTCTTGATGTTCAGCTCTGCGCCCGCAAACGCGGTGAGGGCCCAAGCCCTATACTTGTTCGCCCAATGCATTCCAGTGCTCAACACATATCCAGCGAATATACCAGTTTCTCCCCTAGGCTCGAATTTCTCCCTCTTCTCCCCTCGTGCTTCGCTCGGCTTGAAGTCCACTAGCGCACCAAAAGGTATCTTCTCGCCCTTGAACTCTTCGCCGTGCAGTCTCAGCCAAGCGCTTGATCCATTCACCTCTTCAACGTTCATCAGGTGACACAGCGTGGTGATGGCCTGCACCCAATAGCACGTGGGTAGACCGGCATGTACAAGACAAGCCGAAGTTTGGTCAATGATGAATTGATTTGTTCTTTCAGCAAGGGAGTTGTTCTGCGGTCGTCCAGGCAACGACAAATCATGGTTCAGCTTCAGCTCGACGCAGGCGTTGATCAGCTCTGGGCCATCATCCGAGTACACCTGCTTGATCTTTCTCCTACCGCAAAAGTGCTTGATGGCTCTGACAACGGAGTCAGTGTCCCTTCTCGCGGTTGGATAAGCCATAATAAGCCCAGTGTATATGTCCCAAATGATGAGCGCATACCTGCCTTCCACTTCATGATCTCCTGATGCCGTCACGAAGTCGAACGTCACCAGGTCTCCGAACGTCTTGACCTCCCTCTTGAAGGCGCCCGTTCGCGATCTGAAGTGTCTCATCTTTGCCTTGACACACGACTCACAGAATGGATTTCGGTATCTGTGGGTAAGCAAGTGAGCAACGGAGTTGGCGTCCCTCTTGAGGACTCCCACTTTCCTCTTAATCGATGATCCTTCGTACACATCAACCTCAATTCCAGCATCTGGATCATCTTCATCAGCTTCTTCTTCGTTAGCTTCGGCTTCACCATGACGACGCGGGTCAGGCCCTACGTCCTCTGGTATCACCTCAGCTACAGGAGGCGGATGCACCGGACCGGCTCCTCCGGGCGGTCCGAAGTCGAACGCCCCATGATGATGTTCACCCTCAACCTCTGCGGGTTCACCGGCAGCGGCGGGTATATCATTTTCATCATCATCATCATCGTTGCCTGCCTCATCGTTCGTGACCAATGCCAATACTTCGGAGAAGTGCTCCTTGAGGTCGTCGATTGTAGGGCGATGTCTGTTACTCCGGAGCTTGCCATCACTCACAAGGTATGGAATGTCGTCCTTGACCTGCAAATGTACGAAGCCCTGCTTTGGTGTAACCATGAAAGGTAGCTTACCAGGCATCCAGTGAAATGCATACCCCATCTTCATACATCTTCTCCCTATCGACAATACCGTGCATCCAACACATGTGGCTCGACAGTCTCGTCCAACTCGTCCACGACAATCTTGGCCACGTCAGATGTGGAGGTGGAACCATTTGCGGTCTGGAACACAATCTCATCATCATCTTTCACAATATCGACACCCAGGCTCTTTGCCTTGGCTCGACCAATGAGATCGTGGCCCGGTGTCCATCAACCACTTCACCCGTTTGCTAATACATGTTGACATTGCGAACACATTCTTCAGCAGACCATGTTGTTTCTTCCAGCCGATGACCGCTTCCTTGATCTCGTCCTCAACCTGATCATACTCAAACACGATGGTGTTCTCCTTGGTCACCGGAAAGTAGTGCTTCTTGTAAACATCGTCCACTACCTCTTCCAGTATCTTTGCCCTTATTAATGATCGTTGGACTTGATAGGCTGATAATTCTCGATGATCACTGTCCTTGAACTTCTTCTCATCAATGTGCACGTACTGATAAGGACCATTCTCGTTGCCCTCATATCCATACCACTCTTCCTTTCGTTCCCATTGCCTACTCTCGTCTTCAAGATAGGTGATCTCCCCGTTCTCGTCGACGTCGAGTACTTCCTTGAACCATACCATCTTCTCGGGGATCTCGGATTCGCCAGACCATCTTGATGACTCACTCATGACGTCGTCATCACGTTCGTGGTAGACAGTCTCGGCTTCATCCGGTTCAACATGATCAACGTCCTTCTTGAAGCTGACCTTTCCGGCAGGGGCCGATTGCTTCAAGACTATCGCGGGCATTGCGATGGCCCTTCTCACAATCGCTGGTGCCGCGGCCTTGGGGGCAGCCTTAGACTTGGCTTGCGCCTTGTCTCCTGACGTTGCCGGAGCTGAGTTGTTCTTGATGAGCTCATGCTTGTATTTGCAAGCACTGCCCTTCTCACACTTCCCCTTCTGGAACGCGTAGCACACTCCATCCTCCTTCTTCGGCGAGGACGATCTGGATTTGGACTTTCCTTTCCCTTTTCCTTTGGACACGTCCTCCAGCTTGTGCTCCGTCTTCTTGCTGTGAGAATATGGGCATTCGTTTCCCTTCAAGCACCCCTTCTCCGCTTTGAAATGATACCAACATGGATTCTCCTTGCTTCCGCTCGGACTTTTGCCCTTACCGTCGGACTTGCCGTTCTTTCCAGCATGACCCTTTGCTTTGGCCTTTGGGAGCACAGGAGCGGCATCAGGTCCGTTGGATTTGCCCTTTTTACCTTTGCCATTTTGCCCCTCCTGTTTGCCAGCAGCCGGAGCTGCGTCTTTGCCGCCTGATCTCATCATTGTCTTGACCGACTTCTCCTTCATGTCGAGCATCAGATCCTCTCGATCCGACTTGATTTGATGGTCGATCAACGCCAATAAGAATTCATACGACTTTTGAGGATGTTTGTCTGGTAACCTATGGTAGGCGTTCAGACCGAACTCCATCTTCTTGCTCCCCTTGATCTTCCTGTAAAGGATATCGCTTAGTGCCAATTTACTGGGTCTGTCTTCACTCCTCATCTTCAGCAGCAAATCATACCACTTGTTCCTGAACACGACCAAGTTCTTGTCTCCAGGAAAGTCAAGGTTGAATAAGTGCTCGATGTGATAGACAAAGTCCGTTCGATCAGTTGTCCTGAATGATTGCATGACCAATGCCACCAACTCTCGTCCCTTCACGATCACTCCTTGTTGATGTCGTAGTTCTGAATGTCGTGTAGCATCGAGGTATACGTCCTTGGCTTCGTCCGGTGCTTGTTTCAGCATGTTCTGCATGCCCATGGCCATCTTGATGTCGATCGTAGCGAATCTATCGCCGCCTGAGTCGCTTAGTAGATTGAGGTCTGGGTTTAACCCTAGAGCCTGTTCCAACCATTTCGTCCATGAGTCGGTATCCGGATCTGCGCATGCACTTAGCACATTCATCAGCAATTGCATCTTCCAGTTATCGAGCTGATGGATCTTCGGCCAACTGGGAATGGATACCCTCTCGGCCTCTTTTCTTGAAATCCTTGGTCTCTCGTTCTTGGTCTCACGATCATCCCTCAATCGCCTGCGTCCCCTCCGTGTCCGACTGTCTTCTTCTTCCTCCTCGTCTTCCTCATCCTCTTCGTCATCGTCGTCTTCACCCTCATCATCGGGCGGGTCATCTGGAGGTCCTCCTCCACCACCTGATAGATTCAAAAGACGTCGACCAGGTCCCTGTTGGTTCCCACCGAATGAGAATCCGCTGTAATCCAATGGAGGTGTATTACCATTGCTTCCTCCTCCATTGCCACCACCACCAGCTGTATTCGTAGGTTGTGGTACTAGCCCGACAACCCCTTGCATCTGTGATAGGTGTACATCGATCATTGGATCACCGAAAGACGGAAAGACAATTGAACCCGGTACTAGTGACGAATTAGGGATCGAATTGGATGATGATGACGGGTTTGTCCCGGCCATCCTCTTGTCTTCCCTAATCGAATTAAGTTGGGTTGCTCCCTCAAGGCGTTTCACTACTGCTCGTTCACGATGTTCGTCTTTCTTGCCCGAGGCCTCCTGAATCTCCAGCTTCTTGAATGTCCTGAGTTCCTCATTGTCTGTATCGAGTTGTCGGACAAAACTCTCCTCTTGTTTGAGCATCGCCTCTCGATTCACCAATTGTCCCTGAAGTTTGCGCACTTCCTCGAGGTACTCATCTTGCATCCCTTTAGCTGTTGACATCCAGAACTCGGCTTCTTTCGACTTCTCGTCCATCGTGCTTTGTTCCGCTCGTTTCTCATCTCTGATCTGGGCCAATTCCAAGATTGCATCCTGACGATGGCCACCTTCGATAGCAATCATCTGATCCTTCTTCAACACGTCGGATTCATACTGTTTGACGATCTCCTCTTTCTCACGAAGCAGGCACTCTGCTCTTTTCGATTCTTGTTCCGCAAATGTCGTCACGTCATTCAGTCTCGTCATCAGTTGCTCCCTGGTGTCCTCCATGGAGTACATCTCGGGGCGCTTGACAAGTGCATGTTCCAACTGTGCTTTTAGGCTCTCAACCATCTCCTCCTCGTTGAACTTCTCAATAGATGTAGATGACTCAATACCTCTGATCTGTTGCTGATAAACGGAAATCTGTTGTGAAGCTTCGCGGTGAATCTGACTTGCTTGTATAGCTGATTCCTGTGCAGCCGCCTTCTCGCTTGCCATGTAGGATTTCATCATTGCAATCTCCGCTTCTGCTCCATGATCATTCCCTCAGCTTGTCGCATTTGTTGCATCGTCGCATTCGACTCCATGTCTTTCTTTTCCCCGTATTGATATGCGTTCATCTCAGCCTCGCGCATCTGTTGAGCTTCCGCCTCGAATTTGCGCCAGGCCTCTGCCATGTGGTGTTGGTGATGACTCACAAGATGCCCCGATTGCTTACTGGCAATATCGCATCGTCTCTCCAGTTCCTGGATCCGGATTGTGCTCCCATAGTCTTCTTGATGAAGATTTGCCATTGCCGCCGACATCTCATCAAGTGTCTTCTGATACTCCCCGATCTCCATCTCCATCTTGTTCTTCTCTTTGATTGCAGCGCGAAACTCGGCACTTGTGGGTGATTTGGATCTCCCACCCTTTGATGTCGACCTCACGCCCTTCTGCGATGCCCGTGGGGTCGCAGGTGAAGATGATGATCTTCTCGGCGGAGAATCTCTCTGTTTCGATTCCTGACGGATGGCGATCTGCTTCCATGACCTCGAGGGTGTGGATATGTCGCTGAATAGTGCGGATCCACCGCTCCCAGGTTCATCCTGTGAATCTGCGACCATGTCCGTCACCGCAGGAAGAGCCATCAATCCATTTGATCCTTCCGAACTGTCGTTCCCAAAAGTTGCAGTACTTGGGCTCGCTGAAGATGCCATTGTACTGTGTGGGTTATTGTTCCTCTGCAGTTCCTGTCCCCGCAATAAACCAGCTGTCTCTCCGTCCAGTGTTGAGCTTCCGATACGGCTGATCACCTGTCAAGAGACGGCAAGGTGACGTCCCGTGGGACGCTGTCCACCGAACCCTCCAGCTGAATGTACTCAATCACGTAGAAAGGATATACGGTAGGACCGTTATAGCCAAACCAGTGCAAACTGTTGTAAGGGGGTATTGTCCAATAACCGTACACACGTCCGATCTCAGCAGCGCGAATGAACCTGTTTTCTCTCTCACAGATCGATCACAGGCGAACGTAGTTCATGCAAGACCTTGAGCCCTACTTGTGACTTGAGCCAAATGTGGTTTCCAAAGGGAGCTCTCAATCAACAAGAACATGGACCTCAGAACAGCTTCCCAAATTGGCACGGGGCCTAGAGGGTTTTAACACTCTCTCTCTCTCTCTCTCTCGCCTTCTCTCCTCTCAACCGACGCTCTTTTTTACGTCAGCCAAAGCCGGCCAAATGCACGAGCTTTGCGACTTCTACCGGTGTGCTTCTCGACACGGCAGAGATTTGCTGCCAGTGCCAAGCACGCCACTCCGCGCGAGCCCTCCGCCCCTCCTCCTCCCACTCCGTCCAGGAAGGCGGCGTCGGGCCGCTCCAGCACACCTCGGACAGGCTGCCGTCGAAGCGTGTGAGCCACCAGCCTTCCTCGACCTGCGAGGGCGCGCAAGAGCGTGACGGCTTCTAGGGGCCATCGAAGTCAGAAATCGGGGTCGTTTTCCTTTAGCCCGTCGCTGGGGGACGACTTCGGCAATGGCAAAACAACGGGGCCGGCGACATGACTGGAAAAGGAAGCGCGGCTGAGGGGACGGGCCAGCGCGCCTCAAGGCCGCAGCACTGGCACGGCATCGACGCCCAGATCCACAGCTGCCCGCCCCACTCCCCGTCCTGCCAGTAGTAGCAAGCGGCGGGCTCTCTCGACATCGCGGCCCCCATCGCAGTTCAGCTATCGCGCGACTGAGGGCCAAGACTCTGCAGCGCTCGCAGACTCACAAGAGTGTCGGCAAAACTTCAAGGAGGGCAAGCTTCAAGACGTGAGGGGGGCGTCTCTCGCAGTCAGCTCAATCAAGCCCCCCCCCCCGAAAATTACCTCAAAGCGGCCCGCTGCCTGCCAGCGACTGCTTCGCGCTCCCTTCTTTTTCTTCGCCGCAGTCGGTCTCTCGGGCGAAGTCAACAACAGCGCGGGGCCCCTTCCCGCTGACTCCGCTCGCCGTGTGGGCCAAACAGACACGCCTCTTGGATGGGATCTTCTTTCGGTCGAAGCGCTTATTTTTTCTCGCGGCGCCCCTTCAAATATCTCCGCTGGCTTCGACCGGGGTGGGCCAGACGCCTCCTCAAGGGATCTTGTTCTTTCAATCAAACCCTCCTAGCTTCGAATTCGCGCAGAAGTCCCCGAACGGCTGGCCCTCCGCCTCCAAGGCGTCCTCGCGAAGACGCGGCGGCTGGACCCCTTGAAGACGCCCCGGCGCGGCAAGGCCGCCGCAAGTCTCGCCGCCCACGGCGCCCAACCACCAGGCGCCTCGGAGAAGAAAGAAACTGTTTTCTCACGGCTACCCTCGGGCGAAGTCAATCAAAGCGGGGCCCCCTCCCGCCGACTTCGCCCCCCGCGTGGGCCAAACAGACACGCCTCTTGGACGGGGTCTTATTTCGGCCGAAGCGTTTTTTTTCGCGGTGTCCCTAAGAATATCTCCGCTGGCTTCGACCGGGGTGGGCCAGACGCCTCTTCAAGGGATCTTGTTCCTTCAATCAAACCCTCCTAGCTTCGAATTCGTGCAAAAGTCCTCGAACCACTGGTCCTCCGCCGTGGACAACCTCCAAGGTGTCCGCGGAAGCCGCCAGCCCGCCCCGCCGCGCGCTCGACCACCCCGAAGCGCTCGCGCGAGACAAGGATTTCCACGGCGCAAGTCCTGGCAACGCGAGCGGCGGCCAGGAATCAAGCAAGGGCGGCTTCAGGCATCCCCCCCGCGAATTTCGGGCATGGGCTTTTCGGCGGAAGCGATATGGCGCCCGCACAAGGGGCCTGGCGGAACACGCCCTTTATGTAAGCGGCACATATAGCTTCCGCGCGTCGAAAGCTCGCGCCCGAAACCGCCTTCAACAACGCGCCGCGGCCGGCTAACCTCGCGCCTCCTAACCCGCCTCCCCCTCGAATTAATTAGCGCGGCGGACCGCCCAGACCCCTCGGAAGCCCTCGGAATCTTTCAGTCCCCTCCAAGCGCCTTGGGTTCCTTCAAGGCCACGCCCCTCCCAGCACGGTGGCACCGGCTGTATGTGCGGCACCGGCTGTATAGCGGCACCGGCAGTATATGGCACCGGCTGTGTAGTGGCACCGGCTGTACTGCGCAATGGCTCTAGCTGTATATGGGGCCGGCTGTGTATACCGCCACCGACTGGGCATGGAGAATGTACAAATTAAGCGGGGGGTGTAAAAAATTACAAGGCTAGTTCTGCTAAAAAAGATAGGGGCTGTGTGAAACATGTTGCGCGTGTAAAATGAGTCGTTTTTCTCATGGACACATGGGTTGCGCCCCAAATGTTCTGCCAGCTTCTGCGTTTTTAAGGCACTCATATAAAAGCATGAAACAGGCTTTGTGCTCAAACTGCAGTGTGTGGACTCCGTTGTTCAACTACCATGCTTGCGACACGAAATGGCTTGAAGGGTTCCCGCATGTTCCCGCATTTTTTGAGACCAGCTTCCCTGCGTGACAGGTTGTTGTGGCCGCCGTTGTGCGTTTGCGCACTCTTTTTTTTTCGAAAGCAGTCGCTCGCCGCGAGCCGTGTACGGGTGACACCGAGGGGCGCGTCTTTGAATTTGGAACGGCTGTCTACAACAAGTGGTTTTATCGCACAACACAAACTCAGAATGTTTCTGTTCTTTGGATGTTCTTTGGTGTTTTTGGGAACCCCATTTGGGAAATCACGTTTTGCAGGTAGGTGTATATATATATATATGTATTGATCCTTGAACTTCAATGTGTTCTGGTAGCCCCTTTGACAAAACATGTGTAATGAGCTGTCCGAGACCCATCAGCCAGCGAAGTCGTGTTCGGCATCGCTCCGCTCCTGCGCAGCGTTTCTTTGCGGCTCGCCCCATGGAGAAATCGTGGCTGATCGCAGAAGCCCTACACAAGCACTGCATCCTCCCTGATAGCGAAAGAGTCAAAAGAACAGGATCCATACCGCCTTCGTCAACCTTAAAACACAAAAAAACCCGGGCGGCTTTTGCTTGGGCTCGAGTGGTGAAAGGGCATAAGTTTTTCACGGCCCGGGCAGTGAAGCGGGCTTTGAAACTGCTGGTCACAAAGTTTGAGGTGGCGATCCCTCGCATACCAGGTCAAACCTTTCAGGTGTGGTCGCAGGCCCAAACTGAGCTTATCCTACACCTTTGCCAACGCGCCCGAAAGAATTTTGGGTCCAGCCTACGGTACGCCGGCCTTCACTTCAAGATGGACAACGTAGAGACGCAAATGCTGATTGAGGAGCCTTTTGAGTAAACAGCTCTTTTTGGTTTGGCTTGCGTGCGTGATCTGCAGGACTCGCCCCACGAGGACAACTCCCAAGGCTGGTTTTCTGATCCTTTTCAAAGTTTAAGCAAGTTGTGCTCCATGCTGCTCAGCTCATCCCCAAACCGGTTGATCGAATCGTTGGGTAGGGTTCAGATTTGTTTGGCTCCACCCCCCAAAGCAGACAACATTCAATCTCAAAGTGCGTCGCAGCGGTCAGGAGTAAGAGGTAAGAAGTTTGTGGCTCAGCGCGGCAACCCTGCACACCCTCAATCTCATTTGTTTGGCCAATCCTTTTTGCTTCTGACTGGTAAGCAACTCTTGTGAAATTGGTGCGCGGGCTCGAACGCCCATTGCCTCGAACGCAGGAAGATGTAGTTTTCAGCCTTTGTCTGATGTGGCCTCTCCAACCCGTTTGGAAAAGCAGTTCAACTTGTCAACCCCTGAATCACAAACGCAAACGCAGTGAAGATGCAGTTCAGTTTTCCTGATGTAGCTGCTTCTCCAACCCTTGAATCGCAAGGCAAAAGTAAGGAGATTTCATTTCGACCGTGTTCTGAGGTGGCCTCTCAAGCCTTTTGAAAAAACAACAACTCAATGCTTGAATCGCAAACGCAAAGGTGGAAAATCAAATGTGCAGTTGAACATTTTTTCTGGTGTAGCGTCTCAACCCATTAGGAAGCCAACCTCTGAACTGCAAGTGCGAGCGTAGGGATCTCAAGGTTCAGTTTCAACCGTGTTCTGATGTGGCCTCTCACGTCTTGCTTCCCCACAACTCGTTGGACCTCTGAACCACAGCCACAAACGAATAGAAAGGTTAGAGTCTCAAGACAGGGGTAGCCTTAACCGGTTCTTGCCCTGGGAACTCAACCCCCGACAAACATCCCAAGAACCTCGAACTTAGAAAGGGGAGATATCAAAAATCAACACGCCAGCAACCGCGGTCGAAACCGCCTAGGACCATCCAATCGCGACCCCGCCGCGGGCAACCAAGCCGCTTGGCGACGGGTCTTCGACAACCGCATCCGCGCCTTGGCATTCCGTTCTGACCCATCGGCATCCTGCGCTGCAGGCAGGTATAGTTAGACGGCGTTCAACCATTGGTCATCGTCTCCAAAACAATTTCCTTTTGTAACGGCTAATTGCAAGCTGCGCCGTTCCCGGACGCTCAAGCCACGTGCGCAGCACACACACACATAACAAGGATTTCGGTGTCACGCGACAAGTGTGCATTTTGCACATATGAGGGACCGTGCGAAATTGCAGGACGATACTGACGAGTCCATGAGCGACCCGCGCGACTACAGCGAGAAGGCGGCGTGGAACTTGGAGCAATTGGGAGCCTGGCACGAAGCGCACGGCGAAGAAGGCGCTGAGGCTTGGCTTATCAAGGGGTTATAGCTGCTAGTTTGGGGTCTTTGTAGTTAAGGTTCCCTGGAAGCGCTATTGCTAAGGGCCAGGACCTGGCGAACTTGGATGCCGGAGCAGCGGGGCAGACTGAGGCAGGCGGGAAGAGGATGGATCGAAGGTTCGCTCTGCAAGCCGTATGGCTTGTTGCGTGTAGCTCCAACGAGCTACTTAGGGCGGCAAACAAAAACGAGTGGTTGAACTGATTGAAAACCCTCAATCCGGTCTCAAGTTTGGGGGAGCATTGAATTGATTGGCAAGGGTGACGCTTTTGGGGCTAGGCGTTTGATGCGAGACGGCTGGCAGGTGGACGAGTCGGCGCTGGGCAAGTTGACGCGCGAGCAGATGGGTCACATGATTGTCAGCTTCAAGAAGCAGCTCGTCCTCTTGGCTGGCGAGATCAAGGGCTTGAAGAGCGAGAACGAGGAGCTGAAGAAAAGGATCAAGCCCGAGGGCGACGTGTCGCAGGAGGAGCAGGCGCAACTCCTGGCGGCGGCCGACGGTGCGCCCTTGCCGGAGGAGGAAGTCTGGCCCGAGGAGGATGGGTGGCAGGGCTGGGGCGGTGCCTGGGGTGGCTCGTCACAGGGCGACCCTTGGAGTAAAGCGACACGAGTTGCGTTTGCTCTACGGCTTGCTTGCGCGATTCAAATGCATCCCATGTTGGCAACTAAGGACGCTTCAGCTATAGCTACGCAGTGCTGGCTTAACGAAGAAGGGGCTGCCGAGACTTGGGGCAGCGAAGAAAATTGGGTCGGCCGAAATGCTGATCCTGACGAGGCCTACTCCAATTGGGACGCGTGGGACGAAGACGATGCGTGGAGCCACGCCTGGTGTCACGAAGGCGAACAGGCGAGTGGCGAGATGGCGATGTTGGAGGACTTCAGAGAGAGCCAGGACGGGGGAGGGGCGAAAATGTACATATGTATCTATATATATATATATACGTACGTATATTTATATATACATACAGACAAATGTAGTAGGTGTAAGGGGTGCTAGCACTCTACTCTTGCAAGGAAATCCACTTGAACAAGGAGAGCTACCAAAATCACCGAGAGGACGAACCCTTGAAGGAGGCTGGAAGTCTTGGGAGGGTAGGGCTGATGAAGGATAAGTCTTGTCAAAGGTTTTCCCCGACATGGCAACTACTGAGCTGTAGCCAAAACTAGCCAGGAACTTTGATTGAAGAGTCGCTGCCACTGCTCGTGCAAGGATCCGCCCGAGTGGAACTATGAGCCGTGGAATGAGGACGCGCCTTGGCCTCTGGACTCTCAAATGATGGAGATGAAGGAGTGTGAGGAGGCGGGGCAAAAAGGCAAACACAAAGTTTGAGCTGACTTTCAATCATTGGGTTGTGGCTCGAGGGCATGTTGACACACCTATAAGGAGAAGACCGACAAAGTGGACAATGAGAAAATCAAGAAGCCGGCGGTTGAGTTCCTTGGCGTCAGGGAAACGAATCTCTATTTTCTATTGCGAGGTCAAGGGTCCTTCAAATGACACTGATCACATTGTCCCTCAAACAACACCGGTCAACCAACCATCAAGGACGGAAGACCCCGACCAGATTCCTGAGTGGGCTGTGGATGAGTTGGAGTTGGAACTCGTGGGAGAGGCCCCGAAGGCAGCCTTCTCCTCCCTATATGCCCTTGACAGCTGACCCTCAAACCAATCGGCCCTGTCCTTGAGCCGGCCAGGATGTCAAGAACAAGCACCGCATTGTCGACAATCCTGCGGCCAGGCTGACAAGTACTGCCGATTATGAGCACTCCCGAGCCCGCTCTTGGTTTATTTAAACAAACCGGGGAACAAATTGTGTTATCGTATTCGCCTTTCAATCAAAACGCATGCGATGTGTTTTTGTAATTTTTCCTCATCCTAAATCGGCGACCCGTGATTCCTTTACAGTACGGTTGCTCCAAACTTAGGACTTGCTGGGGATCGATGCTTCAGACTTCGTTGGATCTGGGGCCTCTAGCGATGCGATCAAGGCCTGCCTCAGCCACAAACACGCTGTCAACCCGCATGCCCAACGACTGTTGACAGCCAGCATGCGCGCAGCAGCCCCTCAGTTCCAAGCCAAAGCAAAATCTAAGGCTAAACAGAAGCCAAAAGCAAAGGCCAAGGCGTCGCCAAAGGCCAAATCCGGACCGAAATCCAAGCCAGCACCAAAGCCGAAGACGAAGCCCCGCGAACCAAAGGGCCCTACAGCCTACGCGACTGAGAAGGAGAAGTTTCTGAAACAGACACTTGGTTTGAAACAGATGTCACTATATGAAACTTAGCAGACCTTGTTTGTGCCCTCTGGCAATCTAAGGCTTCAGGAGACCCTCACCTCTGCCGAGAAGGAGAAGAGGCCACTTTGCAATCAGCAAGTCATGGCTTCCAACCCTTTGCTGTCCAAAAAGTCCAGCCCTGACTAGGTGGAAAGAATCCGAAGAGCGCAAAGAAGTTTTGCAAGGAATGAGTGTGACGGAGCAGAAGCGCCGTCGCTATATCTAGCGTGATGGGCATGATGCAACATTGCTCATGTTTTACCATTTTTGGGGTTCAGATTTTATCCCGCGTGCCGTCACGCGGGCTGGGGCTTCGGCCTTTCACTTCTTAGAAAGGCGCCAATCTGACCGGGGGAAAAGGTTGCAAAGCTGGCGATCCACGGTCCTGAAGTGAGCTCACGGGCATGTGCAAGTTCACAGGCCTCAGCCAGCTCGCTGATTGCTCGAAGTGGCTCAATGGGCCGCGCACGGGGTTCCGCAGTCTAAAGAACACTGACACACGCATGTGGATCAAAGCTTGCAGCGTGCGCGCATCACAAGACTTCCGAGAACACTTAGTCTTATTTACGTAGTGACTGATCGCCATGAGATACTCTCAGCTGGCAGTGATCTTGACATGCCTAGTCAAAAGTGCCCTGGTTCAATTGGCCATGCTAGCTCAGCCATTGGTAGCCAGTTCGTCCTGTGTGGCGCTGAGGCTTGGGCGAGATCCCTGCGTCCCGTGCGATCCACTTTCTGGAAGTCTTCGCAGGTAAGCGCCTGCGCGCGGTTGTGGTCTGTCCAAAAACAAAACGATAAACAGGTGCGCACACACGCATGAACACCACACGCGCACGCACACGGGCACGCACACGCACCCACACGCACACACTTGCAGGTGTATATATATATATGTATATATATATATATACACACTTATTTATTTATTCGCACACACAGACACACACACACACACGTCGAGCGCCCACATCATACAGTATACAGGTATAACATGTGTACTCACGCGCACGAGCGCGCGCGCACACAGGCGCACACACACACACGCACGCGCACACCTACACAGCGCACACGTGCGTGCGCACGCACGAAGACAGACGCACACGTGTATTTCCTCCCCTTCACATGCTTGGCGCGTTCTCCCATTCCTGAACAGTTTCTTTGCTTGTGGCGATTTGCGAAACATTACTTGGCTCCTTGTTGGCAGGGGAGCATATGCTCCACAGCGGAATCCAATGGTGGGGGCTGGCTTCAGAGGCCGCTGATGTTTCTTGGTTTCAATGGGAGCTTGCAGACTTGTCACTTGCGCGTTGTTTATTGTTGGCCTGTACTCCTGCAACACTAAGATAGCGTACACGAAGCGCTTTGACATTTTGTCAAACTTCGGCATGCTCTACACCGTTCATCTGGTGGCTCTTCAGAGTATAGGTTTTTAAGCCCCTGGGAAACGCCATAACAGCCTACCCGTTTCACTGAGATACGACATGTGGTGGTCTCTGGAGTGGTATGGTTTGCCATACCGTGCAATTCCTGGATATTTATGCGGCCTGATTGCATCTAAATGGGAGTTCAAGTTTGAAGCCAAAGAAACCCAATCTTTTGAACACTTCGCGCATTAGGAGTCGCGGCTCCACCCGCCGGAGCTGGCTTCGGTCTCGCGGAGTTGGGGGGAGAAGCGCAAAAGAAGGCAACGCGCTTGCGCGACGGCTGGCTTACCTGACACTTGGCCACCCCTTTGGTTTCTTGAGATTTCGAGGGTTCATTGTTCTTTGGGGAGACCATGTAAAGCCATCTTTCCCAACAAAGTGAAATCGAAAACACACGTGTGGTGTCTTGCCAATGCCAGAAAATAGTTTTAAACGGGGAAGCCTCCTCTAGTGTTGCCCGCTTGGCACATGAATGATATCAAAAAATGTTCACTTGTGGTTCTTCGAAATGGACGGACCAAGGATTGAGCTGTGCTCCAAGAAGAATCTGTTTTGGGTCGTGGAACAACCCACGTCAAGCTTATTGTGGCAGTACCAGCCGATACGCGACCTCTTTCGCAAGTACAACCCAACATGGACTACAGCGAGTTTGGGGGCCTATGGGGCTGAGACCTTGAAACCCGCACCTTAGCGCTACAGTAGCCAACTAGAACGGTTTCTGGTGGCATGTTGGCCGCGCTCTGAGGTCACCCTGGTGGGCACAGCCCCGTGGTTGCCCAAATTGGGGTGCTGGGCTTCGCCGCAGCGAAGGCTGATCGTTAACTGGATTGCAGTGTGTGCGCGTATTTCCCTGCATCCTTTTGGGAGGCAGCAACTTCGGAGGATCAAACGGTTCCTTGGATTGGAGACGACAAAAACATACACGGACGCAAAGGGGGTCAAAAGATGCGTGCCGCCCTTACTCAATTCTCGACAGAAAAGAAAGCTTGCGAGTGTTTCTTTGATTCCTTGGCGCATGCGTTGATCTAAGTGCGGTGGACGTCACCTCAAGCGCAGCCAGAGGTACCCGGCTATGCTGGGCGTGGCCGCGTCCCGCCCGCAAATATCAAGTACGTAATAGCCACTCAAATGTTTGCATTCAAAGAGGGATCGCCTTTCACTGGGAAGGCTAGGCCAAGGTTTGGTTTGCCCCGTGAACAATTTGAGAGCCCGCGCGTAGGGGATATTGAGCCACATACCCAAATGAACTGGCTTGTTCCGAACTTAGGGGGCTTCCCTGCCGCCGGTGTCGTTCACCTTTTATGGGTCGGGTGAAACAAGGTGACCCTATACGCATTTTGGTTTACGTTGACGGCGCCCTTTTGGGTCGTTCTAAAGGTAAACCAACAAGCAAAAAGGGCGCCGCCTTTATAGGGTCACCTCTTTTATCGCAGACCCACTTGTTTCTACCCACTAAAAGGTCCATTTTCAATTAGAAGTCTCCATTTCCAGGATCCCTTCAAGTCAGCCCTTATGAGAGTAATTTGACTTTTGTTGGCATGCGGCTTGGCACGTTTAGACACGTTTAGACATGTTTGGGCACGTTCGGGGCACGTTTGGACACGTTTAGACATGTTTGGACACGTTCGGGCACGTTCGAGGCACGTTTAGACACGTTTGGACACGTTCGGGCACGTTTAGACACGTTTGACATTTTGGACACGTTCGACCATCGCATACTGGCCGGGGTGTTGACGATTGCAGGGAATCCCTTTCCAACCATGAACAAAACACAATGTTTTGAAGGGGAAAATGGCTTGCGTGCGACTCACGAAACTGACCTAAGGGGCAAACTCAAGAAAATCAGGATTTTGCCAGGGTTGCCCCTACACTCCAAAAACAGTGCAACGAACACTTCTGTTCCGTCACCCCTGCTCCAGAAACCAACGTTCACAACTCTTTGCCCCAAGCGTCACTCTTTTGTACTCCAAGGGAGATTCCGCCCCCACTGCTTTGCTCATAAAGGTCGGAAGACACCTCAGCCAGTTCTTCAAGACTATCCCTGTGGCTGAGCAACAGCCAGCTTCTGAATGTGGCTTGTCGTTTGAGGACCGCGGGGATGACTCCAGTGATTCTGGGCTGGAATCGCTTGTTTAAGCGCCCTGGCAGTTGAAAGCTGCGCGGCGGTTGCATTGAAATTAGAGTTTGCAAAGGGCAGCGTGTACTAGGAACATCGCTGCGCGCCGCAGACGCGCGCACCTATCTGCTAGTCAGCTTCAGTTTGCGTGCTTCGCTGAATGAGTTGGACCCTTTTCAACTTCTTTTGATTCTTTTTACTGATGGATACCAAAAAACCGGACCAGCCCCGAAACGTGTCTAAACGTGCCCAAACGTGCCACCGTCCGTATATGCAGGGGTGAAACGTGCCTAAACGCCGCTAGGGGTGTCCCGCGTTGAAGGCGTTTTAGCCAAACCACAGCCCCCCAACCCACGGCGCCTGCCCCAATGGACGAGCTTGCGCTGGCCGACCCGGGCGTCCTGGGCACGGTCAAGGGCAAGGGCAAGAAGGGCAAGAAGGGAAAAACCAAAAAGGGCTTGGCGGCGGGCAGCGAGGAGCAGGGCAACGCCAATGGCAAGGCCTCAACGGACACGGATAGCACGATGGGCGATGGCAGCGGGGCAAAGGGCGAGCAGCGCGTCGTCGATCGCACTGGCAAGGGGGCGGGCGAGGACGCTGTCGACAAGGGCGGCTACGCTAAGGGCTACGCTCATGCTGGCAAAAGCCTCGGGAAGAAGGGAGCGGGCGTGGCGAAGGGCAAGGCTGAGGGCACCGGCACGGGGGAGAACGCTGACGAGACCTACACCTTGGGCAAGGGCAATGGAAAAGCCAAGGAGAAGGGCAAGACCGGCTTCGACGCGGGCAAGGGCAAGGACATTGGGAAGCGCAAGCAGGACACGCGGGAGCAGGACACCTTGCAGGACACCCACGCGTGGGACACGACCAACGTTGTGAAGGGCAAGACCGGCAAGGGCAAGACCGACCTTGGGAAGGGCAAGACCGACCTTGGGAAGGGCAAGACCGACCTTGGGAAGGGCAAGACCGACCTTGGGAAGGGCAAGGCCGACGTTGGGAAAGGCAAGACCAACACCAAGAAGGGCAAGACCGACACCGAGAAGGGCAAGACCGACATTGCGAAGGGCGCCGCCGCGACTATCATGCAGGGAGGGAACGGCAAGGGCACGCAGGACATCGGGAAGGGCAAGGACTTTATGAAGGGAAAGGCGAAGGGCAAGGTCGACGCTGGGAAGGGCAAGACCAAAACGAAAGGACACGCCAACGTTGAAACGGGGAACACCGGCAACGACGACAACCTTCGCGCGGAGACGACGGACGGCAAGACCGTGGGCGTGACGGGCTTGAGTGGCAACACGGAGATGCTGGCGGTCGAGGACAAGGCGGAGGACGAGGGCGAGGGCGCGGCAACGAACAAGGCCTTGGCGGTTGTCCCACTGGCCGCTCCGAAGGCTGCCCCCAAGGCAAAGAAGGCCACGCAGGAGACTGAGCGTCTGACAGGTCGCGACTTGTTACATCCAATTTTTCTTACTTGGCCCATTTGCGATATTCTACGCAGGAGCCTGTCCCACCGCAAGCCTTGCCTGCGCCTAAGACGAAGAGCTCCGAGATTCGGGGCACCAGCCAACGACGATGCCGTTGCTGAGGCCGAAATGCAGTCCGGAGGAGAGCGCAGCCTACAATGAGTACTGGTCACGCTACAAGAGAAAGGCAAGCGACGATGAAGGCGCGGTTAGTCTTCTTCTAAAGCCTTTAAACTCCGGCACTCATGGCAGGTGATTCGAACACGGGTAAAACCACACCGTGCGTGTCTCAGCATGTTTTTTCAACTTGTGGGGATCTCCAGTCCCGTCAAATTATTGCCCCATGTTCAAACATCTTTGTTTGGGTGGTTACGATTTACGGGACCTCTGTCAAACATCAGCAAACCTATATGTTGGCTATATGGTAGAACCACTCTTGTTTTCCGTCATAGGGGTCAGAAGAGAAAATCAAACTTGCGCTGCAAGGCGGGCTCAAACTACTGTTCGTGTCTTGCAGGCGTCTCACTCTCGGGCCAACTGTGCTACGGCTCCGCACCTTATAAGCACAGCCGGCTCGAGAGTGAGACACCTACCAGACAATGCCTTGTTCACAACTTGATGCAGAGGCCTGCTGACAGAACAATTTTGAGCGCTCGCTCGCCCCAAGGCCGGTCCTCCGCCGATCCACCAGCATCTGGTCGGAAGCGGAGAGCTCGGTGAAGATGGGCCGCCTGACCACGCCAGAGCCAGATGGCTCGCGCAAAAAGAGGGTGACTTGACGGCGCTCGGAACTCAGGGGAAACCTTGGAAACGATTGCGTTTGTTCCAGGTAAAGTTCCTGAGCGAGGAAGACAAAAGAAGAATCCAGGCCTGGTAAGCACCACGTGCAAAACACGCCCTTTTACCACGTGTTACAAGTCCCTGACATCAACTTTGTGCCCAGGAGATGTCTGGACCCCAAGACCTTGAACCGGCGGAAAGAAAACGCCAAAGGGAGGCTTTGAGAAGAAGGCTTTCCGCTGGAGGCGTGGATGCGTCAGGGACTCTAAACTGGTCCATTTCTAAAACGGTGGAATGAGAATACTAGGATGTGTTACTTCGCAACGGATGCCTCGATCAATGGTGGTTCAGCTGTGAAAGGAAAATTGTGGTTGCCGCAAGCTGGCAGGACTCCGACCAGGATTAATCCAGCAGTACCAAAATGCTTCTACGGAAGAGGCAAAGTCACACCCTTAGATTGCAAGTGCGTTTCACTCACGAGTCCAACGGCGTTTCCTGTCTGCGGGGGGTCTTCCCTTGAAGGTTTGCATTTCTGCGAGCATTCATGTTGGACCCCGAGAGCCTGGGGAGCATCACCGTATCTGCTTACTACGAGAGCATGGCTGCTCAAGAAGATAGCTCTGCATACATTGAATTACCATTGAGCATCTTGAAGGAACAATATAGCTATGCCACCAACCCCACGAACCGGGCGTTTCTGGACAAGATAGTTCGCGACCAGCAAGGGCGGCCCCATCCACAGGACGCAAGCGATGATAATCGCCCTCAATTGAAAGCGGTTTCTGCAACCATGATACCCTTGTCTCTCCCCCATCCGTGCATCCCCAGGACCCTGGAAATCCCGAGCTCCGGATCTATAAGGTCTTCAAAAGTGCTGAAGAAAAGAGCATTTTGGTTGTCGCACATTCAGGGTTCACTTTACTTTTAGATGATTTGCTGCAGCTAAGGCATCAACAGCCGGCGGGTGGGCAACAAGCTGGAAGCTAAAGGACAATTGCCGGACAACAAAGCGGCCCGGTCGGCCATGGCAGACCACATTACTTCTGTGGCTGCTGATTTTCAGCCTAGCAAGCCTTCAGAGGCACCAACAAACATCGCAAAAGGAAAAGCGAAAGCCAAAGCCAAAGCCAAGAGCCAACCCGCAAAAGAGGCAAGGGCGATGCTTTCCACGTTTCAATTACAGGACGACCCCCATTCAAAAAAGCCACACACACGATTTGGCTTGCTCCTGTTTTAAGAAAATAAAGGATCTTATTTGCGAGACATTTGGGTTTGGGTTTGCTTAGAAACTTGTTTTTCCTTGCCTCGTTCACCCGTAGCTGAAGGGAACAATTGGTTTGAAAAAAAGGGGCCCTACATGTCTCTGAGGTTTCCCAGGGAGAGTTTGCAAGATCCACACCGAAGGGAAATCAAATCAATGTTTCAAGCCACCCCTATCGGAATTGACAAACGCGATCAGTTGACCTTCTTCGGTCTCGACTAGCCAAAACGCGTTGTAAATTACTGGGTTGACTCTACGCACAGGTCACTCCAGAGGAAAAAGAAAGGAAAGATTTCAAGAAGTCAATGGATGAGAGCCTGGGCTTCGTTTTGAAAGAGGGTCAAGTGTCGCCGCCGTTTTTCACACCCGCGCTTCAACTTAAGGATGAACAAGTTGATGTCCAGGATCCGATCGGCGGCCGAAGGGCTGAAGTCAAGTGGAATCCGGCACCAAGAAGAGGTTATCAAAACTTTGGGCCTAGCTTTCCAGAACATGCAGAAAATCTACAACAGGATCAATGAGATGATCTTTGAGGGCTGTGCCTTTGACACGTACAGAAACAAGCTTGAGTCCAACTACGACCTAGTCGAGGACCATTCCCCCAGCTTGCGGCGCCTCGTTTTCATTGCGCAAATGACCGCCACGCCTGCAGGACGCGTGCAAGCTGGTGGCGGATGCGGAGGCGATCAGGATTAGCCACGAGCGACGCAACTTGGTCTCACGTCTGATCAATCCTGGAAACCAAACCTCAGCCATCCCCAGTCAACCCTGATGTGAACGAACCCTCAGAGCCCTTGAGGAGCCTTAAGTTGTGTTCGATCTTGCTTTGAGGCGAGAAAGTCGAAAAGCGAAAGCGGGAAGGAACCCCCAAATCAAAAGCCAAAGCCAAAGCTACGCCCAAGCCAAAGGCCAGAGCAAAGGTGGCCACGGAGCCAATCCCCGACGCTTGGCCTGATGATGACAACTGGCAGGCAGGGGCCGAGGAAGGAGAAGAGGAATGGCAGTTTGATGAGGACGAAGAACTTTGGTGAGTGGTTTGGTTTAAACATTAGTTACTCATGCTGGTGCAGGGACTTGCAATGAATGTGTGATCCATCAAATTGGGGGATTGCGCGAAAACCGCGTTAATCCTGGGCGAATCCTTCACTCCTGGGCTCACTTAGTTGAGCAAATCTGATTGGCCCGATGAAGAGCACCAGCACTGATTAAGAGCGCACCAACAGTCTGATTGGGAAACTACCAACAGTTTGAACCGGAGTTCAATAAACCATCAGACAACACTCAACGTGTGAGCTTCAGGAAAAAACATGCGCGAAGCCTCGTGATCACCAGCCTAGCCGGAGAAAAAAACACTGCCCGCGACTTTTGTAGCAGGCCTGCAGGCGAAGGTTTGATCATGTCGGCGAAGTTCTTGTTCATCTTGATCTCCGCCACCTTGGGAGCGTCGAGCTTGAGCCACTGTTGTGGCACTAATCTGCGTGTGTTCATAGCTGGCGGGGATGGGAGAGGAGGGTGGCAAATAAGGAAACTGCAACACGGTGTAGCAAGCTAAGGGCTCCCTGGTTTTACATGTTTCACGCACTCAGAAAGCACATGCAGGAGTCAAACCCAGCAATTTCAAAAAATGCTGGCTGTGCCATGGCATCCAATCTTCACCAAGTGGTGGCTGGACTGGTCGAAGAACTTTTCGAAATGCTGGGCTCGGGAGAGGCGGGAGGGCGCACCGTTACGCTGCAATGTTGAAACGCCCGCGCTGTTTTTAAAAACGAAGGCACCTTGCCATCCGTGAAAACAGCCTTGTTAGCCACGTGTTGTTTTCAAGTTCAACCAAAGTTGGAAGCCGAACCCGTCCACAAACAGATTGGGTCGGGCCGGAAAGCCAAGGCCATTGTTCAATTAAGAGCTGATTGCACGGTTGATTGAACAACTTCAACTCCCCTTAAGCGGTCATTTGGGTTTTGGTTGAAACCAAAGCGCCGTACACATTCCAAGTTGGTTGTCGACCAAACTCGCTTCTCCCAGGTCCACCTTTGCAGAGTGCAATCGCTTGTGAGCCGACTTCACGGTTTACCTCATGCTTTGGTCCCGTTCCTTGCCTGACAAAAGAGGGCACTTGCTTGCGGGATTGTGAACTGGGCTAGTACGACACCAAGGCCATCAGTCCTGAAGTTGGCCGAATCTTTGCAAAGCAGGTCGTCCAGCTGGGGCGCAGGCCCCGTCTTTGATGCTTGGGTGATGGCCCAACCATGGAGGAAGCTGCTGCCGGCTCCGTTTGTGTTCCTTGCCTGCGTGCTCCTGCGTTTGCCTTCGCATGTTTGTTGACGTTCTCAGCCTGACCGTTTGCTTCTAAGGTTTGACGTGCCAGTCAACTACGTGGATGAGAAGGGCCAACCTCGCAAAAGCGCTCGTCACCATATGTTTGTGCCCCATGAAGTTGTTGGGGCGATGTACCAAAATGGAAGCCCGAAGCTGGCCGCCAAGCTGATTGGTTCCCCTGGTGCAACTTGGCTGCTACGTTTCCTTCAACCGACAACTTCTTCATGATACAGTCTTGTTCAGCAACTGTGTCTTCAAACAATGGTTTCCCTCAGCCTGACCATATTGAAAGTTAGGGTATACCGATGTGTCATGCGTGCGTGGACTCCAGGCACTTGAGGAGTTTTGGCGGCACGAGCGCGACACTCAATGGTTCCAATCCCATCCGATCTTCAAAGTGTCTCGGCCTGGAGCACCGATTGCATTTGGTGTTGCTTACGCCCATCCGACCCTAGCCTTAAGGAAACAGAAGCCAAATATGTGATACCCCTGAGAATCTACGGCGACGGCGCCGAAGCACACAGACGCTTGTTTTTGCAAAAAACGCCATGTGCCTTGGAAACAAACTCACCCGTGAAGTCAATCCTGCCCGAATCTAAGAACGACAGAAATTCGAGATGCTCACATTGGTTTTACCCCTCTCCGAAGCTGGCTCGGCAACCCTCGGAAGCCGCGTGCTGACCCTTGGCTGCGAAACGTGGTCGGTCTTTGTTTGCTCTGTGAATCGCTTGACTCCCAGATCAAAAAGCAATCGTACCCTTTGCAAGGCTGAGCTGCATGAACGCGACCTACTGCAACAATGATTCCCGCACCAAAATGCTAGAGTGCATCGAGTGGAGTTTCAACTGCCTTCGCGCCTTGCCAATTGAAAAGGTCGTCGCAGGGATTCGAACTTGTAGCTTTCCAAGGAAGTAGGAAACACTAACAACGCAAAGAAACAACGGACCACAGGGTTGCCAAGTTATATGATTGAAAGCGATAAGGAAAGCAACAAACAACGCGTAATATCTTTGACACTTAAGGTCGTGGAGTTTATCCTGACCGCGATCCTTGGGGGGCAACCTTCTCTCATTACCACGAGCCCCGCCGCTTCAAGATGGCTGGGCGGCGCATTGCTGGCAATTACGTTGGCTGCCTGGAAGGTATACAGGCAGACCAAGACTTTGTCAGGGTGCTCATGCAGCCATCGCGTCTCTTGCCTGTAAAGAAGGGACTAATACTACGCTCCTAGCTGCTATGTTTGCAGTTGAATCGCGAACTCTAGAGTTTGCAATCCAAGGTTTCTATACCCGGCAACAGTGCTGCTATTACTGCCGATCTCTACAGTGGTTGTACGACAATGAGGCCTCTGAGGCGCCGCTCCTGTATACGTGTTTTGGACCACGCTCGCAGCACAGACAAACGCGACCTGGCAAGCACAAACGCGCGGACATAAAAGAAATATACACATATAGAAGTATCTGCGTATATATGTATATTATAAATTATTTGCTCTTGGCGCATCAAGGGTTTTCAAATCATTTTGGCGGAGGGTGTCTGCCATTAAGCCCCGCTAGTTGCACACTTGTGAGGATCCATGTCGCCTGTCGCTCAAACAGGCCAAAATTGTTCGTTTCCAAAACTTTGGGGCGGAGGCGCGCCTTGCTTGTAAGGCTGGTGACGCTGGATGAGTGGCGCCAAGTTCACCCTGAGACACCTTTGACGCGCATAGCCGGCTGGTCGCCGTGGCGACGCTTAGCTGTCACATGTAAAACCATACGCAGATTTGACGCGTGGCTTGACAGGTATACTGCCTGACATCATGCACATCGTTCACTTGAGCTGTTTCCAGGACTTGCTGGTGGCCGTGCTGCTAGACTGGACGGACACAGATCGCTTGTTCCAAGGCTCGCGTGATGTTCGGCTTCAACAGCTCTGGCTCAACTACCGGGGTTGGTGCGAGGCTGGCGCTTTGAAGGACAGGGCTTCGCGCAAATTGTTCTTGCTGCCGACGCTGAAACCCACTGGAAAATATGCTGAGGTTTCCCAGAAAATTCTTTCAGCGACGGCCGCCCGGTACATGACATTTTGGTTGGCGAGCGTTGCGCGGAGCGTGGCTGCGCGGCAAGACGCGGATGATTTGGATCAGCTTCTTAGCTGCAAACTAGTCGCAAGTTTCAAAATCGCCTGCAGCGCTGCGCGCGCGGTTTTTGCTAAGTCTCAGAGCTGGCGCAGCAGGCGGCCTGGCGTCCATTGAGACGCTCTGCGTTTCGCATGGCAGGGTCCTGCCTAATGCTGCGTGCGAAAAGATGCGGCATTGCTACATGCTGTATAGATCGTCCTACAACGCTTTGGCGCAAAACGCGCTGCAAATGCGAGAGGCGAGGTATCACGTGCGCCCCAAGCAGCATCAGCTTGAGCATTTGGTTTATGATTATTTGCCTCGGAATCCAAGACATATGGCTAATTACGGCAATGAAGATTCAATTCGGAGAACAAAGGTTCAGGCGCTCAAAGCGCATCCTCTGTACATGCCCCAGCAAGTTTTGTCTAGGTACGCCATGTCTGCATGCTTGAAGTGGACGGCCGAGGGCTAAAAAAAAGGTGCTGATTGACGGGGGGGCCGTTCTGCGCCGGAAACATCAAACAAGAATTTTGTTTGAGCCCTGCCAGTGGAAACGCTGTGCATTTTGCGATGATATTGGCGCCGCAACAATTCAGCTTGCTTGGCAGAAAAAACACATTCTTTACTAAATAAGAGTCGTAGTTCTACATCCGTTGTGAGAACACGTCCCCAATATGTAGGGCTGTTCGCCTTTCATTTCAATGCTAGCTCAACCAAGCGTGCGTTTTTCTCAGCTATGTGTGTCATGGCAATCTTTACTCATCCGTTTTCAACACATGTTCTCAACAACTAGGGTTGTCGTGAAGGTCATAGCTTCAACCCGTGGCGCATGTTACCCGGCTGTGTGCACCTTTGCAAACTAGCTGGCGCCCAGCCCCCAACTGGCACCGGCTGTATGTGCGGCACCGGCTGTATAGAAAAAACCGGCTGTTTAACGCGGCTGGTGCCACCGTGCTGGTCAGGTTCCTCATGACGCCCGTCGGGTTCCTCCAGACCCCTCAGGAACCTACAAGATCTGGGCGGGGGCGGGGCGAGGCGCGGCGCGGCGCGGCGCGGCGCGGGCTAAAGCCGGCTAACCTAAAACCTCCTAGCCCGCCTCCCCCCCTCCGCGAATTTCAGGCACGGGCTTTTCGGCGGAGGCCATATGGCGCCCACACAAGGGGCCTGGCGGAACACGCCCTTTATGTAAGCGGCGCATATAGCCTCCGCGTGTCGAAAGCTCGCGTCCGAAACCGTCTACAACAACGCGCCGCGGCCGGCTAACCTCCCCTCAAATTAATTAGGCGCGGCAAGGCGCGGCGGACCGCCCAGACCCCTCGGAAGCCCTCGGAATCTTTCAGTCCCCTCCAAGCGCCTTGGGTTCCTTCAAGGCCACGCCCCTCAGGTTCCTCATGACGCCCGTCAGGTTCCTCCAGACTCCTCAGGAACCTACAAGATCTGGGCGGGGGCGCGGCGAGGCGCGGCGCGGCGCGGCGCGGCGCGGCGCGGCGCGGGCTAAAGCCGGCTAACCTAAAACCTCCTAGCCCGCCTCCCCCCCGCGAATTTCAGGCATGGGCTTTTCGGCGGAGGCGATATGGCGCCCGCACAAGGACCCTGACGGAACACGCCCTTTGCACAAGCGGCGCATATAGCCTCCGCGCGTCGAAAAGCTCGCGCCCGAAACCGCCGCGGCCGGCTAACCTCACGCCTCCTATCCCGCCTCCCCCCCTAACCGCGCGCCGGAAAGGGGCTGCGCGGCGAGGCGCGGCGAACCGCCCAGAACGCTCGGAACCCTGCAGGATCTTTCAGTCCCCTCCAAGCGCCTTGGGTTCCTTCAAGGCCATGCCCCTCAGGTTCCTCATGACGCCCGTCAGGTTCCTCAGACCCCTCACTCAGGAACCTACGGGAGCGACGGCCCCTTGAAAACCGTTCCATTTTTGGCTTCCCCGGGCCCTTTCTCGATTCGCCAACTTGGAGGCAACGCAGGCTTTGCTGGCCCTTCAAAAGAATGGTCGGTGATAAGGGTCACTCCTAAGGGGGTTTGCAGTCAGAAAACGGCCCCTTGAGAATTGCTCCATTTTTGCCTTTCCGGGGCCCTTTCTCAGCTTGCCAACTTGGAGGTAACGCAGGCTTTGCTGGCCCCTCAAAAGAATGGTCGGTGATAAGGGTCACTCCTAAGGGGTTTTGCAGTCAGAAAACGGCCGTTTGAAAATTGCTCCATTTTTGCCTTCCCGGGGCCCTTTGTCAGCTTGCCAACTTGGAGGTAACGCAGGCTTTGCTGGCCCCTCAAAAGAATGGTTGGTGATAAGGGTCACTCCTAAGGGGGTTTGCAGTCAGAAAACGGCCCCTTGAAAACCGTTCCATTTTGGCCTTTCCGAAGCCCTAACGCGTCAACTCGCAGGCAACACAGGCTTTGCTGGCCCCTCAAAAGCATGGCCGGTGATAAGGGTCGCTCCTCAGGGGGTTTGCAGTCAGAGGGCGGCCCTTTTGAAAACCGTTCCCTTCCACAACTTGTCAACTCGGAGGTGACACAAGCTTTGCTGGCCCCTCAAAAGAATGGTCGGCGATAAGGCAACGCGCCGCGGCCGGCAACCTAAGACCTTCTAGCCCGCCTCCCCCCCGCGAATTTCAGGCGTGGGCTTTTCGGCGGAGGCGATATGGCGCCCACACAAGGGGCCTGGCGGAACACGCCCTTTGTGCAAGCGGCGCGTATAGCCTCCGCGCGCAGAAAAGCTCGCGCCCGAAACCGCCGCGGCCGGCTAACCTCACACCTCCTAGCCCGCCTCCCCCTTCAACCGCGCGCCGGAAAGGGGGCTGCGAGGCGAGGCGCGGCGAGCCGCCCAGACCGCTCGGAACCCCCCGGGATCTTTCAGTCCCCTTCAAGCGCCTTGGGTTCCTTCAAGGCCATGCCCCTCAGGTTCCTCATGACGCCCGCCAGGTTCCTCAGACCTACGATCTGGGCGGAAAACCGTTCCGTTTTTGGCTTCCCGGGGCCCCTCAAAAGAATGGTCGGTGATAAGGGTCACCCCCTTAGTCAGAAAGCGGCCCCTTGAGAATTGACGCAGGCTTTGCTGGCCCCTCCAAAGAATGGTCGGCGATAAGGGTCACTCCTAAGGGGGTTTGCAATCAGAAAACGGCCCCTTCAAAACCGTTCCATTTTGGCCTTTCCGAAGCCCTAACGCGTCAACTCGCAGGCGACACAGGCTTTGCTGGCCCCTCAAAAGCATGGTCGGTGATAAGGGTCGCTCCTCAGGGGGCTTGCAGTCAGAAGGCGGCCCCTTGAAAACCGTTCCATTTTGGCCTGTCCGAAGCCCCTTCCACAACTTGTCAACTCGGAGGTAACACAAGCTTTGCTGGCCCCTCAAAAGAATGGTCGGTGATAAGGGTCACTCCTAAGGGGGTTTGCAGTCAGAAAACGGCCAATTGAAAACCGTTCCATGTTGGCTTTCCCGGGGCCCCCTCCATAACTTGTCAACTTGGTTTAGGGTTTAAGGTTTAGGGTTCGCCAACACAGCTTGGCGCCCAAGAGAAAATACTGGGATCACAAAAGTGGAAAGCTAGCCGCTTGGTTGGTTGGTAGGGGGGTCGACCCTAAGCTTTTTGAGATAAAATGGTCTACGGGCGATAAGCTGGTCTACGGCTTGATAAAACAGTCATTGGCCTTGATAAAACGGCCGATGAAATGGTGTACGGGCTGCCTTGGCTTGATAAAACGCCCATTGGCCTTGATAAACGGCCATAAAACGGCTATTGGGGCCTTCATAAAGCAGCCATTGGCCCAATTGCTCTTGATGAAATTGCAATTGGCGTTGATGTTGAGATTAAACGATCTCGGGGCCGTCCCCGCGCCCCGCGCCTCACGGTCGGCCCTGAGACCGTCTCCCGGCGCCGCGGCGTAGTCCCCAGCGCCCCGCGCGCCCAGCCCCGCCCGCCCCCCGGCCCTTGCCCCGCCTAGCGCCCCGCGCCCCGCGCCCCGCGCATTGAGCTCCAAAACCCAAAGCCTCGGAGCCTAGAGCCCCGCCCGCCACCCGGGCCCCTTGCCCCGCCCAGGACCCCGCGCCCCGCGCCTTGCGCCCCTGACACTTGCGCCCCGAGACATTAAGCCCCGAAACCTAAAACCTCGGGACAGCTCAACAATGATGGGAGCTGGCGGGAATTGAGCCCGCGACCTCCGCGGCAGACGCATCGACCGCAGGCGCGCTGCCACTGCGCCACAGCCCCTTGCCTCGCAGAGGCCAGCGACAAAGTCAGGCCGCTTCTGCCACGGGAAGCCGGCGCCTAGCGCTTCTGTCTTTGCCCCCTCGAGCATAAACAAAAAATACTGTGTTGGCGCACACTGGCGCGAGCCACTAAAAGTTTAGGGTTTAGGGTTTAGGGTTTAGGGTTTAGGGTTTAGGGTTTAGGGTTTAGGGTTTAGGGTCCGCCAACACAGCTTGGCGCCCAAGAAATTCAAATCGACTCACGAAGATCTAAAGCAGCGAATCACTTTGCTCTATAGGGGGGGTGCGCCCTGGTGCTTGATCGATTTTTTATGATAAAATGGTCTACGGGCTTGATAAAATGGTCTACGGGCTGCCTTGGCTTGATAAAACGGCGATAAAATGGTCTACGGGCGATAAAATGGTCTACGGGCTGCCTTCGCTCGATAAAACGGCCATTGGCCTTGATAAAACGGTCTTGGGGGCGATAAAATGGTCACGGGCGATAAAATGGTCTACGGGCTGCCTTGGCTTGATAAAAACGTTCGTTGGCCTTGATAAAACGGCAAGCGGGGCGATAAAATGGTCTACGGGCGAAAAAATGGTCTACGTTGATCAAACGGCCATCGGTGGCAATAAAATTGTCTACGGGCGATAAAATGGTCTACGGGCTGCTTTGGCTTGATGAAACGGCCATTGACCTTGCTAAAACGGCCATTCGGGGCGATAATGGTTTACGGGCGATAAAATGGTCTACGGGCTGCCTTGGCTTGATAAAACATCCATTGGCCTTGATAAAACGGCCACTGGGGCGCCTTGATAAGGCAGCCATTGGCCTAATTGCTGTTGATGAAATGACAATTTGCGTTGATAATACGGCCATTGGCCTTGATAGAGTTTGCGGAGCTTGCGCCTCAGAGCCCGAACCCTGAGCCCCAACCCTGAACCCTGAACCGTGACGAACCTTCAGCCTTCAACAAAACTTGCGCGGCCAAAGCCTTTGTTAGATTTAAAGCTGTGCTCTTCTAGGGTCCGCCCTGGTCTCTTTCAGATAAAGCGCTCTGTGGGAAGCAAACCGTTTTGCCTTGCTGGGACGGGAGACACTTCATTTTGTGGCAGCCTTTGCCGCGAGAGGCGAGCCGCTGGCTTTTATAGCTCGAGGCGCGCGGGGCCCGAATCGAGCCCGTCCTTGGCGAAGGTGGGCCATCTCTAGCGGCGCAGCTTCTGACATCGACGACGGGAACGGCGAGCGCGGGCGAGCTCGCGGCTCCTTCGCCGCCGGGCGTGGGGGAGAGCGAGGGCGCACTTGACCTCGCGCGCGTCGAGCCAAGGCTGCGGCTAAAGGCCCGCAAGCACATCGCTTAAGCCTTCGCCCGCGGCGCTCTTCCTGCTCCTCGCGCGGCCTTCCCCCGCTGGGCCCGCCCGCCTCGAGCCAATTTTTGCCCCGGCGGCTCCAACCGCGTCACGCGCGCTTTGCGCCACTTGCCCCCGGCCTGCACTTTGGGCAAAGCCTTTGGCGCTTGTCGCCTCCTTGCCCGCCCGGCTCTTGCCACACGCCGCCGCATTTGCGGCACGTGCTCTTGCCCTTAGTCCAAGAGCCGCGCGAAGCGCAATTCAAACAGCGCCGGCGGCTAGCCAACAAGGGGTTGCCGTCGCGCTCCGCGGCGCCGGCTCCCGGGAAGAACAGGTAGCAAGTCTGGCAAGTGAACGCAAGGCCGGCCAGAAGACGCTGAAGCGGAAGCTGCCGTCTGGTCTGGCGCGCCTGGACTGCCGCGGCTGCAAGTTCCGGAAGCTGGAGCACGCCTTCCCGCGCGCTCAGTTGCAGCCGGACGACTCTGAAGCCAAGCGCCGTTGTCTGAAGTGCTTGAAAGGGGTTGGCGAGCTGACGTGCTCCGTTTGCCTGTTCGAAAGTGTTGCAGCAACAATGCCTTGGGCGGCGGCCTGCGCAGATTGCGCGGCCGACGTGAAGAGGCGGCCCAATAGGGGCCGCGCCGGCTGGGCGCACAGGCAAGGCAAATGGCCGAGCGGTTGGACCTGACGCGCTCCCACTGCCGATCGGAGAAGTAGTCCAGTGTCTTGGCCTCTTTGCATTTCTCGCATGCCGCGGAGGGCGCCTTCGCCTCCCGGAATGCATCCCAGTCCACTTCCTCGCCCCGCAGCTGCTTCAGCAGGAGCGCCGGGCCCTCCGGCGCGCCGCGGGTGTAGAGCCAGCGCTCGAAGGGCCTGCCGGGGACAACCCTCTCTTCCCTCCCTCCCGCTGTATTGTCCGGCGCCTCAAGATCAAGACGTCCTCCCTGGAGCGGACCCTGCTTGCAGCCACGGTCCCGAAGGTTACGTCGGTCCGCTTGTCAACGTTGAAGTCCACTAGCGCGGCGGGGAGCGTCTTGCCCTGGCTGCCGTGGGCCGTGATCGCGTAGGCCGGGGCCAGCGGCAGCTGCGTCCGCGCGATCTTGAGCACCGGCTTCTTGCGCTTGGCGTCCAGCTTCTAGACGGGGTAGAGGCCCGGCTCCGGCGCGCCGTCAAGCTGCCAGGCCGCCCCGTCAAACTTCACGTAGACGCAAGTCGGCCGATGGTCGTTCTCCTTCCAGACCCAGGAGTGGACGCGGCCGGCGCTGCCTCGCAGGAGCAGCTTGTCCTCGGAGCGATCGAGGTGGTCGGCCAAGACCACGCGCATCCCGACGGCTAGCGGCAGCATGCCGAAGAGGTTCTCGGTGTCCCGGTCGTGATACTGGAGCCACCGGCTCCGCACGGCCTTGTCGCACTTCTGCGCGCGCAGGGAAGCTCCCCTCGCGCCCTAACCTTTTTCTCCCGCTCCCCCCCGCGCCTGCGTCTGCAGAACCTCGGCGGACGGCGCGTCCAGGGCCACAGACCAGCGGAGCGGCGACTCGGCCGCGCGGCTGTAGTCCTCGGCACGGTCCTTGTTGATCTGGTATTTGGCGTCGTTGTTGGCAACAATGGCCGCCGCCCACCGGAACTTCTCTTCTCCCAAGCGCGGGTTGCCCGGCCCCGCAATGACCCGGCGCCGGGACTCGCGCTCTGCCGCGGTCAGCCGGCAACCTTCGACGGGCTTGCCGTGGAGGTAGCGCCAGTTCTCCTCCGACAGCTCGCCGCGCCGCAGCTCGTCCACGACCTCGTTCCACCAGGCATCCTTGCAGCGCTCGCGCTCCTCCAGCTCCGTCACGCCTTGCAGGGCGCCGCCCCACACAAGTCTCTGCCGTAGTCCGCCAGGAGGTCCGGCTCGGCATCGGCGGCCGCGCTCAGCCGCGGCGGCCGCCGGCTGCTGGGCACGTCCGCTAGGTAGCCGCCGCTCGGCGGCGGCAGCTGGTAGAAGTCGCCGAGCAGCAGCACGTTGACGCCCGCGAAGGCCCGCGAATCCCCGGCCGCGTTGCGCTTCCACTGGCCGACGGGACGACCGCCCGCAGCCGCCGCTCGACCTGTCGATCGCGCGAACAGACGGGCGGGCAAGCGAGACCGGCGCCCCTCCCCGCACGCCTGCGCCAGCAGCCGCGCGTTGACCATGCTGACCTCGTCGACGACGAGCCATCTCCAGTAGCTCATTCTCTTCGCCGCCTCCTGGCCCACGGCGCGGTCCAGCGCGGCCGCGTCCACGCCAAGGCCGCAGGCGTTGTGGAGGGTCCGGCCGCGACTGTCGGCCGCGTTGACGGCCTGGAACGCCGCAACCTGCGGGGCGGCAACCCCAGCAGGGCAAGAGAGGCGACCGCAGTTTCGCCCGCGCGCCTCGAAGTCGATCCCCTGCGCGTAGCCGAGCTGCTCCTCGAACAATTCCCGCAGGAACTTCAGGACGTGGGACTTCCCAGTGCCCGGCGGGCCGTGCAGCAGCCAGGCCAGCGGCTCGGCTCGCCGCAGAGCGATCTCGTGGTCCGGCGGCACCAGCTCCAGCTCGACCAGAACCCTTTCCACCACCACCCGCAGCAGCTCCCATTGCTTGGAGTTCAGACCGCTCCGGACGCGCTCACTGCCCAGCCAGTCCAGCAGTGCGTCTGCGGTCACGGGCGGGCCGAGCGGCTGCGCCTCGGGGTCCCGACTGGCTTGGCCGACGCCCGGAAAGGACGGAAGTCTGCTCTTGCTCCGCGAGGCGCGGGCGGCCCAGGCGAGCGCGTTGTGGTCAAGCTGCTCGCTTTGCGCTCGGGGCGGCCCGGGCGCGCCTTGGCCGGGCGGGGCGTCGGCCCCGCTCTTCCTCCACGCGGCCCGGGACAAGTCGAACATCTGCTTGGTCATGACGCACAGCCGCGTCGCCGCGGCCTCGTCCTCCTGCTCGCTGTCTTGTTCGTCAAAGTTCTCGGAGCCCAGCTTGCCCGCGCCGCGGACGTGCGTGGCCCGAGCCGCCTCCAAGTCCGCCTCGTCAAAGCGCACGCCCTCGTCCTGGACCTCGTTGTCGCTGTTCTCTTGCAAGTGCTGTTCCGGCCGGAGCTCCCGCGGCAAGCAGTAGACGAAGCAAAAGTTCAGCGCGAACTGCTTGACCTCTTCGGTCGGGAAGCCTCGGAGAATGAGCCGCCGTCGGAGGGCGCGGCGCCAGTCTGACTTGCCGAACTTGCAGAGGTCGGCGAGGAAGGGCGCGGCGGCCGAGGCGTCGTCAGGGTGGCTCGTCCAAGGGCAGAAGAGCAGCAGCACCCGCTTCGCGTAGTCCTCCTCCGAGCGACCGCCGAGCGCGCCCTGCGCAACTGCAACGCCACCCCTCGCAAGGGAACCGCGGCCGCCCGCGCCCCCCCCCCCCTCCCTCTGAATTCTCTCGCAGCCCCCGCGCCGCAAGCGCCTCGCGCCTCCCGCCCCCCCGCCGGATCCAATCGTGTCTGAACTGCTGGGCAAGCGCTCCATGCCCTAGCGGCAGCCAGTCTTCCCCGCCTTCCTCATGGATCTCGTAGTCCGCCCCGGGCAGCAAGACGGCCTCGGGGTTTCCGCCAAGCTTCGCCGCCCCAGCCCGCGTCAGCGAGGCGTGAAAACCTTCGTCGCGCCGCTCGCTCAGCTGCTCCAGCGCAAAGGGCCGCTTGGCGAGCTTGAAGAGGAAGTGGCGCGCGAACTCGAAGGCGCAGAGCTCGCGGACTTCGGCTGCTCGCCCCCGCGCCCCGTAGAAGGTCCAGAACGGGCAGGAGACCACGCGCCCTCGCTGAGCCGCCGGCCGCGCGTCTGTCCGCAGCTGTCGCGGCTCAGCCGGCCAAGCTTCGCCGGCGGCCGCCGCCTCCAGGAGTTGGAGGCCGAACTGCAAGGAGATGGAGTGGATGGGCGCCGTCTTGATAGACTCGGCCGCCGTGGGGTCGTTGCCCGCCTGGCGCGTGGTCAAATTGGCGCACTCCACCGCGCCGCGGCAGACGCCGCGGGCGTAGCAGTCCGTGGTCAGCCGCTTGGCCACCCTCGCCCCCACGTAGCCGGCGGGCTTGTCCTTCAAGTCTTCGCCGAGCTCCCGATGACCGCGCTGCCACTCCTTGAGCTCTTGCACGGCGATGGGCAGCCGCTTGTTCATAAGTTACATTGGCGGCAACTGAATCCAAATTTGTGGCAACTGAGCCCAGCTTCAGGCAAAAAAAAGACGGCAAAGATATAGGGGAACGCTTTTGCTTTTTGTTCGCAGCGCGTCTAACGCGCGTCTAACCTCTGTTAGCCCAGCCTGACAGCCTGAGCAGCATTTCCAGCTGGGAGAAATTGAGCTGGCCAAGAAGCTGGAACCAGCGAGCACTTTGAGCCAAACAAAAAGGGAACACGTTATGTATCGAGACCTCTCTTCGTGCGCTTGCTTGTTTTCTTTCACCCAAGAACAGCACATGACTTTTCAGAAGACAATAGAGACCACACAATAGTTTACACCCGGGGGTGCGTTTTGTGTTCAAGCGCCTTTTTCCCAAGAAGGTCACATTGCCACAAGGGACCACTCAGAACACTTTCTCCTTGGCAAAAAGGCCCACTACCAGGTTACAAGAACTTACCCAGCAGCGCACGGGTTTGAATCCCACGCACGCGCTGGTCCGAAAGAGGCCCGGCAACGACAAGGCTTTTGTTACACCTTTAGACCTATAGCGCCTTTTTGGTATGCGAAACACCTCCAAAAGAAACCAAAAAGTCACTTGGCGCCTTCCGTGCGCAATGGGGATGGGTCTCTGACCTGAGATAGGTTGAAGCCGTCTATCAGGGATTGGGTAGGCCCACGCACGGAGGTAAAAGTGCGACCAGAGACTGGTGAAGCCATGTGTTGGGGACGGGCGTGAAGCTGGAAGGGGGCCCTCTTCAAGAGCTCCAAATCAAAGAAATCAAAGAGAGTTTCAGGAATTGCCCCAGGCAAACCTTCGTTGAACGTGCCACTTGTAGCTACAATCTTACCTCCTACACCAAATACAAACTTTTTGCCAGCTCTCTGCAAAAAAAGAAGTGGTATTTGCCATGGAAAACTTGGTGATCCAACAAACACCCAGAAACAAATGGAGTAGGGGGTACCTTTTACCACCAACCCACCAGGCAGGCGGGCTAGTCTTGAGCTTGTGCCCTGAAGATCCGCACCATGGCTCATGCCCTCCGACTGCGATGTGGTCGCATTCATCAAAAAAGTAGATCAGTGATGATCAGTGCTCGCAGCCTCCGATGTTGGTGTTGGCTCACACCCGGCCTTCGAGGACGAATCTCGCGCCAGCAGCAAAGTCGGCAGAAGCTCAAGTCATTTTCTCCATATTCAGAGGCAACCGAAACTGAAGTGTCGCCTAAGGGAGAATGTCATTTGGGGCCAGACCAGCAAGCCCAAAAACCACAACGCTGCAAACTGCTTACGGCTTCAGGTACCAAAGGGCCTTGGATATTTGGAGGCCTTGGCAGCCAATTCGATCTGGCGCTACGCAGAGCTGACTCCCCTTGGCCTGAGCAGGAGGAAGCTGCCCCAAGAGTTGGCGAGCCCCCGCTTGCTAGGAAATCTTCGGAGGAAACAGGCGCACGGCCGTTTGCGATGCGCCAGCCACCCCCCAACCAAGGTTTGGGATGCACCAGCCACTGCCCAACCAACGTTTTCGGTGCACCAGCCATGCGCTGCCCAACCAAGGTTTTCGATGCACCAGCCACTGCCCCAGGTTTCGATGCACCGGCCACCCGGCAACCAAGTAATTCCGATGCTCCAGCCACCCCCCAACCAAGGTTTTCGATGCACCGGCCACCCGGCAACCAACCCCAGCAAACCCCAGCAAGATTTTTGATGCTCCAGCCCCCAACCAAGATTGACCACCAAGATTCTCGATGCTCCAGCCACCCCCCAACCCAGCCACCCCGACCAAGATTTTCAATGCTCCAGCCACCCCCAACCAAGATTTTCAATGCTCCAAGGGTTCCTGCAACATGGGTTTGGAAATTTTCGATGCTCCAGCCACCCCGCAACCAAGATTTTCGATGCTCCAAGGGTTCCTGCAACATGGGTTTGGAAATTTTCGATGGTGTCCCGGAGCTCCAGTCGATTGATTTTCCTTTCCCTTGACGAAACAACAAGGCTCGGTGCGTTGATTTCCAGGTTGTTTTTGAGATTTAGGGTCGATGGGCTCTAAAGGCCCGAGTCGTGTCAAAACCCTAGATCTACAAGCGCAGGTTCCATTTTAGTCAGGGAATCTTTGGGGCAAATTGTTCCTCAGCTCTAAAAAGGAGGGTTTTCGATGGACTCCGGGAGCTCGAGTCCATTGATTTCTTTTTTAAGAACCGAAGTTGGTTTCGATGCGCTCAGTGTTGTCGTTGCGTTTTTGCTGACTGTGAGCGATCAGGTATGTCGGCAGCCCCGCTTAAGCAAAAGGCCGAAAACCTTGGTTGGGCAGTGGCTGGTGCATCGAAAAGGTTGGGGGGTGGCTGGCGCAAAACCTTTGTTGGGCAGTGGCTGGTGCATCGAAAACGTTGGTTCGGCAGTGGCTGGTGCATCGAAAACCTTTGTTGGGGGGGTGGCTGGTGCATCGAAAACGCGGGTTGTGGTGGCCGTGCGTTGGCACTGTTGGTTTTCTGTCGCGGGCAACAACCCTGGAAGGCTTAAGCTCACGAGTTGTTTCAATCGGCTAACATGTGTAGTGATCCCCCTGCTCACGCCACAGGAAAAGAGTCAGCTCTGCGTTGCGCCAGATCGAATTGGCTGCGAAGGCCTTCAAATATCCAAGGCCCTTTGGTACCTGAAACCGTAAGCAGTTTGCGCAGCCTGGGCTTCCTGGGCTGGCCCCAAATGACATTCTCCCTTAGGCGACACTTCAGTTTCGGTTTCCCCTGAATATAGAGAAAATGACTTGAGCTTCTGCCGAATCACTTTGCTGCTGGCGCGAGAGTCATCCTCGAAGACCAGGTGGAAGCCAACACCAACATCGGAGGTTGCGAAAGCTGATCATCACTGATCTACTTTTTGGTGAATGCGACCACATCGCAGTCGGAGGGCATGCCCCGGAAGGAGCCATGGTTTATGTTTGTTGCCAGCTGCGGCGGCGCATCTTCAGGGCACAAGCTCAAGACTAGCCTGCCTGCCTGGTGGGTTGGTGGCAAACCTTTTTTTGGGATCACCAGGTTTTCCATGGTAAACACCACCTTTTGTTAGTAGAGGGCTGACATCATACCCTGTAAAAAGTTGGTATTTGGCGCAGGGGGTAAGATTGTAGCTAGTGACCACAAATGGCACGTTGAACAAAGGCAAGTTTAAAAAGGCAATTGTTGCATTTAAAACCTTTTCGCCTGGGACACTTCCTGAAACTCTCTTTCTTCACTGGTAAGGTGTCATGGGGGCTCCTTCCAATTTGATTTTGAGCCCAACCTGCGTGAAAAGGTGGTTACCTTCGTCATCTCGAAGGGCCCCCTTCCCTTCACACCCGTCCCCGACACATCGCTTTGCCAGTCTCTGGTCGTGTCCAGCTGTTGCACTTTTACCTCCGTGCGTGGGCCTACCGATTGGACGGCACCTATGACATCTTGAGTATCTTGTAGTTGGTCTTCTGAAATCTGAGCTGGCTCAACCTATCCCAGGTCAGAGACCCATCCCGATTGTGCACGGAAGGCGCCTAGTGACTTTTTCGGTTTCTTTTGGAAGTGTTTCGCACACCAAAAAGGCACTAGGTTTAACTGATGTAACAACGCCTTGTCACTGCCGGCTCTCTTTCGGACAAGTATGCGTGTCTGTGTGTGTGTGTGCCGGACAAATACCTCGCAAAAGGGTCTGGTTTAGGCCTTCTTGGAAAAAGTTGCCTTTTTTCGGAAACAAACCCTTGCGCTGCTGGGTAAGTTCTTGAAACCTGGTAGTGGGCCTTTTTGCAAAGGAGAAAGTGTTCTGAGTGGCCCCTTGGTGGCAATGCGACCTTCTTGGGAAAAAAGGCGCTTGAACACAAAACGCACCCCCGGGTGAAAACTAGTGTGGTCCCTTTTGTCTTCTGAAAAGTCACGTGCCGTTCTCGGGTGAAAGAAAGCAAGCAAGCGCACGAAGAGACCTCGATACCCTTGACGTGATTTTAATAGCTTAAAGCGCATAGCGTGTTCCCTTTTTGTTTGGCTCAAAGCGCTCGCTGGTTCCAGCTTCTTGGCCAGCTCAATTTCTCCCAGCTGGAAATGCTGCTCAGGCTGTCAGGCTGGGCTAACAGAGGTTAGACGCGCGTTAGACGCGCTGCGAACAAAAAGCAAAGCGTTCCCCTATATCTTTGCCATCTGTTTTTTGCCTGAAGCTGGGCTCAGTTGCCACAAATTTGGATTCAGTTGCCGCCAATGTAACTTTCATGTAGTCGCAGCCGTAGCCAGCTTGGGCGGCCTGCGCGACGCGAGAGCGAACAGAGCCGGGCAAAACCGCGGCCGCTATTCTTGCCCGGCCTGGGTCCTCTGCGCTTCTCGGACGAGCAGCTTGACGTCGCCGTCGCCGACGCAGGCCTCCTCCTGGCAGAGCGCGTCGTCGTGGGTCTCCTTAGTCACGGGGAACCGATAAGGCACTTGGAGGTCGCCGTTGCAGCGCAGCGCCGCCAGCAGCGCCGGTTGACCGGCCCCCACTGCAGGCCCAAAGAACTCCGCTTGCCCTTGACGGGCAGGTCCAGCTGCTCGGCCAAGCCGCGGCAGACCAGAGCCGTTCGGCCCAAAATCAATTGATTGTCGCGGGGGAACCCGCTCTTACACCTCGTCGGGTCCTTGGGGTCGCGGCAGTGAGCCAGAGGCCGCCGCTCGCCGCCTGGGCCGGCAGGGAGATGCACATGATGTTGCTTGCGCCGCTGCAGCTGCTCCACGTCCTCCGCCAAGTATCGCCGCATCCACTCCTCGGGCCGCAGCCGGCGGCTTGCCTGGTAGGCCGGCCGGCTCAACATCAAGGCGCAGTCCTTGTACTCCGGCCACTCTTCCTCGACGGCGGCCCGATCGCGCCCCCAGCCCTCCACGTCGCAGTAGACGGAGCGCCGGACGTGGGCCGTGTAGGAGGCGTAGGTCTGCATCAGAGCTTGGATCTTGGGCTTCCCCAAGTCAAGGAGGCCGGCCAGCGACCCGTGCTGATGGCGGCACTGGACGAACACTTGCATGTGGGCGTGGAGGGCTCCGCTCTTTTGACACTCGATGGAGCCAAACACCGCGTCAACTCTGCCCAGCACGCCGCCGGCGGCCACGGCGTTGCTCCCGAAGGCGTCGCTGCAAGGCCGCCCCGAAGTCGCGCAGTTCGGGCAGCGCGGGCAGAACCTGACCCCCAAGAGGTGGCGCAGCGTCAGGAGCACGAGCGTCCTGGGGCCGGAAGTCGAAGCAACGCGGTTTCTCCCCCTCCCCCCCCTTCTGCGCCGAAAGTCCTGAAGCCCTCCGCGCAAGCCAGCGGGTCCCTGGCCAGCAGCGCGCGCCTGTCCTCGTAGTTCGGCAGGTTCTCCGCCAAGGCCTCGGGGCTCAGCCGGCAGAACTCTTCGTCCAGCGCCGGCGCGCCGCGGGCCTGGAACTTCTTCGCGCCATCCCGCAGTAGCGCCGGATCCTCTTCTCGCACACGCGCCAGGCGCAGCATCAGGGCGGTGTCTCGCTCCGAAGGCGAGAAAGTCAAGAAGATCGAGGTCCCGTGGCAGACGCGGTAGGCGTGGGTCTGGAGGCGCATGGTCTTGCGCACCTCGTGGGTCCCGGGGATGTTCTTGGCCCGGGCCTCGACGTTCGCCAGGATCTTGCGGGCGGCGGGCTTCAGGTTCGCAAAGCGCAGCTTGGTCAAGTCCCCTTGGACGGGCTTCTCCTCGCCGTTGATGTCCGTGTAGGTTCCCCGCAAGCGGGACGTGATCTCCCGGACCCCCGCGACGATGTCCTCGGGCCTGGTAGCTGCCGCCGTCGGCGCTGGGCACGGAGAACATGTAAGCGTTCTTCTGCAAGTTGACCGCGGTCCGGAACAAGTAGTTCCAGACCGCAAACCCGAAGGTCCAGTCGCGCCGGAACTGCGCCTCCACGCGCCGCTGCATGGCGGCGGCCCAGGCGTGAATGTTCACCTCGGGCGCGCCGCTCTGGCTCCTGGCGCGAGGGGGGGCAGGGGTAAAAAACAGGCGCCGAAGCAAAACTCCCGGCTTCAGCGGCGAGCCCGGCGCCTCTCACGCCTGCTCCGGCGGCTGTCGTCGTCTTCTTGGGCCACGGTGTTTCGGACGTCCGGGCAGGCAGTCCCGCGGGGAAAGCAGAAGCAAAAGGCGACGGCGAAGTAGAGGGGCTGGAACTGGTCCAGAAGCTGGTTGCCGGCCCTGACCTCTAACTTGTCCAGTTCTCGCTTCTCGACCTCCGCCTCTAGGCCCCGCCGCAGTTTCCGCAGCGCGGCCACCGCAGCTTCGTTGGCGTCTTCGCCCGCGCAGCCTTCCGCGACCACGGCCCGCGCCCGCTGCGCGGCAAAGGTCGCGCCGGCGGCGGCGACGTCTTCCTGCCGCCCGTCGCAAGGCGTCGCCGCCTTTTGCGGCTGCAGCTTGTCCTCGGCGTCGTCGACGTCCGCGTCCACCTGGTCGCGGGCGCGCGCTTTTTTTTCGAGCGCCCTCTTCCGTTCAGCCCGCGGCCCGCCCCTCTTTCGCCCGCGCCTGGACCACGACTTTCAACACCTCGGGCGGAACCCCGTCGGCAGGGAGGGCGGCGGCTCTAAGGCGAACTCCCTCCTCATCCACGCCCGCAAAGGACGGGTGGCCCAGGCGCTTCATGTCCAAGATGAGGTTCACCTCCCGCCTCACGTTCGCCTGGTGGATGAGGCCCTTGATCTCCGCGTCGCTCGTCTTGCCCTTCTTGTTGGTCTTGAGCAGAACGCGGACCAGCTGGCCGAGTTCTGCGCCGCTGCGCGGCAGCGCCGCCGCCTGGTCGCCTTCCCCCTGCAAAGCTTTCAAGACGTCTTCCCAGGGCAGCGGGAAAGATAAAGCGTTGCCCCGAGCCCCGAAGCGATGCCGGGCCATATGCGCCGTCTCGTCTAGGGCGCAAGCCTCGCTGCGGAACCGCGCCTCCATAGACATGCAAATCAGCGTCGCGACGCAGGGCGAGGCGCAGATCAGCTCCATCGCAGTCGCCTCCTCCGCGTAGATCCGCTCCGGGGCGTAGCCGTAGCCAGTCCACATGTCGTTTGCCAGGCTCAGCGGGGGCAACTGCGCGCGGGCGAGGTGGTCGAGGCAGCCGCCGCAAACTGGCAGCTCGCAGTGCTCGCAGAGGACGCCTTCCTCAACGTGTCCTGGGACCGCACGGCAGCGGTGGTCCTCCGGGCAGCACAGCAGCTCTGCGCCGCCAGGGCCAGGCAGCCGCAACTTCCAGGAGCCGAAATTCTCAGAGTCAGACAACTTCTTGCCCGCGACGTCGAGCTGGTCGTATTTCTCCAGAAAGCGCTCCAGGCTGAGAGCTCGCGCCGCTGCGGCCGCCGGCTTCCCGAAGAAGAGGTGCTCCCCCGTCGGCTTGCGACTCAGTGGCCGCCGCCATTGGATCTCGCTCTGCCCCTCAAGCTCCGCCACGCGGGTGTAGACGCAGGCGCAGCAGAAGCAAACCAGAGCTTCCACGCTGTCCTCCGCAGTCGCCTCGGCGAAGGAGCGCAGCGCGGTGCGATCCAAGGAGCACCCCGCCAGCGGCGCCCCGGCCCGGCAGCGCCGGGCGACGGCCTCGTTGTAAACGCTCAGCAGCGCGTCCGGGGGGCGAGGCCCAGGAAAGCAAGCGGCGGCGGACTCCAGGTCTTCCGCGTGCTCCGCCTCAAGGTGCTTGGCGAGGTCCGCTTCCAGGCCGTTGGCCGCCTCCCATCCGCAGCCGTCAAAGGCGCAGAACGCGCGGGGCCAGACTGCTCCGTCCTTCAGCTCAACTTCTTCGGCGCCCGGCGGGAGCGTCGGCTGGAACCGGAGCTTCAGCGCCAACTCCGTCACCGCGTCCTCTAGGGGGCGGAAGGGGTGGGAAGTCTGGGCCGCGGGGATCACGAAGGCTTTGCTGACTTCCTCCATCACATCGTCCTGCAGCTCCGGCGCCGGCGTTGTCTTTTCCCGGAGGCGGCGCCGGGACTTCGCCGGAGCGGGCTGGGCGGGCCGCGGCGGCGCGCGGCCAAGTCCGCGGCCTGAGCGGGCCGGCTTGCGGGCGGCCGCGGCGGCGGCCAGACTTGGGAACTCCTGGCCGCGAAGTCGACCCCTTGCCCTCGGCGCGCAAGCGAACACAGGCCTCTGCGTAGACAGCGGCCGCCGTGGCCCCCGCAGCTTCCGCGATCACCGGGGCAAAGTAGCGCGGCGGCGGCGGCTGCGGCCAGGCCGGGGCCATCGCGTCGGAGAGCTCGGCCTCGATCAAGGCGCTGTAGTGGTCTACTCCGTTGTAGAGGAGGTGGGCGACCGGCGCGTCGGCGTCGACGAGCGCGTGGGAGCTGTCCTGGACCTCCACGACGTCGGAGCCCGCGACCTTGACGTGGGCGAAGACCCGCCGCTGTCGAAGCAAGGAATAAGCCGAGATGGCCACGGCTCCGCCCCAGCACTCCGCCGCAGGCCCTCGCAGGTGCTCGGCCTCCTCTAGCCAAACTTCTTCGAAGCCGTCCTGGCCGAAGGCCTCGCTCTCGAGAAAGTCCGCCAACTCTGCTCGCAGCTCCTCCCCGCAGCAGCCCTCTTCATCCTGCGTCGCGAGGGCGTGGAAGAGGCAGTTGCCGTCCCCGGGGACGTCGACCACCGCCAGGGCGCAGATCGCCGCAACCTGCGAGCGGCCGCAGGGAGCGGGCGGGCGCGAAAAAGCCAAACTCGAACGAGAAGAAACTCTCGGCTAGCCTCGTCCGCCGCGGCCGCAGACGAAAGATCCGCCGGGGCCATTCTGCCAGACAAAGTCCTGCGCGCGCGACGGGCGACCCTGCGAGGAAACCCCTCCGCCGCGAGAAGCGAGCGCGGACAGTCCTGATCGCAAACAGCTAGGAGTGCGCGAGAGCTCAGAAGCTTGAGCCGAAAAGCCGTGGAAACGGCCGCGGCCAGCCCAGTCACAAAAGTCGCCGCGACAGCGCGAGCCGACGCGGCCGAGCGTTGCTTGGGGGGGCGGTCTGTTTTTTTTGGCTCGCTCACAGGTGAAAGTGCTCGGCTGGCCTCGGCTGCTTTGAGCGCAGCCGCCGGCAGGCGCGGCGCGCCTTGCGCCGCCGCCGACGGACGGCCCGATCGAGCTCGCGCAGCAAGGCCCGGTAAGCCTTCGCTCAACCCCACGGGCCTGCAAACAAAGCCCGGTCCAATCTTAGCCGGACGCACGGGCGGCCCCGTCGAAAATGACGAAAAAATACGACGTCCTCCCACAAGGAGAACGGGAACTCGCACTCCAAGGCGGCGAGCGCCAGCCGCTGCTGCCAGCCTCGGATGGCCCGCCGACTGGCCCGGGACGGGCGCCGCTCAGAAAGAAGCCCGACGAACAGCACAAAAATTTGGACCTCCGCACGGAAGCGCAGCGGGTCGTCGCAGACTAACCATCTCCAGGACGGCAACGGGAAGTCCCAGCCCTCGCATCTCTGGCGCAGTCGCGCCTGCCAGGCGACCAGCGTCGGCAGCCGCAAGTCAGAGCAAGGCCCCACGGACACCTCCGCGAAAGCGGCGACCTCTTGGTAGAGCGCGTCTTCGCCCCGGGCCTCGACTTCGAATTGCTCCGCCGCGCCCGCCTCGTCGCCTTCCCCCTCGTCGCTCTCGGAGTCCCACATGTCGGCCCACCGGGGCCGCTGGCCTAGGCCCAACATGCGCAGCGAAGCCTGTAGAAGCGCGGCTTGGGCCGGAGCTGCGCGCGCGAAAGCAAGCGGCGCCCGCTCGCGCCAATCCACAACTTGATCGTTTCTCGTCGCCCCCCCCGCCTCCTCTCTCCTTTCCCACGCGACGGCGCCTTTTGCCTGGCCCGGCCGCGGCGGTCTCGCGACAGTCAGCTGCGAGGCTAGCGAGCTCGAGCTCGCCGCTCTCCAGGCCGAGCCCGCCGCGCGCAAACGGCCACTGGGAAGTCGTCGCAGCGGAACGCAATGGCGAGGCCGGCGTCGAAGGGCGCCTCGTCTTCCTCTTCCTCGCTATCCATTTGCAAGCAGCCACGAAAGTCGCCCGGGCGATCGACTTCGGGCGAGTAGAAGAAGCGGGCGCGGCCTTTTCGCAGCAAGCCGAGGTAGAACTCGAACTCCGCTCCCCCGAGCGAGTCGAAGAAGAACAAGTTGAGTCTTCGCAGCGCTTCAAGCGGGCCCGAGCCTCGGATGTGGCAGAAGCGATCGATCCAGCGCCGCATCTGCAGCGGCGTGCCCCCGCGGAAGGCGCCGGCCAAGAAGGCCGGCGGGCGGAAACGGCTTGCCCGCTCCGCGTCAAAGTCCCAGCAGGCCCGCACCTCGAGCGCGTCCTGCCGCTCAAAGCCCGGCAAGCGCACGCAAGTGCCTTGAAGGAAAGCCGCAAAGTCTTCGGCGAGCCTCCGCGCGGCAGCACCCCGCTCCGTCCACACTGGCCTGCGGGCGTCGCGGCAGAGCGCCAAGAGGCGAAGCGCGGCTCGCCCGTCCAGTAGCTCGAGGAACTCCTGCAACAACACGTCGAAGACTTGGGCGCGGACCAGCGGCATGGCGCAAGGGGAAACGCCGCTAGAGGGGCCGCGCCGGGTCTCACAAAAGGGCTCGGTCCGAGAACGCTGCGTCGCTTCCCCCCCTTCCGCGGCCGCCCTGCACGCAGAGCCACTGCAAGCAAGTCTCGGAGAAGCCCGAACAACACGGCGGCGCGGCCAAACCCGCGGCGTTTCTTTCACTGCTTCCTGAAACACTGCGTCGTCGCTGAAATGGAAGACCTAGCGGCTGGGCGGCCCCGTCACTTCGCCTCGCCCTCGTTGTCGACCTTCTCGCCGCTGGCCGCCGCCGTTTTCCCCGTCTCTCGTTCTCCGGCTTCGGCTTGACTGTCAAGTTGAGTGGGCGCCGCCAAGCCAAGGCACGACTGACCTCGCGGCAGCGCGCTCCTCTGGCGCTTCTTCTTGCCGCCGCCCTTGGGCTGCGCAGGCGGGGCGTCCTCGGCCGTCCTCCGGAAGATGTTGACTCCAACGGCGCCAGGCGGGCGCCAGTACGGGATCGGCTCCGCCAGGCGTCGCGGGGCAGTCAGGCCCAAGCCGCGCACGCGCCTCTCGTATGGCAGGGCTGCGTCGCGCGGCCACAAGTGTTGGTCTGCGAGCTCGTGAAACTCCGCCTCGCTGAGCACGCGGGCGCCAGAGATGGTCGCGCAGCCGTAGACCTTGCCTCCCATGCCCAGCCACACGCGGCCGAGCGCGTGCCGGGTCGCTCGCAGTTCCATGGTCTTCTCGCCGCTCAGCACGAGGTCGAGCCACGGCTGCCGCATCACCAGCACGCGGTCTCCCACGGCAGGCGTGCTGTCTTCTGTCATGCGGCGCGCGAACCAAGAGGCTTTGAGCGGAGCAGGTCGCGAGAGCTAGCTATAGCTGGGCAAAACGGCTGCGGCGGCCGCGATGCGTCGCGCCGGCCAACGGCAAGACCCAGGCGCGGCCGCGCGGCTCAAGTCCGAGCTCGGGCCGAAGCCCCGCCCCCCGCCCTTCAAACCGCTCTCCGCCGACAACGAAAGGGGCCCGAAGGGAAAAGGAAAACTTTTCTGAGCGGCCGAGAGCCGACTGCGGCGAGCCGATTACCCCGTCCGTCTTTTTGCGCCTTCAAGTGGCGCAGTCCACGCGCCGCACTCCGCGGCTCCGACCGCTCACTCAGTCTCCGCCATCTCGGTGGCAAGCACAGACTCTTGCTCGGCCACCCACTTGGCCAGCGGGTCGCCCGCGGAGGTCGCGTTGACGAAGTGAAGCGGGACCCCCAGCAGCACGTCCGCGAAGATCTCTTGGACGCGCCGCTTGTCCTCCAAGGAGTCCTCGATTTCCAGCACCCGAACGTAGTCGCGGTCCCGCCCGCCGCCGTTTCGGCCCACAACGTGCGCCCCAGGGACATCCACCTCGTCGAACCTGCTGCGGTAGGCGAAGATGCCTCCGTAGAAGATCAGCGAGTAGCGGCGGCCGCCTGCGCCCGGCCCGGTTTCTCCGCAATTTCCTTCTTCTTCTTCTTCTCCAAGCAGCTCTTCCCCATCCACGCCCTCGCCCTTGGCCGCCTCGACCCGAGCGAGCTCCAATTGGCACACAACGTGGCGGCGACCCTTGGGCGGCCCGACCGCGAAAGGCTTGGGCAAGGGAAAGTCCATTCTCGCCCAGCGCGGGAACTCTTTCCCGAAGCTTAGGCTGCGCGGAGCAGTCAAGAGGCACAGGCGCGGGACAGCCGCCAGGTCGCCCACGCGCTTCTTGTGGTCCAAGACGAAGGCCACGAGGTCCAGCGCGGGCGACGGGTCAGGCCCCGCGCAGTAGATGGCCATGTTCCACGGCGCGACGCCCACGCCGTCAGGGTCGAGCGGGCCGCTCTGCGGCGGGGCGCCGATGTTCAGCTTGACGCGGAGGACAGTCTCCAAGGACTCGAGGCAGCGGACGTCCTTGTCGGGGTGCTCGAGCAAGGCCTCGCGCGCGAACTTCAGCAACTCCTTGGGCCCGAACGCCTCCTTGACGGCACATCGGTCTCCAAGCCTTCGAAGAAGGCGAACGCTTTTCCCCAGGGCCGCGCGGCGGCGAAGAGCACGCCGGGCGCCAACTGCGCCAAGGGGTCCCCGCGGGCCTTCTTGGTCGCGCCGTTGAATTGAAGACCGTCGGCTAGGAGGCGGCGCTTGGCGGGCATGGCGCTGGACACGTGGCTAGGGCACTCAAAAGGCAACTCGTGTAGATCACTGAGACAGCTGCGGCGCGGGAAATCGTGCGAGACCTCAAAAAGCCCGAGCTCCACGGCTACTGATAGACAAGTTTCCTGGAGGGCCCGCGCTTTTCATAGAGAAGCTGGCCATTCCTAACTCAGGCTTCTGCTACTCAACACCAAACTAGAGGATGTCCCAATTGCAGCCTTCGACGCTCGCAACGCTTATGCCAGACCAGGGCAATAGTCCCCGCAACAAAATTGGTCGTGTTCATTTTGCGCAAGGTCGCCAGAGGGATGACTGTTTCACGTCAAGGCGGTCTGCAGCAACAAGGGCCACAATTTGGAGAACAATTCGTGAAATCGAAGAGGCAAAAGCCGAAGTGCATCTCGATTACATCGCATCGTCCCAGCGCAGATTCGATCAGAGAGTCGCTTCCTTTCTTGCCACGATGAGCAAGACGTTTCGCCCTTCGAAACGCGCCGGCGCAGCCCTTTTGCCTCTCTTTCTTCGGCTGCTTCTCGCGCGCCTCGATGCGACCGCGCTTAGGCGGCCGCGGGCTGCGCGTGCCCGAGCAGGCGGCACATCGCCAACACGAGCTGGGACAGCTTGTCCGTCGTCAACCACAGCCCAGTCGCCCGCCCCACGCTGATCAGGATCTCCTTGTAGTTCTTTTTCGTGGGCTCCAAGCAAACCTGCGCGTAGCGCAGCAGCATCCGCAGAGCGACCAAATCCGCCAGCAGCCGGGCCCTGCGTCGCCCGTCCTCGGCCTCGCCGAAGACGGCGACGATGTCGGCGGCCGACGTTGGGATCTCCACGTACAGCGCGAGAGCCTCCCACGCGGAGTCGCCCGGCGGAATCCAGAAGCCGTAGTCCTCCGCCAAGACCTGCTCCAACAACGCCGCCCGGGCGGCGAGGTGCTCCGTCATCAGCAGCGCCCGCTCGGCGGTCCAGGCCTTGCCCGCTGACGGCATGGGCTTCGCGCGACGCGGCGCCTGGCACTTGCTCACGGCTTGAGCCCCAGCGGCGCGCGGCGCGACAACTGCAGCGCCCTCTCGCGCGCGAAGAGTTTGAGTGGATGGGATCTTGTTTCGGCCGAAGCGCTTCTTTTTTTTTCACGGCGCCCCTTTAAATATCTCCGCGGGCTTCGACCCCCCGGATGTCGTCGTTGCCCTTCAAGAAAACGCGCCGTCCAGCTAGCTTAAAATGTTTCGAAACGGCCTCGGAAACCGCCCCTTCGACATCCCTCTTTCTCAAGGCCTTCCCCTCAAACAGCCCTTCTGGGTGTTGTCGTCGCCCTTCAAGAAAATGCACCGCCCAGCTGCCTTAAAATGTTTCGAGACGGCCTCGGAAACCGCCCCTTCAACATCCTTCTTTCTGAAGGCCTTCCCCTCAAACAGCCCTTCCGGTCGTCGTTGCGCCCTTCAAGAAAATGCAACGCCCAGCTGCCTTAACATGTTTCGAAGCGGCCTCGGAAACCGGCCCGTCAACATCCTTCTTTCTCAAGGCCTTCCAGATGTCGTTGTTGCCCTTCAAGAAAATGCGCCGCCCAGCTGCCTTAATGTTTCGAAACGGCCCCGGAATCCGCCCCTTCAACATTTTTCTTTCTCAAGGCCTTCCCCTCAAACAGCCCCCCCGGATGTTGTTGTTGCCCTTCTCGAAAACGCGCCTTCCTGCATTTTCGTCGCACGCGCCGCATGGCGCGTCGGAACATGGCCTCGTGCGGGCTTTGTTTGCCCGTGATGCGCGCGCGGGGCGCAGTTACTACCGACCACAACTCATGCTCCTCGGGCAGCAGCTCAGTCAGGCCGTTGACGACAGGCGCCACCCACGCGTCCAGATGCCCCGTGTCCGCCCTCGGCGCCGGGGCCTGCGAACGAACAGGCGCTCCGCGAGCCGCAAACACGGCGCCCTCAAGCGCTTGTCGACGCAGCCGCCCCGCCTTGCAGAACGCGGCCCAGACAACGTCTCCAATTGAGCAGCGGTGCAAAGGCAAAGAGCACCGCGGCCCCGCTTGCTCGCCCGACATGTAGAAGAAAAGCACTCGCGGGCCTTGGTCCCAATGCACGTCGGCGTGCAGGAGGAGGGTTCCCCGCACGGTCGTCTGCAGACAGAAGGCTGCGGCGAGTCTCTGCCGGGTTTCGCGACAAGCTTGAGCCAAGACAGCGGCGCCCGCGATCGCTTCGCAGCCCGAACGGTCGCCCGTCTATTTCTCTTTCTCTTTTTCTTTCTCTTTCTCGCTCTCTCTCTCTCTCTCTCTCTCTCTCTCTCTCGCCTTCTCTCCTCTCAACCGACGCTCTTTTTTACGTCAGCCAAAGCCGGCCAGATGCACGAGCTTTGCGACTTCTACCGGTGTGCTTCTCGACACGGCAGAGATTTGCTGCCAGTGCCAAGCACGCCACTCCGCGCGAGCCCTCCGCCCCTCCTCTCCGTCCAGGAAGGCGGCGTCGGGCCGCTCCAGCACACCTCGGACAGGCTGCCGTCGAAGCGCGTGAGCCACCAGCCTTCCTCGACCTGCGAGGGCGCGCAAGAGCGTGACGGCTTCTGGGGGCCATCGAAGTCAGAAATCGGGGTCGTTTTCCTTAAGCCCGTCGCTGGGGGGCGACTTCGGCAATGGCAAAACAACGGGGCCGGCGACATGACTGGAAAAGGAAGCGCGGCTGAGGGGACGGGCCAGCGCGCCTCAAGGCCGCAGCACTGGCACGGCATCGACGCCCAGATCCACAGCTGCCCGCCCCACTCCCAGCGCCACTCGCCGTCCTGCCAGTAGTAGCAAGCGGTGGGCTCTCTCGACATCGCGGCCCCCATCGCAGTTCAGCTATCGCGCGACTGAGGGCCAAGACTCTGCAGCGCTCGCAGACTCACAAGAGTGTCGGCAAAACTTCAAGGAGGGCAAGCTTCAAGACGTGAGGGGGGCGTCTCTCGCAGTCAGCTCAATCAAGCCCCCCCCCGAAAATTACCTCAAAGCGGCCCGCTGCCTGCCAGCGACTGCTTCGCGCTCCCTTCTTTTTCTTCGCCGCAGTCGGTCTCTCGGGCGAAGTCAACAACAGCGCGGGGCCCCTTCCCGCTGACTCCGCTCGCCGTGTGGGGCCAAACAGACACGCCTCTTGGATGGGATCTTCTTTCGGTCGAAGCGCTTATTTTTTTTCGCGGCGCCCCTTCAAATATCTCCGCTGGCTTCGACCGGGGTGGGCCAGACGCCTTTTCAAGGGATCTTGTTCTTTCAATCAAACCCTCCTAGCTTCGAATTCGCGCAGAAGTCCCCGAACGGCTGGCCCTCCGCCTCCAAGGCGTCCTCGCGAAGACGCGGCGGCTGGACCCCTTGAAGACGCCCCGGCGCGGCAAGGCCGCCGCAAGTCTCGCCGCCCACGGCGCCCAACCACCAGGCGCCTCGGAGAAGAAAGAAACTGTTTTCTCACGGCTACCCTCGGGCGAAGTCGAAGTCAATCAAAGCGGGGCCCCCTCCCGCCGACTTCGCCCGCCGCGTGGGCCAAACAGACACGCCTCTTGGACGGGGTCTTATTTCGGCCGAAGCGTTTTTTTTCGCGGTGTCCCTAAGAATATCTCCGCTGGCTTCGACCTTGTTCCTTCAATCAAACCCTCCTAGCTTCGAATTCGTGCAAAAGTCCTCGAACCACTGGTCCTCCGCCGTGGACAACCTCCAAGGTGTCCGCGGAAGCCGCCAGCCCGCCCCGCCGCGCGCTCGACCACCCCGAAGCGCTCGCGCGAGACAAGGATTTCCACGGCGCAAGTCCTGGCAACGCGAGCGGCGGCCAGGAATCAAGCAAGGGCGGCTTCAGGCATCCCCCCCGCGAATTTCGGGCATGGGCTTTTCGGCGGAAGCGATATGGCGCCCGCACAAGGGGCCTGGCGGAACACGCCCTTTATGTAAGCGGCACATATAGCTTCCGCGCGTCGAAAGCTCGCGCCCGAAACCGCCTTCAACAACGCGCCGCGGCCGGCTAACCTCGCGCCTCCTAACCCGCCTCCCCCTCGAATTAATTAGGCGCGGCGAGGCGCGGCGGACCGCCCAGACCCCTCGGAAGCCCTCGGAATCTTTCAGTCCCCTCCAAGCGCCTTGGGTTCCTTCAAGGCCACGCCCCTCAGGTTCCTCATGACGCCCGTCGGGTTCCTCCAGACCCCTCAGGAACCTACAAGATCTGGGCGGGGGCGGGGCGAGGCGCGGCGCGGCGCGGCGCGGCGCGGGCTAAAGCCGGCTAACCTAAAACCTCCTAGCCCGCCTCCCCCCCCAAAAAATAGAAGAAGTAGGGGGCCTGGGGGGAAGTCTGTTGAGGGTTGCCTGTTATGGTTTTTATGTTCATCTCAAATCTGTGTTCCCCCTTATTCGTTTTTAAAAGAGGGTTTTTAGGGAGCTTATTTATCGTTTTCGTTAAGGTAATCATTTGGGTAAATTGTCGCCTTGTTCATTGTTGGGCTGGGGGCAAACATTTTTTTCATTTGAAAGAGTTGGCCCTTTTAGTAGTTATCAAGTTCTGGGGTGTTGCTGGGTCGTTTGTTTTCTTTGACGTTTATCTCTACAATTATTTATTTTCGCTCTACACTCTTGACAATATTTATATCTTTTTCCACTTTTTACATTTCCAAATTCATCAATTGTTTTATCATAAAGGCATCTGTTGCATTTGAAGAATTCACCATAGTCTTCTGTTGCTTTTTCTTCTGTCATTCCATAATTATTCATTATAGTTTGCTTCACAACCATTTCTTAATATATCTTAACAACTTCTTTTTATGTGATTTTTATGTGATTGTCTAGCTATGTTTTATAGGTTAAAAGTTCAGTATAATTATAACATATAAGATTTTACATGTTATTATTATATTATGATTATAATTTCAGTTCAGGATAATAATCTAATTGGTTTGTCTTACTTCTTTCATACATCATTTTAAAAATAATATTAACATCTCTCATTGGCTAGGGGGTTGCTGGTCGGCTGGTCTGGGTTTCAGGTTTAATTTAAATGTCTTAACCTTCTTGTTAGATTATAAAACAATGTTTAATCATATTATAAGATAATAATATTAATAAACAAAAGTTAATTTGACCCGTATTCAATCTCACCAGCGATACAACCACTATAACAACTCATACTATACTCACAAAAATAATGCTCGTATCCTTTTATTAATTGGTCTGTGTAAATTTCAATTAAATCGCTAAGAATATGTCTCAAATAATAATTGTTATTTCTATATGACCACCAACTGTTTAGGTTTGGAAAGCAAAATCCATTTTGTTTCCAATATTTTAATTCTTCAACTTTAAGACAATGTTTTAAAACTACACAAACTTCATATTCATTATTCTTACAGTATGATTTTAATGCTTGATAATACATTTTTCTATTTTTAAACCGTTCTTTAACTTCTTGTATATCAAATACTCTGTCAATGTTTTTTCTGTAATGTTTTAAACTAAAATGGTATCCTGTTAGTTGTGTAATATCATTATTTTGTATTTGTTGAATAATGTTTAACTGAAGCTCTGCTTTTTCTAGTCCTTCTTCAGGAATGTTTTTATCACTCATAAAATGCTCTTCTTCTTCTATCAAATACCGACAATCAAAACATGTTGGTTTAATACAACCACCTATAAGATTACAAACATCAACAGGTAAAATATTAGCTAGTGCCACGACAGACTTAAATTTTTTATTTTTACAAGGACATTTATCATAATTAAACAGTGTCATTTTTTTTTCTTACTATATTATATCCATTTTTCTTTAAGTAGTTTGTATTTTATGTTAAGGGGTGGGGCTTTATATTGAAAAAATATTTTCTAACAATTTAATATAATGGCGAGATTAACAAAAGACCAAATAATCAGCAACATCTATTACGACTTAGACGAGGGTTTCGGAAGCATACAAGCGACACACAAGAAGGCAAAGGAAGAAGACCCAACAATAACATTAGACGTTGTAAAGTCTTTCTTAAAGAAACAACCAAATAAACAAATCAAAAATTATAGAGGAACTAATTCCTATACCGCTCCATTCGCACGATATGAATATCAAATAGACATAATGCATATGTCTCCTTTAGCAAAAGACAAGAACGTTCCACAGTATGCTTTAGTCGTGATTGACATCTTCAGTAAATTAGCAGATGTAATACCGATGGAGGAAAGAGACGGAGAGCACGTTTTGAAGGCGTTGAGAGCAAGCTTTAAAAAGATGGGTTATCCGATGTCCGTGTATTCTGATGACGACGGAGCGTTTGCAACTAAAAATCAAGTTCAGGATTTCTTCAACAGTGAAGGAATAAACCACATCGTCACGAAGACCCACGCAAATGTGGCCGAGCGTTTTATTAGAACGATGAAAAACAAAATTCACGATAGAGTTAGGTTTAACAACATGAAATGGACCGACGCCCTAACGCCGGCATTGAAACAGTATAACAGCACATCTCACTCATCAACAAGGATGACACCGTCTGAAGCACACAAGGACGACAATGAAATAAATGTAAAGGTCAATCTTAAACTACGAGAAAAAAACAAAAGAAAGTATCCCAGAATAGTGGAGAACGACAAGGTAAAAGTGTTTCAAAAGAAAAGGGGTAATTACACCGACAGAAAGGAGTATAACTCTAAATGGTCTAATAAAATATTCAATATCGATAAAATTGAATATGATATTATGGGTAATAAAACTTACAAAGTAGCAGAAATAAACAAACCGCTTTTGAGACACGAAATTTTGTTAGTTAATGATTAAACATTAAGTGTTTATATATTATGAATAAACCCCTGTATCTTCATCATAGTCAATTTGATAAAATGTCATAGTTGAAGCCTTCGGTTCTTTAATTTCTTTGTTATTAAGTTTGTTTAAATAAATATTTCTTTTATTTTTATATTCAGCTCTGGTTCTATCTACTTCCTGACTTTGATAACTGTTTGTTAGTGGTTTCTTCTTTTCCATTTCTTGTAAGATTTCCAAAATATTATTATTCTGTTCTAAAACCTTTTTTAGTTGTTTAACAATCTTATCTAATCCTTCAGCCATGTAAAATATATACTAAATTATAAAACTAAACTTTTAAAACTAAATGTTGCAATTATGTTAAATCTACTCTTTAAATACTAATTTTTCATTAATTGTTTAACAGTTTCTTGTGTTTCCTTATCACCATTATCGGATGGTGATGCATGCCTTCCCCATTTGATAGCAATATTATGAACATCTGTTTCTAAGTTTATACTGTCTTTAGTTTTATCAATATTCATTTTCTTATCATTTCTACTTATTTTGAAACTTGTTGGAATACACGAACATTTACAGTTTCCTTTCTTTTGTATTTCTAATTCATTTTTCATTTCTAACATCTTTTTACACATTGGACAAGCAAACTCAATAACTGATGTTTCTTTAACAATTTCTTCTTTTTCTTCATCAGTTGAAGAAACAACTGATTCTGTCTTATTCTTTTTCTTTCTCCCCATCTATATTAATATTTATATTTTTAATATATTGTATCACAAACTTAATTAATTCTAAAACAAAATAGCATACTTTTTTAAATCTATTATCAGTTAGTATTACTTGTTCTATATTTTCTACTTTATCTATTATATCAATATAATCCGAATAACTTCTATTCATATAAAATAATAAATATAAAATATTTTCTAAATAACTTTAATATTATTTTATTATGTCTGATGTTCCAATAATAAAACCAATAAATATAACTGATTACGATTTCAAACAATCCAAATATGAACATGTGCCAAAACTACCTTTTCGCTCAATTGTTGTTGCTTCATCAACGGGTGGCAAAACAGTTTTAATTCAAAACCTTATCCTAAATGTTTATAGGGACTGCTTCGCCCGTATATTCATTTTTAGCCCGTCGGTTCATAATGACCCTACCTTCGTTGAAGTCAAGAAATATCAAAAAGATAATATGAAGGTTGATGATGAAAAAGAAAAGTTATATTATGACACCTACCAACCTGAAGAACTGGAAGAAATAATTAACACACAAAGAAAGATAATTCATTATATGAAAGAACAGAAGATGAAGAAACTACATTCAATTTTAATCATAGTTGATGATTTTGCAGACGACCCTAAATTTGTTAGATATAGTAAGTTACTTCATGGACTGGCAACGAGAGGCAGGCACGACGCCATTAGTTTTTGTTTAAGCGTTCAAAAATATCGTGTCCTAGCACCAATCATTAGGTTGAATTCTAGTTCGTTGTATATCTTCAAGTTAAAGAATGTATCAGAGTTAATGTCATTCATTGAGGAAAACTCCGCCATCGTTGATAAAGAGCAACTGTTAAATATGTATCATAAAGCGGTAGATGATAAGCCATACTCCTTCTTTTATGTTAATATGAATTCCAAAGATGTTAATAATATGTTTTATGTTAGATTTGAAAAAGCATTTAAAATAAAATAAAGATTTAAATATATTATGTTATTTTATGATTTACCATTAGACATTAAAAACCTTGTATTATCTTATAATTTAGGTGATGTTAGATTATTAAAAATAAAAAATAATAATATTATTAAAAATTATATTAATAAATTTAAACCAGTGTATAAGTCTTACAAATTAAAGAATTCACAGTATTTTGAAATTGATAATATCATTATGAAAAATATTATCAAAAACGGCATATCATATATTTTTAACTTAAGTGAGTTAGATAAATTACATCAAACACATAAACCATTAAAATTATTAATTGAATATGATATATTTGTTACATCTACCTCATTTACTTTTTTTAATCATCTTCGTAATCGTACTTTAACATCAAATAATTTATTTGATATTTATTATTTTCTTAATAAAGACCTTTATAAAACTAATTTAGTGTATAGGGACAATGTGGTTAATTTTATTTCATTACAAGTGAAAAAAATAACTATTAAAGTCATCAATTAAGAAAGACAAAGTTTTATTAGTAAATTTTATTCATATTTGTTTAATTAATAATGTTAATAAATCATAATAATATTATTAATTTAAATCAATGAAGCGTTGCATAATTGTAAATTTGGTAATTTATATATTAGTTTGTCCGATTTTTGATTTTCTAACTTTTCTATTCTCGTTATACATTCTTGAATAGATTTTATTATTAAAGTATCCGCTCTTGTTTTTTCATCTACTCTTAAATTCTTAATGTCTTCCATGCTGTTATTTTCTTCGTTTTTACTTTGACCAAGACCCATTATATAATATTATTTAGATTTTTCTCTTTTTAATTCCTTAATTTCTTTTTCAAGTTTATCTACTTTATCATTTAATTCTAATACTGCTTTATGAACTAGCACGGGTAAAACTAAATAATTTAATCCTAAATACTCTCTGTCTTTGCATACAATATTTTCAAACTCTTTCGGGATTGCTTTTAATACTTCATCTGCTATATATCCTATATGAGTTTTACCGTTATCATTTCTATCGTGTCTCTTAAACTTCTTTGGTTTAAATTTCTTAATAACATTCATACAATTAGATTTGATATTGTCTATATCATATTTCAATCTTGAATCAGATGAATCAACAAACGTTCCGTTAATCGTAACGGTTGTTGCTGTTAAATCTATATTTGTCCCTATTGCTGGCTCAATTAAATTACATAACAATTTCTTAGTTCCTGCAACTTTTACATTTTCATTGAATGTTGATGAGGCATTATTTGTAAAACTTTCAGTATTTACTGTTGTTCCGAAAGTTTTATCAATAGACAGTAGCACCGACGGCGTACTCGAGCTATCTGCTATTCTAAAAGCTGTATTTGACGTTCTGAATATTACATCAATTGTGGATAAATTAGTTCCATCATAATAAGTTGATATTTCACTTGTTCCCATTAAAATATCTGTTCCTGTTGTCATGGAAATATCATTTAAAAATGAGACTGTTGTTGAATCAAATGATTGTATTGTATTAGTTGCTAAATATGCATTTTGAACTGCTAAGTTAGTATCAACGGTTATTAATGTTCCTCCGTTAGGTGCTAAATGATTGCTTCTTAATGCACCATTAGTTTTAACATAAACATCATCAGCAAATAAATTACCCATAAAATCAGCAGTAGCAGTATTAAAAGTCCATCCGCTAGAAATATTAACAGCTCCGACTATATTAGATTGAACAGCAGGGTCTCCACAAATAAACCTAATTGAAGAATTAGCATCACTATTCCTCATATCAAAAGATGAAAAAGCACTAACATATCTATATAATTCACAGTTTGTATCAATTGTTAATTTACCATCAGTAGCAATATTAACATTATCACAATTAACATCAGCATTCGTATAAATATTACCTAGCACATCAATAGGCTTGGAAAAAATTGTTTTTCCTACAAGCCCATCAGCCATAAAATATTGGTTAGAAGCATTAGTTATATCTCCTACACTACACGCTACAAAATTAGGATGATGTATATAAAAACCTTCTGTTGCATCTGGTGTATATGTTTCTAAATATGGTTCTAATCCATTTATTGAAGTATTGATATTATCTATTTTTGTTTTAATATCCGTTGAAAAATCATTATTTGTAAATAAATTTCCTTTCATATAAACAGCACCTTCAAAATATGATGTTCCGTGCATCTGCGCAAAATTATATGAAGTATGAACATTACCATTATTTGTAATTCTTGAAGCATTATTAGGCCTTCCAATAATGACATCTCCCGTATTCCACCCAAGTAATAATCGATAAGGCGTAGCACCTGTTAGTCCTTGATAAGAGTCCAACTGACAACCTCTTTTAAATTCTAAACGTTGATTACTTACAGCATCTTGAATTCTTAATATAGGATTAGTATTATCTGTTAAACTAATAATTAATGGCGAATTCACTGTCTGTAATGTTGTATTAACTTTGTCTAATTTTTGACTTATTACTGTATCTTGTGCGCTATCATTTGTAATTATTGAATTAATTGTATTTGTATTTCCCGTTATTAATCCACTTAATCCATCTGATTGTAAAACATAACGAGCATCAGAACCTGCTATATCTAAAATAGATGAACACGAAAATAAACCTGATACTTGTAAATTAGATAATATTGTAGTATTATGATTTAATAATATTTTATCATTTTGAAAAGTTGAAGAATTATTAATTTCTACATCTCCAAAACCTCTTTGATTTAAAAACATTGTCGCTCCTGTTAAACTTCCATAAACATAAGTATCAATATAATTATTGTATAATTCATGATAATAATTATAATTTCCAAATTCTGCTATTTTGAAAGTTGAATTAGTTGTTATATTATGTATTAATGTATTATTTAATATTGATGTATTTAACTTATTTGATAATAAATTATTAGTCGTTATTTTATTATAATAATCTGCTTCATTAAGTGAACCTCCATTCTGTAAATCTGATATGGCTGAAATATGTGAACTGACTGTACTATTTAATCCTGTTATTAAATTAGAATTAGAACTAATATTATTAAAATTAGATGTTATAGTAGAATTTAAATTATTTTTTAAATGTGTATTTGATGAAATATTATTAATATTTGTATTTATTAAATTAGTATTAGAACTAATATTATTAAAATTAGTCGTTATAGTAGAAATTAAATTATTTATTAAATGTGTATTTGATGAAATATTATTAAAATTTGTATTTGAAGTTATTGTCAGATTACCTATTAAAAATGTATTTGATGAAACATTAACTAAATTACTTGCTATTGTTGCTGTATTATTCATAATAAAATAAGCATTTGAACTAATATTATTTGATAATACATTAACTTCCGTCTTATTGTATGATTGATTTATATCATAAAAATTAGCGTCAATCTGTGCTTTTGTGTAAGTATCTACTTGGTCTGCTTTGTTGTTGAGTAAATCAATTATATCTGATTGATTAGCGTATATGTTTCTAATGTTTGTTACCCCGCTTGTAGAATTGATTTCGCTAATTGTGTGTGCTACAACATTTTCAAAGTTTGTTAAATTAATTGAAGGCATAATCGATATAATTAATTGTAGAAATTAATTATATTAATTATTCTTGTTAATGTATTCTTGATGTCTTGTACTTTTTAGATGTTCCGCTTTATGACAATTTGTATATTTACCACCACACGGACATTCAATTTTAGTTGATTTCCACGCTTTCTCTCTTTCATAGATTTTATCTTTATCTTTTGCTTTCTGTGCTCTGTTTTGCTCTCGCAGTTTCTCACGGTTCTTTTCAGTCCATTCCCTCCTACATTGTAAAAAGTGGTCGTGGTGTGTTTCTCTGTATTCTCTTCTTTGTTCTGCTATTTCAGTTGGTGTTCTTTGCTCAACTCGTTTATTGATTGTTGCAAGTTCTCTTATCAGCTCTCCTTCTCTTTTGTTGAGATGTTCTTTATTTTTACACGGGTAATCTTCCACGAGTTCTATGTAAAAATGTTCTATACCTATTTCATTCATTTTTCTTGTCAATGGCATTTTGTCAGGATACATTTTTGCATCGCTTCTATGTTGAACCATTCGCCTTGACAAACTGACAACCGTAGAACCTATATATACTTCATCCGTGATGTCATTTTTAACAGCGTATATTTTACCATTTTGATATATGTTCTCCATTATATAACATAAAGCGGGATGTGTTTAAACCTATTTTTACTTATTTTTAATCGAGAATCTGCACTCCGGCGTCTCTAATGGATAATATTTGTTCTGATACTAATGTTATATATATCGTGTCTGGCATATTTGCTGATACCATATTTCCAACAGGTTTCACACGAATTAAAAGCTGTTGCCCTGCTTTTGTGTTAATTCCAGTATATGAACTATCGGGAACCTTTTCGAAATCCATAGCAAAGATAAACTTATCAACACGATAAGCAGAATATTCAATCGATAAATGGTGTTGATGGAACAATGGTAAATTTAATGCTTTTCGTAAATAATAGAATGCTTGTGTTAATGAACGGCATGGATACTCAGGATATAGTTTTGACCCTAATTGAAGTTGAAATTCTAAATCAAGGTCGTCATTGTAGTATCCGCTTTCTTGGTAGTTCAAATAATACATAGGATGATAGAAGTTGTTGTATTCTTTCATAACGTGAATATCACCTACTCCGCTTTTACTGAAAGAGATGAACGCGGTAGCGAGTTTAGACACTGAACGAACAACAGTAGTGTTAATTGACGACGAACCATCGGGAACTTGATTAGATTGACAAATGTAAGTATTATAGTAATAGGTAATTCTTTCCCATCAAGTAGGTGTGCAACATATTTATTATGAAGGTCGTTGTCCAAGCTTACCAAATCAGTTTGAAGGAATGCATTACTAATTGAGAACTGCTCATTTGTATGAAGGCTTGAGTCTGCGTTGCCACTTTCTGGAAACCTCGACCCGCCCGCTGAAACAACACAATCAGTAAAATTTGAAACTAGTTCAAGTTCTAAAACAAGAGGACACGCTTTTAACGGGATATACTTATATTGATTGAATAAACCAAGCATCGGTTTAAATCCTACAACCATTTTTCTGTTAAAGCCTGGAATTGTGTAAGCGTCATATGCAGGACCAATATGACCCGATGCAGGAACTGCACGACGTGTGTTTAAATCATCATCATATCTATAACCAAAACTCTGGGCGTCTTCATTGTCTCTTGCTCCTTTTGACATCATGCAACTCATCATGTGATGATTTCGGTTGTAATAATCAATGTCTTCAACAAGTTGATTACCAGCAATTAGTCTTGCTCTTCTTAAAAAGGAATAAGCAGGAGACAGAGGACGTAAGCGTTTATTGTCTGACGAGTCAGTGTTTTCAACGGTGAAATAAACCATTACACTCTGCGGGTCAAGCCAAGTATTATCTTCAGCATTTAATGCTATTTTCAACACACGTTGACCAGATGAAGGGGTGTAGATATTACTCCCAGAAGGGAAAAACGAGACTGAACGACGGTCGTTGATATAACTTGCACCTTTATTTAATTTGAATGAGAGGTTGTCAATTAGAATATCTTCAGCACTAAAAGTTTCCATTGCTATATATAATTTAATTTAGAAATAATTTAAACTAAACTAAATTAAATAATTTAGTGTAATCCTTTTGATTAGAATTATTATTATTTTTAAATATTTTCATTTTCTTTTTCTTAATCTTATCTTCAACTGGATTATTCCCTTTTTCTTTTTCTAATACTAATTCTCTAATTTCTTCATATGAACTTTTCTTATACTTTTTATTTTCATTTTTAATCATATCATCCGTTGTTTCATTGTTATATTTCTTATGTTGTATCATTAATATAATTTAGATTATTTATAATATCTCCTTTACTGGCTCAATGCTTCTTGAAACATCTTTGCCTTGGTCTCCGTATCCAGTTATGTAATCGTGGTTAGTAAATGGATTTAATGAACCAGTATAAACAGTTATAGCGCCACGGTCAGCAATACTGACAGGGTCTAAGATACTTCTAAAATTAATGTAATCATCGGTAATTTTAGACCTTCGTGATATAAACGGCGCTCCATAAGTGGTTAAAGTTAATTCTCTTTCAGGGTAATCTTTTGTTATCTGTGCCCCTACACTTGAACCGAGACTATGTGTTATAAGATGTTTAACTTCATTGTTTTCATCCAATGCTGTTGATGTGTCTTTATATCGTTGTGAATATTTAGTCATTTTAAAGGGAAGTCCTACATCTGCCAGAATGTCATTAATAGCACCTCCAAAAGTTCCTTTTCCAAATGTTCCGCTTATATACATTTTATCACCATCAATATAAAAACCCTGACCATTGCTATATGCTCTACTCAATCCTTGTGCATCAGTTAAATTTGAATTAGATAATAACTATTTAATATTTTGTCAGTTTGTTTCATAACATTAGTTATTTTAGTTGTTTTCTTATAAGGTTGATAATGTTTAATTTTCCCATGCTTCATGTCATAAATTAACTTTTTATTATTAATCATATAATTAAAGTTATAAATTAATTTCTCAATTAATTAATAATGCTGACTTACAGCTTTGCTCTAAGCAACTTTTCATATAGAAAAGTTGACTTACGACGTAGTCCTAAGCAACATAATATTTTTTGATTAGAAAATTTATTTTCTAATCAAACATATTATGTTGACTTACAAGAAGGTCTATATTGACAGCGCTCATAGAATTAGTGGTACATCATCAAATTTCAAAGTTGAATTGCCGGAAACATTACAAACAGACAACGGAGTACATTGCTACATTCACGAAATAACATTACCTAACTCGTGGTATTCAATACAGTCAGGATTAAATAATATACTATACTTTTATTCTTCTCCGTTAGTTCCAGATGAAGATAATACTAATGTCCATTATTTAGCGTTACAATTGGACGAAGGAGTATATACTGGCACAGAACTAGCGACAGAATTAAAGGCAAAAATAAATGGTATTGTTGATAATGCTAATTTCTCAAATACTTATGAAATTTCTTACAGTGTAAAAACTAATAAAATAACAATTTATTCAAACTATGCTGATAGAAAGTTCGCTGTATTAACTGATGAACAAATGAAACTAACATATGCAGATTATATATGGAATGGAAGTTTTAATGTTAATAACTTACAGTCTGTTAATGAAGTTTTAGGAAATTATCAAGTTGCAGTTTATCAATACAATAATCCTTATGTGTCTGAGTTTATTAATCTTCAACCTATTAGAAATATTTATATTCATTCTTCTCAATTGTCTAATTATAATCAAGTAAATTTAAGGACAGGCGATAGCACAGTTGTTAAGAAAGTACCAGTCTCAGCACCACATTCTGGTTTGGTATTCGACTCCGAGCTAAACCCTCTCGACTACTTGGATGTATCAAATAGAAGCTTTAAACAGTTAGACTTCTGGTTGTCTAATTCATTAGGTAATGAAATTAATTTGAATGGGGTAAATGTATCCCTGTCATTATTATTTGTAAAAAGCGATATTATTTAAATAATATATAGATTTTCCATATGGAAAATCTATATATATTATATGTCAAGTATTGAGGTAGTAGATGTTAATAATGAAACTAAAACAGAAGAAGCACCTGTTAATAATGAAGTCGTTGAACAAAATGAAACAGTTAATGAAGAACCAACGTCAGAAGAAGTTATTCCTGAACCAAAAGCGAAAGCAAAAGCATTACCAAGAACTAAAAAAGAAGTTGAATTAGTAGAATGTGAACAATGCTCTAAAAAGATGACATTGAAAAGTTTGAGACACTCACATCCCAAAAATTGTAAGGGAGCACCTACTGAGTTATTACCAGTCAATCCACAAAAGAATATTAGAAAGATACAACCTGAAGTTATTTCAGAGATTAAGAATGAGATTAAACAAGAAGTGATTAAAGAAACTATTAAGAAACCCACGGCAACAGAACTATTAAACCAACATTATGAAGAACTTAAACAGAAGAAAAAACAAGATAAACAAGAAAAAATAAACAAATTATCTTCATCAATGTTTTAAATAATAATCTAATTATAATATATATTAATCATGCTTATGAGAAGTCATAGAAATGTAGAATTTAAAAGGGCGCCACAAGTAGAACGTCATTATGACGTTTCAGATTTATGGGGAGTTGCCTCGCGTATGAATTACTTTAAACAGTTGAAGGACACACTGGAAGCGAAACAATCACAAGGAGCATTAATAAAGTATAGAAACGATTTAGTTGAAAGCAACAGAACCGAAAGTTATAGAAAAGAGTTAGACAGAATAAGAAACATATTAGACAACACACGGACACCAGATGGAATACAAACGAAGGAACAACTAACTGTAAGAAAGAAGCATTTAGAAGAAATGATTAAGAATATATCTGATTAATTTATTTTTCTAAATAATTAATATACTATGATTAAATCAATTAGTAGATTGAATACAGTAGGACCGGTAAAAGTAGGGTCATTGAAATCACAACTACATTTGAGACCTTCTTATGATGAATTATTGAAAGAAACGTTGGTAGGAGATGAGAACCGTCCATCAATTGAAAATGTGATAGACAGAAAAGCGACAAGATACAGATTAAACCAATACGGTAGTCAGTTTGATAATAAGGACGTCTTAGACATTCAAAAGAAACAAGAACTAGACCGGAGAGGAGAAGTTATGAAAGGAGCAATGTCGGACGATGGTAGTGTAAGAGCTAAACTTAATGATGAATTGAAACTTGCTGACACACTGAAACAACACCAGTCTTTCATTCAAGAAGGACTAACGGAAGCACAGAAACAGAAAGAAGAACTTGCAGAAAAAATGAGACTTTGGAGAGAACAACACGAAGAAATGGCAAGCGCTGTTTCAAAGAGTTCATATCCTGCCGGTGTAGAAGTTCATTCAATGGTGTCCGCTGATGAAATGCCAGAATTAGAACCATTAGAGGAAGGCGAAGAAGAAGATGAACGAGAAGACGACCCAGTTGTTGAAGTAGAATCAAAAGCAGAAGACGCTTATGATTACAACGAGTTTAAGAAAAGAGCGTCTGAACTAACACCCGCTTATCTTGCAAGCAGACCAGAAGAGATGAAACCAGTCATGGACAAACTGAAAGGATTTAGAAAGATTAAAGACAGTGTTCATGAAGAATTCACTGAGTTATATAATGCTTTAATTAATAGCGATGGTGATTTTATCAAGAAGGAACACAGATTGAAATTAGTAAGGTTTTACAATGATAAAGTGTATTACTCAGTTTTCCACCCACGACCTAAGGAAAAAGAAGATAGTCCAACCGTGATGGATGGTTCAGTTAAAGAAATACCAGCAGAAGTTTAATAAAATATATAATATTTAATATGACTGATAAATATTATGGATTACGCCGACGCCCTACTTTTGAAGAAATGCTAAAGGAAGCGATGACGCACAGATTAAAAATTGAAATCATCCCCGAAAGACAGGTAATTGACTTGTCAATCAACAATATAGATTTTGACGATTTTGACCTTTCAAAATACGATAGGAGACTACGGTTGAATGCTAGGGTTCAAACTGATGAACAAGTTCTTCATCATGAATTGTTCCCTGATATGTTTGATGAAGTAGCGCCAACATCACAGTTATATGAAAACAACGAGGCAGACGCACAAACAACACGATATATAGCAAAAGATTTTACTGATGAAATTTATAGTAATGCAATTTCAGGTAGGACTGAAGAAAAGAAAAAGTCAGATGAACCAACCGATGTAAAAGATACTGATTTAAAACAGTCTGATGAAAAGCAGGAAGATTTACAAAGTCTTCATTTAACGTCATCATCGTCAGCATCAACCGTGAAAGAGGAAGAGAAGAAAGAGGAAAGCCGAGAAATAAAGTCGTTAAGAAACATATTTTTAGGTGGAGAAGACAAGAGCGTATTTGAACTATTCAAACGTGATGACAAGAAGACATCCACACCATCAGAACAATCGCGAGAACAAGAAGAAGAACAACCGAGGGCTTCTTTCTGGTCAAGACGACAGGTAGAAGCAAGAAGCAGAAGCCACTCACCAGAAGAAAGAGCAAGAGGTAATCAAATGAACAGAAGACAATTAGAAACAAGAAGCAGGAGCAACTCACCCCAAGAAATAGCTAGAGGTAGTGAATGGACGAGGGAACAAATGGAAACAAGAAGCAGGAGTAGAAGCCCAGAAAGCACAAATACAAAAAGTAGCCGAGGCAAGAAGAAAAAATAAAAACTACTTAAAGACAAAACGCCCTAATATAGTAAAATGACAGGAATTTTTATTAACGGTATTAGTAAACAGAGAATAACGAATGACGAATTTGATATGATGGTTGAACTGATGAAAGCAGAAAACGACTTAGTCTTACAGATGATAAGCGAACAGAAACAGACTTCGAGCGATGACAGTGAGCAACCCGTGAGGTGGAGGGACGACCAGAAGAACTACCACCAGAATTACTACAACAATAACCTAAAACAGTCTTACACTTGTGAGGACTGCGGAAGGACGATATCAAGCAAATCAAATTTATCTAAACACAAGAAATCTAAAATTTGTTTGCAAGCTTCGCGACAATGCGCATTATGAAAAAAATAATAATCATTCATCTTATTAAAAACACTTAATGAGATTAATGCGTTCATTCTCAACCCGAAACCCATTTTCTCCAACACTGACCCCCTACCCGAAAAACTACTTAAAGAGAAAATACCTTATATTATATAGAGTATAGTATTATGGTTTCCATGACAGAAGGAAAAATTATAGATTTCATTTTAAACAGCCAACAAGGCGAACTAATACAAAAAGAAGGGAGGCAAACACAAAAACTCAAAATAGGTGATAAGACCTACAGATATGATAAGAACAAACCAGTTTCAAACGTATTGAACACGAAACTCAAGGAAGTGGCGAGGAGTGAAGGATATAGAAAGCATGGCCTTTTAATGAAAGGTGCTAATTATCTAAAACTAACGAGAGGCAGACCCTTACAGGATTATGTCAAGCGATTCAAGTCCAAAATCACAGACGAGCAACAAGCGTTCAAGGGATACGCCAACACCTACTCGGTAAGTGATATAAGGTTAAAAGGAATGAAAGGTTTATCCTACTTAAAATACCAGAAGCAACGACTGGCCGAATTCCTGAACAGAAACCCGAACATGAAAATAATCGTGGAAACCGATTTATCATTCAAAAATCCCGCCAACGAACTTATTCAAAGGCGGTTAAGAAGCAGAAGATACAATATTCATAATCCCGACGAGTTGAACACCGTCTTAAACAACATTGGGCACGACATTGAGACACAAATTGAAATAACCGAATACATTCAGTCGGGATTGGTTCTTGGTCAAGTTGAAAAGTTAGTCATCAGTTATGATAGGTACAATCCTACCCGTGGTTCATCCTTTATTCCATTGCCCGACTGGGTGGCAAACAAAAAGGCTTGTATTAACATTAAAAATGAGGACGACTTATGTTTTAAATATTCCGTTCAATGTGGATTTTATGAGTTATTCAAAAAAGACCATCCCTGCGAGATGTATCATTATAAGAAATATGTAGATGACAAATTTATCAAATGGGATAATATTGACTTTCCAGTAGGTAATGATGAGATTGAACTATTTGAAGAACAGAACAAACACATATCGGTCAATGTTTATTACATAAACCCCGATACGAATAGTAAAACTATTTTATTATACAAAAGAAGCAACAACCCACAAGCACAACACAAAATCGATTTGATTAAATTGACTGATGATGTTAAATCCCATTACGCTTATATCAAAAATTATGATAAGTTAATGAGTAGTCAGACTAACAAGATGAAGGCGAAGAAGTATCACTGTAGAACCTGCTCACATGGTTTCAAGACCGAAGAACTTTTAAAGAAACACGAAGAACAAGGATGTCTAGCAGTTGAGGGTCAAAAAATAGAAATGCCAGAAGCAGGTGAAACAATAGTATTCAAAAACCATTTCAAGAAACTTAAAGCTCCATTCGTAATCTATGCCGACTTTGAATGTTTAACTGTGCCAATTGATGTTAAAAGCAAATCGGCAAAAGCTAAAACTACATCATATCAAAATCATCGTCCGTGTGGTTTTATGATTAATGTAGTCAATGCTATAACCGGAAGTAGTGAGCCTTACTTATATAGAGGTCAGGATTGTATGGATAAATTTGTTGAGAAAATCAATAAAGTCAGAGAGGAAGTTTTGGAGAAAATGAAGGAGGACAAAGACCGTATTGAAACCGAGAAGGACTGGGAGGACTTCAATAATGCCACTAACTGCTTCATTTGTGGAAACAAATTTGAGGAAGGAGAAAAGAAGTGTTGGGACCATTGCCACTTTACGGGACAGTATAGAGGTTGCGCCCACGAGGACTGCAATCTACGATTTAGTATGAGATATTATAAAATCCCTGTGTTTCTTCATAACCTTAAAAACTATGATGCCCACTTAATCATCAACAAGGCTCACGAATTGAACAAGAATTCTAAAATAGAATGTATCGCTCAGAACAGCGAAAAGTTTATAACCTTTGGTTTTAAAAATCTTTGTTTCAAGGACAGTTTCAGTTTCTTATCGTCTTCGTTGGATAAGTTGGTGAGGTTGAGTAAATATGAGGATGATAAAAAGCGTGAGAATTGGAAGAACAATTTCAGATACAGCGTTAGAAACCCGTATGTTAAAACCGATGAAGATTTGGATTTATTGACTGATAAGGGTATTTATCCCTATGACTACTTTGATGATTTTGAAAGATTTAAGGAAAGGGCTTTACCACCGAAAGAAGCGTTTTACAGTAAATTAAGTGAGGAACATGTAAGTGATAAAGATTATGAAAGGGCACTGAAAGTATGGAAGCACTTCGGGATTAGAACACTCGGGCAGTATCACGACTTGTATTTAAGAACTGATGTTTTACTACTGACCGATGTATTTGAAAACTTTAGAGACTTGTGTATGGAATACTACGGTTTAGACCCCGCTCATTATTACACATTGCCAAATTTCGCATGGGACGCGATGCTTCTAAAAACTGGTGTTGAAATAGAACAATTGCATGACCAAGAAATGTTTGAGATGGTTGAAAAGGGAATGAGAGGTGGAATGTGTCAAGTCAGTCATAAATTAGCGGTGGCAAATAATAAGTATATGGGGGAAGCATATGATGAGAACAAGCCATCAAATTATATTAGCTACTTGGATGCTAATAACTTGTATGGTTTAGCAATGTCCCAGAAATTACCGCTAAAAAATATCAAGTGGGCAAAGAAAACGCCCAGTGTTGAAACATGGAATGAAAACGATGAGTTCGGTTATATTATGGAAGTTGATTTGGAATATCCCGAAACATTGCACGACTTCCACTCTGACTATCCACTAGCGCCTGAAATAATGAATGTAAATGTTAGTATGCTTTCTGATTATCAAAAGCAAGTCTACAAAATATATTATGATGGCAAAAATCCCAAGGATGAGAAAACAAGTAAGTTAATATTAAATCTAAAGGATAAAGAAAAATATGTGGTTCATATCAAGACTTTACAGTATTATTTGAAAATGGGAATGAAAATGACAAAAGTCCATAGGATAATAAAATTTCAACAGAGGGCATGGTTGAAACCGTGGATTGATTTTAACACAGGTAAAAGGAAAGAAGCCAAAAGCGATTTTGAGAAAGATTTATTCAAATTAATGAATAACGCGGTGTACGGAAAAACTATGGAAGACAAGCGAAACCATATGGACTTTGAATTAGTTGATAATGAGGTAAGATATGAAAAATGCGTTAATAATCCAACTTTCAAAAACAGGTTTATTATTAATGAAAATCTGGTAGGAGTTGAAAAAACTAAAGCGAAACTGAAACTGGATAAACCCATTTTCTTAGGAATGAGCATTTTAGATTTAAGCAAACTACATATGTATAAGTTTTACTATGATGTATTGAAAAAGAAGTATAATGAAAACATCAAATTGATATATACTGATACTGATAGTTATGTAATTCAAACAATGACTGATGATGTTTATAAGGATTTCAATGAGATAAAGCAACACATGGATTTTAGCGACTACCCTGTTGAGCATCCATGTCATGACAAAACTAATAAGAAGGTCTTAGGAATGTTTAAGGATGAAGTGAATGGAAAAATCATTACTAAATTCATTGGATTAAAACCTAAATCATATGCCTTCACAATTCATGGCGAGGATGATGAACATAAAAAGTCAAAAGGTGTAGTAAAACACAAGGTGAAGAAAGAACTGTCGTATCAGAACTACCACGAAGCATTATTTCAAAACAAAAAGCATGAAATCACATATAACTTCATCAGAAGTAAGTCGCATCAAATATATTCAATGTCTCAAGTCAAGCAAAGTCTGAGTAATTATGAAAATAAAAGGTTTTATAGTGATGCTTTCACTTCATTACCATATGGGCATTACGCTATTACAAAGTAATAGCCTAATGAGCTTCGCGACATTACTCCATAAAATAATTATCTAGATAGTTCTAATAATATGAAATTATTAGAATTATTTTCAGGGACAGGCTCGGTTGGTCGGGTTGCTCGGGATTTGGGTTTTAGTGTCATTTCCTTGATTTTGAAAAAATGCAAACAAAAAAAAAGGAACATGGTAAAACCCGACCCGTCCCAGAACCTAGAACTCGCAAGCGTTGAAGGTGATGAAGAGCAGGACTTCCAGACCTCGGAGTAGACAGGTGCGGGAACTATTTTAGGGTAAATGGGTTTAGGGTAAATGGGGTGGATGGATTAGGGGTAAACCTAAATTAATGGAGACCCCCTCCCCGAAATTGGGGTAGCCCCCTCCCCGAAATTGGGGTAGCCCCCTCCCCGAAATTGGGGTAGCCCCCTCCCCGAAATTGGGGTAGCCCCCTCCCCGAAATTGGGGTAGCCCCCTCCCCGAAATTGGGGTAGCCCCCTCCCCGAAATTGGGGTAGCCCCCTCCCCGAAATTGGGGAGACCTTCAACCCGCACTCTAGCAGACAACTGTTTCCTTTCACCATCAGTTTGTAGACGCTCTTATCTATATAGTGGCGTTATGGTTTCTAGCGCAAAACACTCACTGCAAAATGCAGTTGGATGAGACAGCATCAACATTCAGGTCAGCAGGTTGGCGGTCATTCCGGCTTGATAACTCTTGCTTCACCTTTTCCAGGAAGGACTGACCGTCTATGTTCAAGATGCCAGCCTGTGCGTTGAAGTTGTGGAACTCATCAACAAACATGTGGAGAAGGGCTGTTGTCGTCTCACTCTCTATGGACTGAAGGACGGAGACATACTTCTGAACCAACTTCACTGTTGGAAAGAGGACCTGGACAGCACGAGCAGCGCGTTCATCGTTCGTCAGGTTCTTGGTGCCAGGGACATTGGTAAACAATGTTTTGAGAACTGAGAGGCTCTCTGTGTCAAGGTGTCGTAGGCAAATGGTAATGAAGTTCTGTCCAATCCTGGTTCTCAAAGTCTCAAACTCGTGCTGTTTTAGCTTCAACTCATTGACCAACGCGTGGAAAGTCTCAGACATCTCCTGGTCAATCTCCGTGCTTGCATTGACCTTGTGCGTGGCCTCCAATTTGTCCTTCAGGTGTTTCAAGGCATCCTCCTTCTTTACAAACATCGGTTTCTTAGTGGTCCGCGCACCTCCCTTCAGCTCCATGGAGACACTGATGGTGTCAAAGTCCCTCACCATGTTGTCCTCATACGACAAGGAGCAGTAGAGCGTCTCCCCTTTGACGTTCATGAGCCTCAAGCAGTTGGGCGAAATCTTCACCTGGCCACTCAACATGGTGGTAAAGGTCTTCATCTTCCACTTCGGGTTCACGAAGATGGTGAGGTTTGAAGCAACAACCAAATTGACACAAGAAAAGTTCATCTTCGCATACAGGGTGATGAAGCACTGACTCTCAAAAGGGTCATCTCCCCCGTCTTCTGGTTCACTGTCATCTGGGTCTTCGTCCTGCTCGTCGGCATTGTCCTTGTTGGTGTCCTCTCCGCCATTCCCTCCCGAACCACTGGTACCCTGACTGCTCTGACCTGTCGCAGTTCCCTGCAAAGCATCTGAAACATCAAAGCCCTTGTCAGCGACAAACCGCTTCAGGAGGTTGACCTCAGACTGCAAGTCTTGCACCTCCTTGCGGATTTTGCGAGTCCAGTGTTCATCACCTGTTGGGCGTCCTCCTGAGGGTCTTACCGGCATGCGCTCCTCGTCATTGTCCAAATCTGGAACTTTGGAGGCGGAAGTCATGGTATGAGGGCACAAACCAGATTTCAAGCCAAATACTTTCACAAACCGAGCAAAGCATTCAAACAAAGGCAATTTGACAGACAATGCTTCTCAATCCAATCACATGCATAGCACAATGATGAAGAGCTTTTTTTTTCAGGGAGAGCCAAGAGGTCTGTTAGTGATTGTCATCGACGTGGGACAAAGGCACATTCACCACGGTTTTGGAACTCTCTTTCACACAGCTGAGAAGTTGTTTAAATGAACACATGCTTGGAGAGGCTTTCACCCGAAGAACCGTGGATGAATGGCAGACAAGACATCTGTACATCTACTGCCCTTCCGCTTCAGCGACAACAGGGGCAACCGAAGCGATGACGGTCATAGCCTCATACTCTGCCTTGGAGTATCCACTCAAACGAGCACCGTCAGGCATGTTCAGCGTCTTTCCGCCCAGTGTAGGACGAGCATTCATTGAGTGGAACACCTTGTCGTTCCAAATCATCTTGAAGTGCTTCGTAAAGTCGTCCTTGGCAGTCTTGAGGCGAAGGTTGGTGTAGTCAGGATGGTTCACCGCCACCATCTCGCGTAAGTCAGCAATCGTGCTGTCCTTGGACAGAGTGGCCGTGTAGGGCTCATCACGGAAACCCTCCATGTCGACGAATACTGTCATGTTGCTCTCGCGCTCCAAGCGGTTCTGTTCCCGAACAAGCTCGTTCCTCTCCCTCTGCCTCCGTGCGGTCTCCTCCTTCCTGATGCGGCTGTTCTCTTCCTCCAACAGCTCATTCAGGTAGACATGCTGAGCAGTCAGACGCTTGATTTCCTCAAAGATTTCCGTCTTATGGGTGTCCATCTCTTGGAAGGTCAACCCATTGACCAAGGTCTCAAAGTCCTCCTGAACTGGTGCAACTTGCAACGTCATCTTCACAGTCTTGGTGTTGTCTTCGGAAGAGGATGCCATGACAACAGTGAGAGGCGAACTTGACACTTCAGTCAAAGTTGTTGAGCGCAAAATGCTGGTGGGTAAACAACAAGGTCGAAGGTCAATCTCAGTAAGAGTTCTGTATTGTCTTCTGACCGGTCTCTATCTCGCTCACAAGTGTCCTCAAAACTTGCTTCAAGGCATGACTGCTACAATCACGAAATGAACAACCATGACTACACACGCCACAACCCAATCTTGGCAACCCGGCAGAACCAAAGAAGGTGTCAATGTCCACGAGGCCGGGGCACGGACGACGGGAAACCAAACACTAAAAATCAATAACTCACCCAACACCCCAGAACTTGATAACTACTAAAAGGGCCAACTCTTTCAAATGAAAAAAATGTTTGCCCCCAGCCCAACAATGAACAAGGCAACAAAAACCCAAATGTTCCACCTCTAACAAAACGATAAACAAGCTCCCTAAAAACCCTCTTTTAAAAACGAATAAGGGGGAACACAGATTTGAGATGAACATAAAAACCATAACAGGCAACCCTCAACAGACTTCCCCCCAGGCCCCCTACTTCTTCTATTTTTTCCCCCCCCCCGCGAATTTCAGGCACGGGCTTTTCGGCGGAGGCCATATGGCGCCCACACAAGGGGCCTGGCGGAACACGCCCTTTATGTAAGCGGCGCATATAGCCTCCGCGTGTCGAAAGCTCGCGCCCGAAACCGTCTACAACAACGCGCCGCGGCCGGCTAACCTCACACCTCCTAACCCGCCTCCCCCTCAAATTAATTAGGCGCGGCAAGGCGCGGCGGACCGCCCAGACCCCTCGGAAGCCCTCGGAATCTTTCAGTCCCCTCCAAGCGCCTTGGGTTCCTTCAAGGCCACGCCCCTCAGGTTCCTCATGACGCCCGTCAGGTTCCTCCAGACTCCTCAGAAACCTACAAGATCGAGGCGCGGCGCGGCGCGGCGCGGCGCGGGCTAAAGCCGGCTAACCTAAAACCTCCTAGCCCGCCTCCCCCCCGCGAAATTCAGGCATGGGCTTTTCGGCGGAGGCGATATGGCGCCCGCACAAGGGGCCTGACGGAACACGCCCTTTGCACAAGCGGCGCATATAGCCTCCGCGCGTCGAAAAGCTCGCGCCCGAAACCGCCGCGGCCGGCTAACCTCACGCCTCCTATCCCGCCTCCCCCCCTAACCGCGCGCCGGAAAGGGGCTGCGCGGCGAGGCGCGGCGAACCGCCCAGAACGCTCGGAACCCTGCAGGATCTTTCAGTCCCCTCCAAGCGCCTTGGGTTCCTTCAAGGCCATGCCCCTCAGGTTCCTCATGACGCCCGTCAGGTTCCTCAGACCCCTCACTCAGGAACCTACGAGATCTGGGCGGGGCTTGAAAACCGTTCCATTTTTGGCTTCCCCGGGGCCCTTTCTCGATTCGCCAACTTGGAGGCAACGCAGGCTTTGCTGGCCCCTCAAAAGAATGGTCGGTGATAAGGGTCACTCCTAAGGGGGTTTGCAGTCAGAAAACGGCCCCTTGAGAATTGCTCAATTTTTGCCTTCCCGGGGCCCTTTCTCAGCTTGCCAACTTGGAGGTAACGCAGGCTTTGCTGGCCCCTCAAAAGAATGGTCGGTGATAAGGGTCACTCCTAAGGGGTTTTGCAGTCAGAAAACGCCCCCTTGAAAATTGCTCCATTTTTGCCTTCCCGGGGCCCTTTGTCAGCTTGCCAACTTGGAGGTAACGCAGGCTTTGCTGGCCCCTCAAAAGAATGGTTGGTGATAAGGGTCACTCCTAAGGGGGTTTGCAGTCAGAAAACGGCCCCTTGAAAACCGTTCCATTTTGGCATTTCCGAAGCCCTAACGCGTCAACTCGCAGGCAACACAGGCTTTGCTGGCCCCTCAAAAGCATGGTCGGTGATAAGGGTCGCTCCTCAGGGGGTTTGCAGTCAGAGGGCGGCCCCTTGAAAACCGTTCCCTTCCACAACTTGTCAACTCGGAGGTGACACAAGCTTTGCTGGCCCCTCAAAAGAATGGTCGGCGATAAGGCAACGCGCCGCGGCCGGCAACCTAAGACCTTCTAGCCCGCCTCCCCCCCGCGAATTTCAGGCATGGGCTTTTCGGCGGAGGCGATATGGCGCCCACACAAGGGGCCTGGCGGAACACGCCCTTTGTGCAAGCGGCGCGTATAGCCTCCGCGCGCAGAAAAGCTCGCGCCCGAAACCGCCGCGGCCGGCTAACCTCACACCTCCTAGCCCGCCTCCCCCTTCAACCGCGCGCCGGAAAGGGGGCTGCGAGGCGAGGCGCGGCGAGCCGCCCAGACCGCTCGGAACCCCCCAGGATCTTTCAGTCCCCTTCAAGCGCCTTGGGTTCCTTCAAGGCCATGCCCCTCAGGTTCCTCATGACGCCCGTCAGGTTCCTCAGACCCCTCACTCAGGAACCTACGATCCGGGGGAGCGGCGGCCCCTTGAAAACCGTTCCATTTTTGGCTTCCCCGGGGCCCTTTCTCAATTTGCCAACTTGGAGGTAACACAGGCTTTGCTGGCCCCTCAAAAGAATGGTCGGTGATAAGGGTCACTCCTAAGGGGGTTCGCAGTCAGAAAGCGGCCCCTTGAGAATTGCTCCATTTTTGCCTTCGCGGGGCCCTTTCTCAGCTTGCCAACTTGGAGGTAACGCAGGCTTTGCTGGCCCCTCCAAAGAATGGTCGGCGATAAGGGTCACTCCTAAGGGGGTTTGCAATCAGAAAACGGCCCCTTGAAAACCGTTCCATTTTGGCCTTTCCGAAGCCCTAACGCGTCAACTCGCAGGCGACACAGGCTTTGCTGGCCCCTCAAAAGCATGGTCGGTGATAAGGGTCGCTCCTCAGGGGGCTTGCAGTCAGAAGGCGGCCCCCCGAAGCCCCTTCCACAACTTGTCAACTCGGAGGTAACACAAGCTTTGCTGGCCCCTCAAAAGAATGGTCGGTGATAAGGGTCACTCCTAAGGGGGTTTGCAGTCAGAAAACGGCCAATTGAAAACCGTTCCATGTTGGCTTTCCCGGGGCCCCCTCCATAACTTGTCAACTTGGTTTAGGGCTTAAGGTTTAGGGTTCGCCAACACAGCTTGGCGCCCAAGAGAAAATACTGGGATCACAAAAGTGGAAAGCTAGCCGCTTGGTTGGTTGGTAGGGGGGTCGACCCTAAGCTTTTTGAGATAAAATGGTCTACGGGCGATAAGCTGGTCTACGGCTTGATAAAACAGTCATTGGCCTTGATAAAACGGCCATTGGGGGCGATAAAATGGTCTACGGGCTGCCTTGGCTTCATAAAACGCCAATTGGCCTTGATAAACGGCCATAAAACGGCTATTGGGGCCTTGATAAAGCAGCCATTGGCCCAATTGCTCTTGATGAAATTGCAATTGGCGTTGATGTTGAGATTAAACGATCTCGGGGCCGTCCCCGCGCCCCGCGCCTCACGGTCGGCCCTGAGACCGTCTCCCGGCGCCGCGGCGTAGTCCCCAGCGCCCCGCGCGCCCAGCCCCGCCCGCCCCCCGGCCCTTGCCCCGCCTAGCGCCCCGCGCCCCGCGCCCCGCGCATTGAGCTCCAAAACCCAAAGCCTCGGAGCCTAGAGCCCCGCCCGCCACCCGGGCCCCTTGCCCCGCCCAGGACCCCGCGCCCCGCGCCTTGCGCCCCTGACACTTGCGCCCCGAGACATTAAGCCCCGAAACCTAAAACCTCGGGACAGCTCAACAATGATGGGGGCTGGCGGGAATTGAGCCCGCGACCTCCGCGGCAGACGCATCGACCGCAGGCGCGCTGCCACTGCGCCACAGCCCCTTGCCTCGCAGAGCCCAGCGACAAAGTCAGGCCGCTTCTGCCACGGGAAGCCGGCGCCTAGCGCTTCTGTCTTTGCCCCCTCGAGCATAAACAAAAAATACTGTGTTGGCGCACACTGGCGCGAGCCACTAAAAGTTTAGGGTTTAGGGTTTAGGGTTTAGGGTTTAGGGTTTAGGGTTTAGGGTTTAGGGTTCAAAGATTTCAAGCCGTAGATTTTTCAAAGCGAAGCTCATCAAAAGTTTCGATCTTAATCCCACCCACCCAGGACCCGCTTCCAAGCGCCAGCTTCCACACGCGGCCAGCGCAACTCAACGCGCCAAGCACGACAAAAGAGCGGCGAGCGGTGAGCGGCGGGCGCGCCGCGGCAAAGTTACAAAAGTCGGGAGCAACAGCAAGCGGCGACCGACGAAGCAGCTGACAGGCCGCGGCAGGCGGCAAGCGAGGGCAGAGAGCAGCTTCCTTGCCCGAAGCCACGGATCTCGGGCCTGAAGGAAAGCAAGCCCGGAATTTTTTACAGAGAAAGTTTGCGAGGGAACAGCGCGAGCTTGAAACTTGCCCTCGCGCAAGCCCAGAAGCGTTTCAGAAGCAACTCCAATCGCCGTGCCACAGCACGGGCGCTTTGATCCGGCAAGTCCATCAGAACCATGTTTTCGATGGCCGGAAGTGGAAAACCACAGGAGGAACTCCCGGCAGCCTGAAACCGCTACGGGGCCACGACAAACAACAGCGCGCGCCAGGGAGGAACCGAGCCCGGGACCACCCGCTTCAGAGACGGACGCAAGTTTACTAGGCCACCAGCCCCGCGGCGGGGCCCCGGCGCGCCCACGGCTGAACTGCGGCGCCAAGGCGCGTGGCAAATTTTGCGATTTTGGCCCCGAACTTGGATTCGAGCAGCGAAGCAGATTTACAAGCTCGCAAGACGCACGCAGAACTTAAAAACAAGCTTCGAGAAGCCCCAGTGTTAGGCGCACCGGCGCGACCGTTTTGGCTTTAACTTTTAAATTAATATTAAAGTAATTAGAAGTTAGGTTTAGGGTTTAGGGTTTAGGGTTTGCGGGTCAAACAAAAAAACAACCGCCAGGGGAAAAAACCTCCGCTCGCGATGTCCCACCTCTTGCTGGACCTCCAGGGCCTGAGGTCAAAAGGCATCACTTGGACCAAGGAATCGGGAGGCAGCTCCGATACAAACCCGTGGGCTAGTGTTTTTTCCCGCCAGCATCGCGAAGGGTTCTTCTTCTAAAAGCGGCTGCAAACTTCACCTGCCAACTTCGCCTGCCAACTTTTCAAGAGTTACTTCACCTGCCAAGTTCTCATGCCAACTTTTCGAGAGTTACTTCACTTGCCAACTTCTCGTGTCAACTTTTCGAGAGTTACTTCACCTGCCAACTTCGCATGCCAACTTTTTGAGAGTTACTTCACCTGCTAGCTTCTCGCGCCAACTTTTCGAGAGTTACTTCACCTGCCAACTTTTCGAGAGTTATGTCACCTGCCAACTTCTCATGCCAACTTTTCGAGAGTTACTTCACCTGCTAACTTCTCATGCCAACTTTTCGAGAGTTACTTCACCTGCCAACTTGTCATGCAAACTTTTCGGGTGTTATCTCATTATCCTAAAAGCACAAGCTAACTTTTCGGGCGTTACTTTACTATCCTAAATTCACAAGCTAACTTTTTCTTTTGTGCCTTCACTTCTCGACTCTTGATTCTTCTTCTTTTTCTGGCGGGGGTAGGCCCGACGGGAGCTTACGAAACGCACCCCTCTGCGGGGATCGTGCGTGTCGGATCGCTCTCGCTGTGGCGCCGTGCGAATGTGTCTTGAGCTCGGCGAACCCTCTGCGGAGATCGCGCGTGTCGAAGCGCTCTCGCTGTGGCGCCGCGCGAATGCGTCTTGACCGCGGCGAACCCTCTGCGGAGATCGTGCGTGTCGAAGCGCTCTCGCTGTGGCGCCGTGCGAATGCGTCTTGACCGCGGCGAACCCTCTGCGGAGATCGTGCGTGTCGAAGCGCTCTCGCTGTGGCGCCGTGCGAATGTGTCTTGACCTCGGCGAACCCTCTGCGGAGCTCGTGCGTGTCGAAGCGCTCTCGCTGTGGCACCGTGCGAATTTGTCTTGACCTCGGCGAACCCTCTGCGGAGATCGTGCGTGTCGGATCGCTCTCGCTGTGGCGCCGTGAGAATCTGTCGTGACCCCGACGAGCCCTTTGCGGAGACCGTGCGTGTCGAAGCGTTCTCGCTGTGGCGCCGTGCAAATTTTCTGAAAGTCGCTGCTCGTGAAATGGCCTTTGGAAGTTGTCTCGTGGTTTGCGCGCCTGCTTTCGCAAGCCGGCGGTCGCGGGCGCGATTCCCTCCTGGTCCGCGGCAGCTCCGCCTCGAAAATCGTACCTTTTGAGTACAGAAGTAGCACGCGAAGTGCATTCCCGCAGCCCCGGCTGAAATCGCATGTTTCAAGTACGCAAGCTGTACGCGAAGAGCATTCTCGCAGCTCAGGATCGAAGCTTTGAGTACAACAAAAGTAGTACGCGGAGTGCGTTCCCATGGCTCTGGCTCAAGGATAGCAATTTTTAATACAAAAAAGCGCGCGAAGAGTATTCCCGCAGTTCTGGCGACAAAATCGTGACTTTTGAGTACAAACGTAGTACGCGAAGTGCATTCCGCCAGCTCCGGCTCGAGAACCGCAATTTCAAAGTACACAAGTAGCACGCAAAGCGCCTTCTTCTAAAAGCGGCTGCAAACTTCACCTGCCAACTTCGCCTGCCAACTTTTCGAGAGTTACTTCGCCTGCCGACTTCTCATGCCAACTTTTTGAGAGTTACTTCACCTGCTAACTTCTCATGCCAACTTTTTGAGAGTTACTTCACCTGCCAACTTCTCACGCCAACTTTTCGAGAATTACTTCACTTGTGAAATTATCACGCCAACTTTTCGAGAAAAACTTCACCTGCCAATTTATCATGCCAACTTTTCGAGAGTTACTTCGCTTGTCAACTTCGCCTGCCAACTTTGGGGGAGTTACTTCACCTGCCAACTTCTGTTGCCAACTTTTCGAGAGTTAAGTCACCTACCAACTTCTCGTGCCAACTTTTCGAGAATTACTTCACCTGCCAACTTCTCTTGCCAACTTTTCGAGAGTTACTTTACTTGCCAACTTCGCCAGCCAACTTTTCTCTTGAGTTACTCCACCTTCCAACTTCTCATGCCAACTTTTTGAGAATTACTTCACCTGCCAGCTTCTCATGCCAACTTTTCGAGAGTTAAGTCACCTGCCAGCTTCGCATGCCAACTTTTCGAGAATTACTTTATCTGCCAACTTCCCCTGCCAACTTTTCGAGATTTTCTTCGCCTGCCAACTTCTCATGCCAACTTTTTGAGAGTTACTTCACCTGCCAACTTCTCATGCCAACTTTTCAAAAATTACTTCACCTGCCAATTTCTCTTGCGAACTTTAAGAGTTACTTCACCGGCCAACTTCGCCAGCCAACTCTTCGAGAGTTACTTCACCTGCCAGCTTCTCATGCCAACTTTTCGAGATTTTCTTCGCCTGCCAGCTTCTCATGCCAACTTTTTGAGAGTTACTTCACCTGCCAACTTTTCGTGCCAACTTTTCAAGAATTACTTCGCCTGCCAACTTCTCATGCCAACTTTTTGAGAGTTACTTCACCTGCCAACTTTTCGTGCCAACTTTTCAAGAATTACTTCACCTGCCAACTTCTCATGCCAACTTTTCAAGAATTACTTCACCTGCCAACTGCTCTTGCCAACTTTTCGAGTTACTTCACCTGCCAACTTCGCCAGCCAACTTTTCGAGAGTTACTTCACCTGCCAGCTTCTCATGCCAACTTTTCGAGAATTTCTTCGCCTGCCAACTTCTCATGCTAACTTTTCGAGAGTTACTTCACCTGCATCAACTTGCCTCTACGCTTCCGGGCCACTCGTCGTCTAGTTTTGTAAACATGCATTGGGTACTAAAAGCCTAATGTGTTTTTGTTTGTTTAAATGAACACAACCTATAGCTACTCAAACTTTACATGGTTACTTCCATGACACCAATGCTCCCCTCTCGATCTCGGGGACGAGGTCACGAGGCTCGATGGGTCGACTCGGAATGGCATAATTCCAAGCAAGAATTGGATCCTCAAGTGCGGGGTTGTCGAACATGGGGTGACCCCTTTTCGGGAAACCCGTGGTTTATGTGGGGCCCGCTGTCCAAAAAGGGGTCCAAAAGGGGATTCCCATATTTTTGACCACCCACCAAGTAAAGAAACCCGGGATCAAGTAACTTGCTGGTTCAATCAGCGGGGAATGAGGGAAAGAATGAACCCGATGCAAAGACCATCCCCGTTCTGGTTTCCTTTCAGGGAATCGATTCCCTTCCGGTTCATTCCCAACACCCGGGTTCCGGTCATTCCCTACCTATCGCACCAGCAAGCCCTCTTGGCGAGCTCCTTTTACCCCCAACCCCCCGAGAGCGGGCCGCCATGGGGCCTGTGTTTTTGCAGTGTAGTGCCTTTAGTGGCGCAAGCAGCTTTTGCAATCATGTTGGTTTTTTTCCATGTTAGATTAGAGAGCTAGAACACATGGGCCTGTCTTTGTGCAACGCAGTTTTTTTTCGCAGACTTGTTTGCTGGACGGTTGCCGAGTAATATACTATATCACCCTAATTAGTGATAGAAAGATATTGAAGAGTCAACACACTCGAATTTGGGAGTTCTCAAAGATATTGATCATCAAGCCCTAGTGCAGTCCAGTAAGCTAGAGATGGTTTCCTCTGATTGAATTCGTTCCTTCTTAATTTCTTTAAGTTCAGTTAGAAATTGATTAGAACTAGATACATATATTGACAATAATTCATAAGGAAAGAACTCAGAGGTCCCAAACCCGTTGATTAAATTGTGTTTAAATGTTTATTGGTTGGTAAAAACAATTCTATTGGACAGGAAATCCAATGAAACATCAGTTGACATAGAGTAATCATTATTCAATGTTTAATTCAAAATAAACTATGTCTGTTTATGCTCTTCCTTTATTTAATTCTGTTTGAGTCTTTCCTTACTAGATTCTTCTTAATTTCTGTTAGAAATTAAGTATAACTTGATAAATACATTAAGTAGAATTCATAAGGAAAGAACTCAGAGGTTCCAAATTTGTTGAATAAATCGTGCCACATTTAAATCCTATTCAAACTCAAATTGAACTTTAGGGGGTGGACAAAAACGCTACAAAACACCGTGTTTTACGGTGGTTCTGACCATAGTAGTGCCGGGGCTGATTAAAAAAAACTACACAATTTTGGAACATCTGAATTCTTTCTTTATGAGTTCTACTTAATATATTTATTATACCCTACTCAATTTCTACCTGAAATTGATTAGAATTTAATAAGGAAAGACTCCAAACACATTTTTTCATTTTGAAATTAGAATTTAAATGCCCATTATTCTATTAAAAACTAAGTGTTACACAGAGTTTCCTTCCAATAGAACTGTCTCTGCAAATCAATAAGCATTTATATAAACGCAAGTTATTCAACAAATTTGGGACCTCTGAAGTCTATTTAATATATTGATCAAGTTATTCTTAATGTCTAATCAAACAATGAATTGAATAAGGAAAGGCTACAAACATACATTTTGTTATTTTGAATTCGAATTTAAATAATTCTTATTGGATTTCGGATTAAATGTTTCACTGGATTTCCTTTCCAATAGAATTTTCTTTACAAATCAGCAAGCATCTAAACACAATTTATTCAACACATTTAGGACCTCTGAGTTCTTTCCTTATGAATTCTACTTGGTAAATATTACGTAATTTCTAATTGAAATCAAGACAAATATGGTCAGGCAATACTCAAACAGAATAGAATAAGGAAAGACCACACACAGAACTGTGTCAGACTCCTACTGGGAATTATCTTAAATTTAGAATTTAGATAAAACTCATTTCCCAACAGAACTTTACAATTCAATCAGAATTTAAACAGAATTTGATAAGGAAATAATCCAATCATAATTTCAATGTTTTATTACTGGCCACCAAGTGCATCCACAAGAAGCCCGCCACTAAGTGCATCTTCAAGAAGCCGGCCACCAAATGAAAATCACGCATTGAAGTTTTGCAGTTCTGACTCAGCCTAGAGGGAATGAGCTGAGACTTACTTGGGCAGGCTACCAGAAGAGGGAAAAGTAGATGCAGATCCAGACGCAGCATGGAGCAAGAAGTGCAACAGAGAAAAAACTCGAGGAAACCGAAAAAAACCGAAAAAAAAACGAAAAAACCGAAAAAAACAAAAAAAACCAAAAAAACAAAAAACCAATCCTGAGAGGGAAATGACAGGAGGTGGCTTGCCTGAGCTTTTGTCTGCCAGATTGGTTTTTGTGTTTTTTTTGTTTTTTTTGTGTTTTTTTTGTGTTTTTGTTTGTTTTTTTGGTTTTTTGTTTTTTTGGTTTTTTCGGTTTCCTCGAAGAAAGCCCAAAAAAACAATCATGAGGGGGAAATAAAAGGAGGTGACTTACCTGAGCTTGTCTGCCTTTTTCGGTTTTTCAATGATGCGCTGCAAAAACGCAGGCCCCATGGCGGCCCCTTCTGAACCCCCCTCCCCCCCTCCCCCTGTGTTTGGTTTGTTAACCCATTGATCTCCCGCAACCATTTGGCTCAAGGCCCTTCTATTTCAATTGTACAGTCTTTCGACACATGGTACATTGATAAAAGGCTTGCAGACCGCTTTACAGGTATAACAGTCAATCCAAGCCACCAGGGACAATCCAGCCTCCAATCATCCATATTGGCATATTGGACTCTCTCCGGAATAGATCCAGGGACCACATATACGACCTCTACTACCACAGGGTACCAGTTCCCTTCTGGGAGACCCCCCCGGCAGTGGGCCTCAATTGTGGTAGCGGAGCGGGTTTTCCGCAGAGATCCAGACGAAATGTCATCCGATGGAGAAGGCTTCATGGAGGCCTATTCAAGTATGGCCAAATCATCCGGCTATACGGAGGAAACACTCAACCTATCGATGACCGCCAAGCAGCCGCCATCGTACGACGGAAAAGTCAGCTGGTTCAGGTATGAAGAACTCGTGGACGACTGGGTGACAATCACCACGGTGGAAGCACCCAAGAGAGGACCACTCCTCAAAAGCAGACTCACAGGAGATGCTTACATGTACAAGGCAGTCCTCCAAAATGACCTTTTGCAAGATCCTGACGAAGGAGTCAACTATTTCAAGAACACGCTGAAGAAGTACTTCCTGAAAGGTGCGACCAACGTGTATCTGTACAGGCTCCTCAGTTTCTTCAATCACAGAAGGCAGAACCAAGAGTTCCTCATTTTTACCTCAAAATTCGACATCCTTCTCATGAGATTGAAGGCAGCATGGGTGGATCTGATGCCAGTTTTCACGGCACAATCCCCAGCATTCAGACAGTCCGTTCAGGACGCAAACAACAGAATAATTGCTCAGCATCAGCGAGCAGCCGGTGCCCGAGCACCGCCTCCAACCCTGCACAATGAGGACGATCCAGCGATCCTCAGACGGTACATCACCGGAATGCAGGAGATACAGCGGAACTCATTTCCCTTCGGGGATAATCTCATTGCGCAGTTTTTCATCATCCAGAGTGAACTGTCAGATCAGCAGAGAGAAAGACTGACCAGTGCAATGTCATTGAGAAACATTTCACTCGAGAACTACTCCTATGAGATGCTGAAGACGCATTACCATGAACTCTTCATCACGACCAGGACATCCATCCAAGATCCATCCATCCGACTTCAAGGAGGCAACCGAAGCAACACATTCTTCATCCTCGAACAAGGTGAATACGAAGGAGAAGAAGGCTTTTGGGTTGAAGATGAAGATGGACTTGAAGGATTCATGTCAAACAATGATGAAGAGACATTCTGGGTCCTCGAAGAGAACGATGCGTTCATCGCAAGAAAAGTATCAGGGCGGAATTTCAGATTCAAAAAGAGAAAAGGAAAAGGAAAATCAGGAAGCAAAAAGGGCAGTCACCAACGAGGTGGCTTCAAACCCTTTCGAAAAAGCGGTTCTGGCGGGAAGGCCAATATGGCCAACGAAAACTATGATCCCTACGACCAGGCATATTGGGGAAAAGGCAAAGGAAAGAAGGGAAAGAAAGGAAAATCCAAATTCCAATATCCCTATGATGGAACCAAGGGTTATCCATCCTATGAGAATGGCAAAGGAAAAGGCGGACATGACAAAGGAAAATCCAAAACGTTCGCAGCCATCGCAGAGAAGCCGGAGGAGCATCCTGCCACGCAGCAAGTTGCTGAACTCCAAGAGCCTGCCTACGCCGGTTGGACAGACCAAGATTGGGATCAATCATGGACATGGAACGAACAAGGCTGGTACTCATCCCATGAGACATCCAGCACAGGACAAGCATTAATGGCATTCCATGACGCATATCAGCAGCATGAGAAAGAAGCCATCCACGGGAAGCTGATCCAATCAGATACAGTTTCAGAACACAATTTGTCCGTAACAACAAATCACAGCCTTTTGGCAACAAAGCTGATGGCGCCTGTCATCAACCCTCAGCACAATCCGACCTATGCTGGACAACGGATGTACCAGATCCATGGGCAGCTGGCATGCAATCCAGCGTTTTACTCAGGCCATCGAACCCATGAAGGACCTCATCTCCTATCAGTACATCCCGGCCGAGACCAAGTTCACTTTTGCAAACGGAGAAACAGCCAAGGTAAATTGGACCTTGCATCTCCGATATCACACAACTCCTCCATGCAGTACCAACATCGACGTCCTTGAACAAGGCACTGTACCGATCCTCCTAAGCATCAGTCAGATGCGGAACCTCTACATGACCATCGAGCACACACCTCAATGTGACAAGATCACATGCAAGGCCTTTGGCATGGACCGTCAAGCAGTTCCCGTATCCGGTACAGGACATGCACTCGTCGACCTCGCTGGAGTTGCAAGAGTGAAGGCGCATGGAGAAATTGCCATCAAGGGCCTCACCAACTACGTTTACGATGATGACAACAGCATCAAGTTTCCCTCCGGGGATCTCTCCAAGAGTGAAACTGTTTGTGCATCCAAATCATCCGAGACGAAGGAGGACCTAGCAACTCCTAAAATCATTGGGTCTCAAAAGCAGGACCGTTGGATCCTTGATAAGAAGAACAAGCAGCTCATCCGTGTGCACATTACGCCCCGTAAGGCGCTGTTCACACCAAATGGAGCCAAGGAATGTCCAATAAATCCTGACAACATTAGCCGAGAGCGTACCACGGAAATCATTGATGCATCCAAAGGTGGAGATCCAGAAATCCTAGAAGACAATTGGAGACTTACATCCCAGGCAAACAAACCAATGATTAACCTGTGGAAAGGTAAGACCATTTTCACCTTCGCGGACAATTCGCTTAAGGACGAAGAAGCAGGTTCAGGATCGGCAGCAGACAGGATCATCGACAAGAAGGGCCGGTCGACCATTGAGCCAGATCCTTTCGCACCATCCACAGATGAACCAACATCGCTTCCGATTGCCCTAGGCAGAATCCACAAGCGATTGTCAAATCCCGAAGAGTTGAAGAAGCTCCACCTCCAGCATCATCACATGACAACAGATCAATTTCGATTCAGAACTCGTTCGCTTCACTTGCCAAAGTCAACAATCGATCTATTTGACAAAATCCGAAGTGAATGTGAAGTTTGCCAAGCGGCGAAACAAGCACCGTCACGAAGCAAAACGAGCGGACTTAGAGCGGACACATTCGGTGACATGACATTCATTGATCACTGTCAAGTTCCTCTTGGAACAGGAGAACACATCATTGTCTTTGTCATCCTGGATGGAGCAACAACATTGCTCACTGCAGAGGCAGTGACAACTACGCAAGAAGTCGAGAACATCACTGTCCTCAGGAACTATTTTGACCAGTACCACTTGCAGCCCAAATCAGTTGTCGCAGATCAAGCCTTCATGACAGAGACATGGGAACATTTCTATCAATCCCTTGACATCACACTGATATTCTTGGGACCGAACACACCATGGCCAAATCGAGCTGAAGCTGCAGTTCGACTCCTGAAGGCACAACTCAAGATCATGCTAAGTTCCATCAAGGCAGGCGCAGCACCTGCAACACTGAAGAAAGTGACATATAGACAGCTGGTGAAGGCAGCTGCACCTGTCAGGAACCAGACTGTCACCTACGGGGGTTTAACACCACTTGGAGCTCGCATTCGGAAGACGACCAGCAGATCTCATCCAACTCGATGTCGCAACACCAACTCAGTTGACGATTGACAGGAATGAGAAAGAGCTGACAGCCATCCAGATCAAGCAGCTGTCCAAGCAAGCATTCCAAGAAGCACGTCAATCCGAAGACATCCGACGAGACCTTGCTCAAAATCTCCGAATGAGTTCTAAGCCTCTTCAGGTGAAGGACAAGGTATTTTACTAGCAGGAAGACAAATCCAAGATCCGTTCCGATGGAAGCAAGGGAGGAATATGGCTAAAAGGAAAAGTCATTTCCATTGAAGGAGCAATGGTAGGTCTTGATCTTGGGACTCGACTCATCAAGGTCAACATGACGAAAGTCAGAAAGGATGAAACCATCCCTCCGAGAAAACCTGGAATTGATCTTCTCTTACCAGAAGAGCGAGAATCCTTGCAGAAAGAGCAAGACGGCTCCTCAGCCGATTCCAAGAAGAAAGAGTCATCCGCACCAGCTCCTAAGCCAAAATCCTCAGTGC
>CAUJNA010000614.1:175000-186336 GCA_963377175.1 Effrenium voratum | reverse complement strand
CAGGCACTGGGCCAATTACATTGCTGCCGGAGGTGGCAGCCGCGGCGAAGTCTGCAGGCCGCGCTAGCCACGCAAGAGGCAGCACTGCGCAGAGTGCGTGCAGGCAAAGCCACCCCGGAGTCTGCACTGGCCAGCAACTACCGCCTGAGGAACGCGGCAATCAGGGCACAGCCGGAGCTGCCGTAGAGGCAGCGATCAGGGCCCAGGTGTTGGCCCGGGCGCGCATCGCGAGCCAAGGCAAGGGCGCGAAGGGCGCGACGCCTATCGCACCTGCTGCTGTCACCACTGCATCAAAGGCCCTTGCAGTGAACCCCAAGCCCGCGGCGAAGAAGCCGCCACCTGTGCCCAAGGCAGCATCCAGCAAGCCTGCAGCAAAGGTCAAGTTGCAGCCCAAGCCCAAGCTGAAGCCCAAGCTGCAGCCCAAGGAGCAGCCCGAGGAAAAGCCGGGTGAGGAAGTGGCCAAAAGCAGCAAAGGCCCACCGGTGTTCCTCAAGCCCAAGAAGAAGCCACCGGGAGCTCCGCGGCAGAAGTGGTCCGGAATCCGCTTTTCGACTGAGCAGGAGTCCACGGACTCGGAAACCTACACTTCGAGGTCCTGGTGGAAGAACCCGCCGAGGATAGCGAGGCAGACGTATAGTCTGCCGAGGGCTGATGGCAGAATTAGCTGCCATACAAGCGCAACTGCAGCAGATCCTTGAGGAAAATAGAGTGTTGCGCGAGCAGCAACAGAGGCAGCAGGAACAAACTGCCTTGTTGACCCGGCTGGCCGAAAGCATGACAGAATTGGCCAGAAATACAAAGAGGGAAGAACCCAGGAAGCTGTTGGTTGACACAAAAGGGATTGGTAAGCCGGAACGATTCAACAATGAAGAGCATACGTTCGGGAAGTTGGCGCGTTCAGTCACAAACCTTGTTGTCAGCATCTTTGGGAAGGAGTTCGGGAAAGTGTTGGATTGGTGCCTCGATCAGGATTAACCCATGGAGAGACTGAGGACTTGGTGATAGGCTGTTCTAATGGATTTGAAGCGTGGAGAAGAAACCACCGCCGGTGGGATCCCTTAACCGCCGGACGGAAGAGAAACATACTCCGGGCGATATTGAACCCAGAACGTGTGAAACGGTGGGAAAATGTGAGGGCTGCGATAGAGCAACTCGAAGACCTTTTCAGGCGATATGAAAATCGCAAGAATGAAGCTGGTGAGCGAGAACGCCTGTCAGAAGACATAAAGGCGACCAGCTTGGAGTTGCTTGTACCCTCAGACATTGAACGCCACCTTTTGTTGTTGGCCTCAGGACGCCTCACAACGCACAGATGAAATCAGAAATTGACCTAGTGATTGAATCCTCTTTGGGAAGTAAGGCACCGATTTCACGCCCTGGCGCAGCATCCTCATCGGACAGTGGTCCGGCGCCTATGGACGTGGACAGCCTCACAAAGGTCATCAACAGCTTGGTCAAAGGCAAGGGGTCCGGTGGAAAGGGCAAAAGTAAGGGCAAAGGTAAAGACAAGGGCAGTGGCGGAAAAGGTTCAGCTTCCAATGACATAGTTTGTTTTAACTGTGGTAAAGCCGGGCATAAAGCTGCGGAGTGCTGGAGTATAAAGAAGGATGGCTCAAACAAAGGCTCAAGCAAAGGCTCAAAAGGAGGCGGAAAGAAAGGCAAGAGCAAGGGTAAGCACAAAGGAGCGAACTCACTAGAAGAGGACACAGGTGAGGGAGCCCATGAAGAAGAACAACCCGAAGGAGAGCTCGATGTGGGTATGTTTGGATTGGGTGCACTTACAGCTGGAGAGGCTCTCCAGGCTATGGAATGGGCCCGCTTCAATTTGTCCCATCAGACTGGGCAGACAAGGAAGGACTGAGGTTAGGCCTCAGGTGAGCTGGTCCGTGGGACCGGTACGGGTGTGTTCAAAGGAACCGGAGAGTTTGGGCACTGCTGTAGTGTCATAGGCCCGTTGGCTCCGGTACACAAACCCTTGGTCTCGGCCTACAAATGCTTGAAGCACGGCAGAGTTGCGGTGCTAGATGAGCATGGCGGGAATCTGATCCCGCAGGACTCTAAGGTTTTTGGCAAGATCTTGGAGCTGATTGAGAAGGAGAAGAACAAGCACCATGCGAAGGCATGGATTCCGGTGTACCAGGAGAAAGGTGTCTACAACTTCTACCTGAAGGCGAAGGCACCTACTCAGGGTTTGGTGTAAGTCCGGCCCAAGCCATGGCAGCGGCAGATGATGCCGTGCCCGCCGGACGAGGAGATGAGGACATGGGCACCAGCGAACCCGACAAGGGCGGAGGTGGACGAGCGTGAGTCTACCCATCATCGCGAGCGACTACACCTTCATGACTACAGATGGCAAGGAAGATGGAAGAGCCAAGCCTATCTGGTGATCAAAGACAGCCGGACGTTGTCCGTGGCAGCCACTTTTGTGGATGCAAAGGGTCCTACACCCTATGCCGTGAAGTTCTTTGCCAACTTTCTGAAGCACTTAGGCTATCGGAGAGCGGTTATGATGAGTGATGGTGAGCATTCGATTCTTGCTCTTAAGGAGCAGGCAGCCCGTGAGGCTGGAGTGGAAAATGTTCCACAGGAGTCCCCGGTGGGTGACCACCGGAGCAACGGACTTGCGGAAAATGCAGTCCGTGAGGTCAAGAGGCAGGTAAGAGTCTTGAGGTCTTCTGTAGAAGAGATGATCGGCAAGGTTCTACGTGAGGACGACCCCGTCCTGGCATGGCTTCCGCGACATGCGGCAGACCTGATGTGCCGGTACCGCAAAGGACCGGACGACGGCCGCACGCCTGAACATGGTAAGAACTGGCGAAAGCCAGCGATCGCCATAGGCGAGAAGTTATACTACCGTGAGGTAGGAGAAGGAGTACGACATCTTAAGGAAGGCCGGTACGTCGGCCACCATGGTCGTACCGGATCACTTTTGGTGATCACAGCAGATGGTGTCAAGAGAGGCACTGGAGTCCGCAGACTGGCGGACTGTGACCGTTGGGTAGCCGACGGTTGGGATGCTCTACGAGCTACGAGGAGAAGCCGTTGTCTTGGTTGGAGAGCCAAGGATGGAGGTGCCACCGGCAGTTCATGTCATGGCGCCACCTATGCAGAAGAGGATCTACATCCGGAAGGCAGACGTCGAGAAGTACACGCCTACAGATGGGTGCCAAGGACGCACATGCATTTTGCTGGGCCAATCTACCGTGTTGCCACACACGGAAGCATGCAGAGCCAGAATTGTGACTCTGATGCAACAAGATGAGGAAGGCAAGAGTAGATTGGAAGAACGCGAGAGGAAGAAGAGATCGAAAAGGGATGAGAAGAACGAGGCCCCTGAGAGGGATGTGACAGCTGACGACGCAGCTGGAGCGCCGGCCGACAAGGCCGTGCGAGGAACGCAGGGATGAAGGCATTTTGCCATACCCTGACAACCCAGAGGAGAGGTCAAGCCTGAAACGTGCGCCTGCAGAGCCTAGCAGTAGCAGTACGCCTGCAGGGAGTAAGGCTAAAGCCTCACCAGTCAAGCCTCAGAAAAGACCGGGAGAACTCAGGATAGCCGCTGGACCTAAGCTGAAGGTCCAGCCACCCCAAGAGAGAACCTGAGGTATCAGTTGAAGATTTGAGAGATCAGACTGGAGAGCCACCTGCTGGAGCAACTACTCCAGGGCAGCCCCCGGACGCGGGAGGACTGTCTTTGAGCAGGGCAAAGGAGGTGGTGAAGAGGATGATCGAAAGGAGAATCAAGCAGGTCTATGAGCAGCAGGAGGTAGAGATCTCGTCAGTGGAAATTGAGACTCTAGCCAACATAAGCTGCGAGCTAAGCGCAGTACACATCATGGAAGTGTACAGTCCAGCACGATTCTCTAAGGAGGCGAGCAGGTTTGGTTTAAAGCCTGGTTTCGCAATCGACCTTGAGGAGGCTAAACCCGACGGTTCGTTCTGGGACCTTAGCAGGCCAGAAGACGTCGGGGCCGTAAACCAACTGATTGATCGCGACGAACCAGTACTACTGACTGGGAGTCCGCCGTGTGATCAATTCAGCCACTTGCAGAACATCAACAAGTACAGGGTCAGCCCGGATCAACGTAAGATCCGTATGGATAAAGCATTGGAGCATTTGCGCAACTCATGCAGCTTCTACAGGAAGCAGCTGAATGCAGGACGCCTGTTCTTGCACGAGGCGCCCTGGAATGCCACTTCGTGGAAAGATCCTGAAGTCAAGGAACTGACGGATCGCCGGGACACATATTTGGTCCGAGGGCCGATGTGCCGATGGGAGATGATGGCGACAGACCGCCGTGGTCTTCAAGGCACAGGCTATGTGGGAAAGGAGACCGGTTGGCTCACTAATAGCCGGGAGCTTGCTGAGCTCTTGGAAGGTGAGTGCAGCAACAAGGCAGGGAAAGATCCCTGGCACAGGCATGTACACCTTATTGGTGGAATTGCCAAACAGGCCGCCAGGTACCCACCTGCGCTGGTCAAAGCTGTCCTTCGGACAGTCAAAGCTTATCTTGTACAGAAGGGTGAGCTTAACTCAATGGAGTCGAATACATCAGGGCCAATCTGTGAGGAACCTTTTGTTCCAGCAGACTACATTGAAGAGTACTGGGATGATGTGAACGGAGGACTTCTACCAGCGGAAGAAGTTAAGAAGGCAAGAACTCTTGAGATGGACTACTTCAAGAAGCAAGGAGTTTACCGGAAGGTGCCGGTAACACAGTGCTACGCAGAGGGACTTCGTCCAATCACGGTGAGATGGTTAGACACGAACAAAGGAGATCCTGAAAAGCCCAACTACCGGTCTAGATTAGTTGCCCGTGAAATTAAGGCAGCTAAGAAGCCGGAGGAACAGTTGCCGCAGAACCTCCTGTTCTCGTCAACGCCACCGTTGGAGGCGATGCGCTACCTGCTGAGTGCCTGGGCAACAGACCGGGTGTCAGCCAAGGGCCGGAGACTGAAGCTCGGTCTCTGGGACATAAGTCGAGCGCACTTTTACGGAGTACCGAAGCGACGCATATACGTTGAACTTCCACCAGAAGACGCAGAAGAAGGCTTCTGTGGTTTGTTGGAGAAGAGCATGTATGGTTGCCAAGACGCGCCAGCAATATGGCAAGACCATTATACCCAACTTCTTTTGAAGCATGGGTTTCAGCGTGGCCGCAGCAATGGTTCCTGCTTTTACAAGCCGAGCACAGGGTGCAGAGTGTTGGTTCATGGAGACGACTTTCTTGCACTTGGTGATCAAGAAGCTTTGGATGAGCTGGATTCCACTTTAAGGAGTGCCTACGAGCTGAAACGGCTTGGAATGCTGGGAGACGAGGATGGAGATGATCGCGCAGCACATTTATTGAATCGTCTGATCCGCATTGGCATGCACGAAGGCCAATCAGCGGTTTCTTGGAACCTGACCGCCGTCATGTGGAACTTTTGGTGAGACATCTGGGAATGGTGAACGCGAAGGGCACTGAGACCCCAGACATCAAGAAGTCCGTGGAGCAGCAGCTTTTGGAGGCTAACAGCCCTCCGTTGGCACGAGAAGCAGCTTCACTTTATAGGTCGAGTGTGATGCGAGCAGCGTACCTCAGTCAAGATTGCCCTGATCTTTCGCACGCTGTGAAGAATCAAGGAAGATGGTCACCCCGACCGAGGCGGCGATGCAAGACCTGAAGAGACTGTGCAGATATTTGCTGAAGTATCCTGATCTTTGTCAAGTGTTTGGGAGACAAGCCAAACCCTCGAAGGTCCGTATACAGGTTGATGCAGGAGACGCTGTCACTAGGCGAAGCACTACAGGCATGGTTGCCCTCTATGGTAGCCATACACTGAAGCCCTCAAGCAACGTCCAGTCGACGATAGCATTGAGCACTGGAGAGAGTGAGTACTACGCTTTAGTGAAAGGCGGTTCTGTAGGATTAGGACTTCAATCCCTCCTTCAAGACTTTGGAGTTGAGGTAGAGGTTCTAGTAGAGTCTGATGCAACCGCAGCCAAAGGCACGGTTAATAGAGTAGGCCTGGGAAAGGCACGCCACATTCAAACTCGTTATCTGTGGTTACAGGAACGTGTGGCGATGAATCATTTAAAGGTAGAACACATACCAGGCAAGCGGAACAGGTCTGATGTGCTGACAAAGTCAGTACCCGGAGTCCAAATGAAGGACACAATGAACCGTTCCGGATTTGTGTTACTTCAAAGCAAGAGTAAAGGCCAGATGAGCCTTCTAGATTCGCAAGGCCCTGGTCCAGGCTCCGACTACCGCACTGTATAGTTGCTGCGCAGGTGATCAAGCACCCTCCAGCAAGGAGGAGTGTTGAAATATGTAGCCCAATACGCATGTTGTCATATACAGTTGTACAGTTGAGACTACTGACATGTTTTGGCTCAAGAAAATAAGGCGCTCCGAAGCGGCCAAGTAGATTTTCAAAATATGTAAAGTTGTGCGCGGTTCAGGTCAGCGGTGAAGCCAGTGGTCAAGACGGCACATAGCAAGCTTTGGGGTTGCAACGCCATGCTGGACACAGACTTCACGAGGAGTTGACACCGCTCCCAACGCGCAACACAACCAAAACACGAGGCCTCGACAAGCGTGCAGCAGATCTGTTCAAGTGGATGAATTGTGAAACCAGGAGGGTCATCTTGAAATGCCCAGCAGCATTCGAGAGAATGACGCCTACCAAGACAGCTTAACGCTTGCAAGCGTACTAAAATGCCGAGAGCCGCTGCTCCAAACATTTTCCAAGATTCGGGCAGATGATCCAAACTTAAGCCACATAGGTGAAAGAGAGCCAGCATGGATTCAGGCCTCAGAACGATCATGATATGACGAAACTTCTTTGCGTAAGGCGACTTGGCGCACCGCGAAGCATGCGCATATTGTGCATACAGCATATTTACACCAAAAGGGTTTGGAGTTACTGCCGGAGACAGGGAACCTCACAATTTAGGCATGCCGGGCTGCCTGCTTCCGCCGCATCTATTTGTGCCACTCGTGTCTGCCATCAGAGATAGTAAGGACAAGCTGGAGACGCTCCGGCAACGGGAACGCATGAGGGGTGCAGAGTACAGCAAAATATTGTATGCCAGCGACACGTTGACAATCCACTCTTGCACCAGATTGAACCAAGTGTATCACAGCAGGAAATCAAATCTGAGTGCGTGAATCTAACTATCAAGCGAAGACAATCCCAAATGAAAATTGTTGCGGTTCTATGGTACAACTACCTAGGTATCTTGCTCACAGATACTGCTGACAAGAAAAGAGAAAGCATGAATAGAAATTTGCAATCGACGGAAACTGCCGTCGTTTGGAACAAGGAAAGAACTGCCATCAGGTAGGAAACTTCTTTATGGACTAGACAATCTAGTTAAATCAAGCCTCTCATTATATAGGCTCGAGTGACGAGCGTAGAACAAACAATATTCTCAGAAACCAGAACAACATACATGTTGTGGACTTTGCGATCATGCGGAAGATGTGGGAAACTCCTTTCTCACATTTTCCTAGCGTAGCTGGTCAGACCCTACCAGTTGTGCTCGAAAAGGTCACACTGATTCACTGATACGCAGTAATAGACCTAGACGACTTACCACGGGCGCAACGATTGTAGAAGCATACGCAGATGATCAGGCGGAACTCAGCCATTTGATATCCAAAGCGTACAGCATCATCAACGATGCATCACAAGTGTAATTCGCCCCGTCAACAGAAAGGGCACAGAAAGGGCATGGCAAGCAATTACGCTCATCAAAGCATCGTAGTTCGCGCTGTCGACAGCACTTGTCACCGAAAGGGGACGCCCTTTCACAGCATGCACTGCAAGGCCGTAATTAGCAATTCCCCCTTTCTGCTCGGAAGAAGCACCATGATCACTGCGCAGTTGATGCAGCTTGCGTGTTGAAGAAAAACCACGGAAGGGGATGTACCTTTGTGGGCTTGTGCTTGTGCCACCTTGCGAATTTCTTCACGAAGAGCATCTCATGCCTTCACCCGAGCCACTGGGCCACTGGACTCTTGCGTCGCGAGATGGCAAAGCAAAAGCATCGGACTCCGGCATGTAAGACCGGGTCTCCGGGCACGGTGGCATGGGAGATTGAGAGATGGAATGACGCCCGAAGCTAACAGCTAGTTGCCGACCAGCAACTCTGGCCTGTTGTGGGGGTGCCTGACAACAAATTCAGACGGGGAAAGTCAGCACGGGTGTGTTGCGGTTTTGTTTTTCTTTGTCAGGCTCGGAGTTCATGGTAGCGATTAGCGAGACGGTACCTCGGCAGCAAAACGTCTCTGCAGATACTTCTCGTGCTGCACGGGCTCCATGTTTCTTTTTGTCGCTTATGCCACCCTAGGTGTCTCGGGTAAAGGGCTTCAGGCCCGTGCTACCGCATACGATGGACCCGACCAATTTGTACATCAAGGGACTTCCGTCCAATGCTGACGAGCCGCTTGGTTTGCCATAGCTTGGCCTTGAAAGAATCGGTGTTCAGCGGTTTCACGCTGCAATACTCTCGTGCAGGCTTTACCTATATTCCATTTTCTCGCCCTTCGGTGCTATACAGAGTGTGCGGTTGCTGAGAGACTCCATCACCGGCCTTTGCACGGGAGCGGCGCTGCTGAAGTTTGGGCAGACGGAAGACGCAGAGCTGGCTATCCGAACGCTCTCGGGCAACAAGTTGCCAGACGGAGTTGTGTTGGATGTGACCGTGAAGACTGTGAGGGCATAGCACGTCGAATAGGCTTGGCAAGTTGAAAAGGAGCCTCTTTCAGAATCTGAGTTCAGTGGCCGGTTTTTGTGAGGCGGGCACGTTGCCAATAAGCCAGCATGGACTGCTCATGTGTGGCTTTTGTGGCTTTCTGGCTCAGCTCAAAGTGGGCTTGCGCTTTTTGCTCGCCCCGGGCACCCAAAGTCTCACAACGAAGCTCTTGAGCCACACGCCCAGACTCGCAGCTCAAATGGATAGCTGTTTGCATCTGGTTGCGCTTGCGTGTGGAAAATGCCAGGCCTCGTGGTGAGGGCATGAAGGCGAGGGCCAGTGAAATGTGGCACGGCGAGCGCTCAACTTGAGGCCTTCCTGGCCGCACTGGCCCTTGCCTCGGGCGCCAAACTGAGGCGGGCAGCTCTTAGCGCGTTTCGCTTTGCGCCGCGTCAATGCTTTTGCTCTTCTTGCTCTTTGCTTTTCTTATCTCTTCTTCCCGGTTCGAGGGACTGAGTGGCACGATAGATCTGTGGCAGGACAACGTCCCAGCAGGAGGCGGCGATGTTCGCAGTCATGGGCCAAGCTCAATTGGCAGCTGTTACCCATATCAGTTCAGGCAACCTTCATAGAGCAGAAGTCTGCGAGGTCGTCCAGTGCTCAGCATTGCCAGCTTGCTGGGTCTGGATTTGGAAGATTGGGGCAAATGTTTGTAAGGCTGGTGGCAAACTGCCCTGACAACCAGTTTCCGCACGTCAACCTCACCATTGAGGGTGTAGCATCTCGGCGGGAAGCTGGCATGATATGTGCACGGCCTCAACGATCCAAGACGCCTGGCCAGGGCGCGCATGCGGACGTCTTGCCTCCAGAGAGGCTGCAGGAGCTGCAAACAAACCTAGCCGGCCATCCAGAAGCATGGCGAGAAGAGCCGGATTCAATCCGACTCGCCTTAAGCGCTTCTGACATGTCAGTGCGTCGGATGTCCGGCTTGCGTTTGAGCGGTGCAGCCTAGGACTGGGCCATCGGGAAGCCATGGGTTCTGAGTCTGGAAGCCGATTCCCTGGAGCCGGCGGAAGATCGTGAGTTCGGCTTCGCAGGCGGCGAGGGCTTCCTGGTGCCTCGGAAAGGACTCAGTTCGATTGGGGATCGGAGGGGATGGCGGCTTAAGAGCAGGCGTGCTCAACGATCTAGCCAAAGCTTGCGGTTTTCCGCCGTGTGGTTTCTTGGTCATTTCCAAGTCCCTTGGAAAGGCGCCAGTGCTTTTCAGTACTTTTTCCACCCCCAAAACCACAGCCCTCAGGGTTTGAATGGGATACACAACCGCCATATAGCCGCCACAGAAAGAATGCACCTCGCGTTTTCCTGGGGGTGGCACGGTTTGTGGGTAGCAGCCATCTCAGAATTGCCGATCCCTCTTGTTTGAAGCCGAGGTATTTAAGGTGCCCAGGGGGAGCGTCGGCAAGAAAATCGCCGTCACCAGCACCGTGGAAACCTTGCCGGATCACTCCCGCTTGGAGTATAGGGGGGCTAAGCCAATCACCATAGACAACGCAATCAAGATGACAAATATTTGTCTTCGCCCCTTGGATTGCATAAAGAGGCACTACGCCATGCTTCACTGCAGGTGTTCTGACCATCGCTGCAACCAAGGGCCAATGACATGCGATATCTTCTTCTCAAAGAATCCAACCATGTGCAAGAATGATGACCTCTGGGTCAGAAGGTCTCACCCGGAGAATGTGGCGGGGCACACTAGGCGGGGTTTGCCTTTCGCAAGCGTGAAACGAGGGCCGCAGACCCAGCCAGGCGTGCGTGTTGCGAAGAGATTAGATGCGCAGATGCCGCCCCGTGCGTGCCAGAATCGAAGTATGACAAGAGGACCTCAATATGTGTTCAAAGTGTTGCAACAAGTGCAAGTTCATTCGGGGAAGGTGGGGAAGGCGGGAAGGGGGGGATGTTGCGAAGGCCCGACTACGGCAAAGCCTTTGGGAGCCAGCCCCTCGCCGAGCTTTCCGCGCGTGTGCTTTGGGCAGCAGGTTGTGGGGCCGCACCGGACTAAGTCACTGAGGCCCGACCACTGCTGCGTGCCGAAGCTGTGCGCCAGCAGCATCTGCAACAGCAGCCAGTGGGAAGCAAAGCCCGGCAATGTCCTGGGTAGCACAAAGGAGGAGTGCTGCACCCCTCGCGACTGCGATGACTACACTTGCGCCTCCAAATTTGTCAAAAAAGCCAAGAGGCGGGATTTCGCTTGCATGCCCAGTCTTGCTGCTTACTGTCATTGAGGGGTCGAACATTGTGCAGGTTGTCGCTCCTCCGTGCTTGAGAGGGGCAGGGTTGGCTTCGTATTGCAGGCACGACGCCGAGGGCCATCCTGTGCTCCAGCAGGGCGGCACTGATGAGGAATGCTGTGAGCATGTCTCTTGTGCCTTGGCAGGCAGCTTGCGTGAGAACATACGCCGCTTGCGCATCTGCATGGCGCCAAGGTGACCACGTGAAATGCGATGCCACGGACGAGTGGACGAAGAATATGACTGCCAAATCGGGCAGCACCTTGGAGGACTGACAACATGGCATATGGCGAGCAAATCAGCGCCCTGTCAGGAGTGCTGCATCCCTTTGTACTGTGCCAAGCACAGCTGTGACCCAGCCA
>CAUJNA010000614.1:110000-172500 GCA_963377175.1 Effrenium voratum | reverse complement strand
CCCCCTCCAACTTTGGCTGCGCTCCTGGCCCTGCGGCCGAAAGAGCAAACACACTGAAAACGCTTGCCGGGTGACTGCGATTTCCAAGGTGTAAGAAGGTTCAAGCTGTAGGCTTGCCATGGGGTGACAGCAAGCCATGCGACGCTGCCGGGCAAAAGCGCCTGCAGCGCTCATTCTGGTCTCTTGGCTTCCTTGATCTTCCTTGGCGCCCAATGCAGGCATGACACGTCATTGACACGTCAGAGTGCCCCACGCGGGGCCGCGGGGGTGTGCTGGGTCAATCGCGTGCAATCCGAGGGTGCAATCGCGTGCCTGATTGCAGCGTCCCTGCCGCGCAGCTGGTGGAATCAGGATGGATCAAGTTTCTCTTTGCTGGCTCCAAAGTCATATCGCGGCCTCCATCCAACGTCAAGCCACCACCACAACACGATCAGTTGGAGCATGGTCATTCATGCCCCTTTGGCTGCAGAGACATGCCAAGACACTATTTCGATTGGAGCCCCGAAGCAGTTTCGGCTGGAGATGGGATGCAAGGACGCCTCCATTGTGATGATTTTTGCGACAGTTGGCTACGCGGCGCCCCGGATTGCCTCTGGCACGCGGCACCAAGGATCACAGACGATTAGAGCGAGCGACGTACAGAGAGAGCAGCGAGAGCAGAGAGAGAGCAGAGAGAGAGCAGAGAGAGAGAGAGAGGGCAGAGGTCGCGCACTCGACGAAGTTGAGGCCGCGTACTCACAGCAGCGCTTGCTGTGCGTGCCCCACGCAGTGGAAGAATGGGCCCCGGGCCCGCCCAGCCCGCAGAGCGGCGCGCTTCTCGCGGCTGGGCTCCTGGGCCGGCGACGGCAATGCTCACATGCGCTGCGATTGGGATGATGGTTTTCCTTTTTGGATTTGGATGATGGTTTTCCTTTTGGGTTCCACTTGAACACAAAAAGAGGGGTACCCTCAAAAATGATCGACCGAATTAATTGGCGCTGGGACCTCAGGAGTTGCCAACTCTGAGGCTTTATGGCGCAAACATCGCCTACAACGTGGTCAACAAGCGCTTGTTGCTAGCACACCCGCATCCTTGCCTGGTGCGCCCAAATGGTCCAAGCGTCTATTTTCCCGGTCACACCAACACGAAAACGGAGAGCGAACACCGCACAGGTGACGGGCATGAACCTCTTTTCCTCCGCGGGGTGCTGCGTGCTTTGCTGGGGCTTGGGCCTAATGCGCTGGCCGGGACGCCTGGAATCCTCGGTCTATCTGCCACTTGGCGTTGGGGCGTTGGGTTGGGTCTGGCGCCCTTTGGAACATTGAACCCTCAAAGAACCCGTGAAGCACCTGAACCTTGTGGGAACCCTTTGGTGGCATATTGCAAGCGTATGGAGCCGATGATTGGCCCGATCGATGCACTAATTCCTCCAACCTCTTGTAACAGATTCGACCTCAGGGAAGGCATGCCCGGGCATGCCTAGGAGATGCTTCCAAGATTGCCCTTCATTGACGTTCGGAGTTCGGAGCCCACCCTTTGCACATTTGGAGTTTTTTGCGTGACGTGTTTGCCGCAAACAAGCGCTATTGTCACACGGTGGCTGCTGCCCGTTCAACAAACACTTCAGGGAGTGCCAATAAAGTGAAGTGAAGGCCCCTGCCTGGAATCACCCTAGGGGTTAAGTGCAACGAAAAAAACTCGGGACAATGATGCTGCTGAGGAGGCTGCTGGGGCTGGCGGTGTTCCACTGGGGTGGGATGCTGTTCTCCAACATCTCCGTAGCGGAGGTGCACATCTCCTTCACCCACACTGTGAAGGCTTCGGTGCTCGGGTGGCGCCTGGTTGCGCCTGTTGCTTTCTGCTTAGCAAATCGTTCTTGGCTGCGAAATGTCCAGGCAGCGTCAACCGACATTTGATGCAGAATAAAAACGCACAGCGTTTCTCCCCCTGGCAAGGCTGCGGAGCCGTTCTTCACCGCCTTGTTCACCGTAGCTCTCCTTGGCAAGAAGCCGACCATCCGCCACTACCCAAGTAATTAGCACATTTGGATGCTCAAAGTTGACTCCTCTCGCCTGAGGCGCTTGGCTCAGCTTGTTGCTGGTTATTGCTGGCATTGTTGTCGCCTCTACGGCTGAAACTTCGTTGGAGCCTAAGATGGTCTAAGTGTGTCTGAGTTGCTTTCAGAGTTTGGGGCATTTCCGGGGCTGGAGTTACGCAGTTAAGGTTCACTTGGGTCGGCTTTTGGGCCGCCATGGCCTCCAACGTCATGGTGTCGTTGAGGCCCGGCTTGCGGTTTTCGCCGTTTGCCACCGCCAGCCGGGCACCAAAGGGTTGTAACATTTACTTCCAGGACGGTGCTGTCCAAGAGATTGATTGAAAGCCACATCCTGGACCCGCTGAATTTCCAAGCATTGCTGCAGTGCGGAGCAGCTCTGGCAGCTTGGCAAGGCGAATGCTGATTCCATGGATTGCGGATGCGGCTCATGGCTGAGGTTTCGGTGCCAGTGGCTTTGTGCTTCAACCTGCAGCTTGGACCTTGTGGAACCTTGTGGAACCCGGCTTGTTAAAGAAAGTGAACAAGGTTGGACGGCAACCCCCAGAGCCAACCGAGTGACGTTTGTGCAACCGACGCAAGCTGGCCGTCCTCACCCTTAGGCATGCAGTGAAGGAGATTGCTTTGGACCCTTCGGCAGTTTCATCGGCGATTATGATTGGGCCACTTGCACCTCGGCATGGGCCGTGCGTTGACCTTTATTTCGTCACTTTGGGCTGGTGATTGCCATTGTCTTCGGCACAGGCAGTTGGCTAAGCACGACTTGAAGAGTGCCACTCGGAAATCATTGCTTCCAAGGTGTGGATCTTCAACGTTGCCTCGATCGTGGTGCTTGTTCACAGCTCCCCGGTGGTGCATGCCATGATCCGGTCCATGCGGAGGCCCCTCCTGGTGCTGGCGTCCATCATCACGCTGCTGGGCCGTGGCTGCGACGGGTTTTTTGTTGCTGAAGGTTCAAGAAGGGCCTTGGGTTGGATTCAGCCACCAGCTCGGGATATGATCTCTCAAGCCCCAGAAATCTCACACCTTGCGCAAACTGAGCCCTTCATTTGGGTTTGCCGGCGCGGCAATGGGCCGCTTCGATTTCGGCTCGTGTCTCAATGGCCCCCACTGTCCCAAGCCAAGGTTTGGCACATGCCTCACCTGGCTGAATGCGATGGGCATTGCCGTGACCATCCTGGGGGCCTTGTGGTTCCGCTACGAGAATGAGGTGAAGCTGGAGAGAAAGCCATCGACTGGAAACCTCAAGCGGCTGCATGCCAACGCCAGGCATCGAGCGATACCGTAGTCGATCCTTTTGTAGGAGCCAGTTGGGCTCGTTAATTCACTCGCGTGATTTTGCAATGCACACCACCCCTGGGTGAGACGTAGCCGGATGCTTCGCATTGACTAGTTTCACTCGAGGCTTCGGAACCGAAAGGAGTTGGCAGTTTGCCATGGACCTGCCCCTTCGCGGCAAAGGGTGTTCGAAAGGGCGCGTATATTTGCTCTCTCCTCGGCAGAACCGCCATGAGCCGAGAGAATAGTTCTGGGGTCATGCAGAAGGAACAGCACTGCGCCCTTCCATCTTGAAGGCACGTGGAAGAAAAACGGTTTTGCGCTGCCGTTCGGAATCTAAAGTGGGCTCCATCAACTCTTTTATTGCACTTCTGGCATTGGCAGGTTCAGGTGTGCTCAAGTCTGACCGGCTAGAGGGGGCAGTTTTGTCCATGGCAAACGCGGTCCACTGCAACTCCTTGCAAAGCTGCCAAGTTCCATCTATTTCCATTGCAACTAACTAACTTCCAGTACCCACATGGAAGCTTGACTGGAGCATGCTATGGTGGCCTTTGCACGTTACTTGGCTCTCACGAGCCCTGGCCCTGACTCCGGGCATCAGCCCGGCTGAAGAGACGCGCTACAAGGGCACCCACTTTGTATGCGTGGAAGGGCCGCTCGGCAATAAGCCGAGTTTGCCACGCTGCGCGGAACGCTTCTCGAGTTGGTCACGTGAGGTCGGCCACGCTGCCAGCCTCCGCGGTCAACGATGACTTCTGCGACTGCGAAGATGGCAGCGACGAGCCTGGCACGGCGGCATGCGCTGGAGCCACCGACCGGTGCAGCGGCTTAGTGTGAGGCAACTGGCATTTCACATTGGCCAACACATAGGCCACTTCTTGCGGCATGAGCAGAAGCTGTGAGGTGGTTTTACTGCCCCAATAGCGGGGGCACTGCGCGGTACATCTATATCTCGCGATGCTCGGCGGCACGTTGGAATGCAAGGGGGGTGCGGCCCATGTCATTTTGTGTTATTCCTTTGTCACTTTGACATGCTTACTTTAGGCTGTAAGTTGGGCTGTACGGTTCAAGAGAAGGAAGCACCGTACTTGAGCCTGTTTTTGGATTTGGTCTTCTTTCGGATGCTCCCAAGGCGTGGGGGATGGCATTTGTGACTGTTGCGATGGTTCGGATGAGTGGCTGCGGCCGGACAGCGGCTGCCGGGATGTGTGCAAAGAGCAGGGCCGCGCTCGGAAGGCGCGGAGGGGAAGGTTGGAAGTGGCGAACGGGCCAGTGCCAGGCAAGCAAAATGGATGGAGGCAAACTAATTGTGGCAGTTTGCGACTTTGAGTTGATCCGTTCATGAATGCTGTTTCTGTGTGAGGTGCGTTTGGAACAAAGACGCGCTGAAATGCAAAAAGGCATTTTGATGAGGGAAGCGGCGCTGGAATCGATGAGGGCCGAGGCCGGGGCTCACGGGCCCGCTGGGCGTTGCTTGCGGGCTGAGAATGAGGTTGAGGAGTGGCGGAAGACGGTGGCAGAACTGGACGCGAATGCAGCGCCGCTGTCTAAAGAGATGCTGGAATTGGAGGAGGTTCAGCGCCAGAAGCGGGCTGCGGTGATCAAGGAGGCCATCACGACCATGTTGTGCCGTCCTGCCTGCGGTGTTTCGTGTGGTGCGCACAGTGGGGCACAGCATGGCAAAGCATTCCAGGTCAGGATGCCAGGAGGGTGACTCTTGTGACTCTTGTGGCCATGGCCTCACAAGGCCGAGCAGCTGGGCAGGGAAGCCGACTTGGTCGGTCAGGCGCGAGGCTCATTTCGTTGCGCTTCAGGTGAAGTTGATAAGTAGGAGCTTGCATGCCATCAAGTCACCAAGCTCTGGAGGGCGCGGAGAAGAAAGTCTCCGAGTATGCCAAGTGGATGGAAGGCTGCGGCATGCCAGTTTGCCCCAGTGGAGGTCATTCGACTCTTCCATGCTTGAGCCAGAGCCAGTGCAGGGGGAGGAAGCGGGAACACAGCGGAGCAGGCAGAGCAGGTGCGGCACGGGGCGTATGCAAGCCTCCAAGATCGTGGGTTTGTGGCTGACTGCCAGGTGTGCAGTGGTTCCGTGTGCATCCAGCGCACTGCTGTGTCACGGAAAGAGTTGAGGCAGATCAAGGTGACTAGCACCTCAGCTGCTCTGACATGCCGCGGGCAATATGGGCAGTATGCACAATGAAGCGCAGCATGAACTCAGGTGGCGCACTGGTTGACTTCATGGAATTTGTGTATGCCACAGGGAGCCTCGTAGTGGGCGAGGGCAAGGGCGACCAGCAGGAGCCCTTTAATTTGGAACCTGGAGAGGCTGGCATTGCAAGCGTCGTTTTGTGACATGGCGCGGGTATGGTTGGAATTCGGGAATTCGGCGGCAATTTGAGGTGCTGCTGGAGCTTCGCGGCGGCCAAGGGGGCCTCCTGGACCGCGTGCAGTTCGTGACGAGCCGCGGCCGTGAGTCCAAAGCCTACGGCGGAGCTGGCGGCCAGAACTTTTCCTTCAAGGCCTCGTGGGAATTTTCCGTTGGACGGCGAATGTCAGAGAATTGGCTTGAGCTTGGCAGGCGAGCGAGGGCAAGATGATTGTGGGCGTGACCAGAGCGGCAACATGACCAATTTAGACTTGGGCCTTTCAGCCGGCCGATGATGTAAGGGGATGATCTGAGGTGGGCTTGGCTGGGAAGCTCACCGGCATCCAGGAGTGTCTCTTCCGACCTCTCACTGATGCAGAGAAGGCGTTTGACGAGGCTTCCTCGATTCTGGAGGAGGGTTGTCGCGTTTGTTTCTTGTGGCTGGCAGTAGCTTGGCCCATGGCGGCCCACCCGCTACGCGAATTTGATAAGAATTTCCCAGGATGCTCGGCGGCAGCTTGCCGCGAAGCACAAGGAGACGGCGGAACTGAGAGAGAAGATCGAGGCGGCAGCAGGCGCCCACGCGGCATATCGGGCACTCAACAAATGCGGCGAGACGCAAATCGGTGAGTACAGCTACAAGATTTGCCCCTTTGGCGAAGCCACGCAAGGACATGCGCCAAGGCTCAAATTGTTCAGACTCTTTCTGGTGTGCTAGAAAGTGCCGGACCTTGTTGGTTTTGCGGAGATTCCAACATCGAGCAAGCGTATCGCATTTGTTGCCTCAGGTGCGGCTGGGGAAATGGAAAGGATGGGCAAGCGATGCTTCGCATACCGCTTTGTTTGAGGGTGGCGAGCGGTGCTTCTCTGGCATCGTCCGCACGCTTCGCGTTCAGTTTGAATGTGGGGAGGGCTACGTCATTGAATCGGTGGCTTGGCGCATGTTGCATAGCAGGCACGGCAGAGCTTGAGTTGCCGGCTTGCTTCGTCAACTTCAAAGTGCCGTACACTGCGAAGGTGAGAGAGCCCAGCCAATGCGTCTACGAAGCGACCATGACCCACCCTGCTGCGTGCGATGCCCAAGTTCTGACGCAGGGTGACAGGGTCCTGACACCGCACGAAGCTCACCTGGAGTTGTAGCAGTTGGAAACGTTGTAGCAGGTTGCGGCTAGCCAACGCAGCCAGGAAAGCTGGTTGGGCCACGGCCCAGGCAACGCCATGCCCCAAAGTTGGGTTGAGTTTCACCGACTCTAGAGGCAAAGGGCGGCCAAGTGTCACGCATCACAGTCAGGTGTTGGCTTTGCTCGGGAAGTGCGTGCTTTTTCGGCTTCAGACTGCCGTTATGACAACACCACGTAGCTTCCGACGTCACATGGCGCGAGGGCGCATGCAACCACGCGACGCAAGAGCTTAGAACTCTCCAGCGGCCTTGCCATGGCCTCGCTGAGAGGCAGGGCGCCGGTCTGATGGTCTCCGAATGGCAGGATGGCACAAAGATTCTGTGAGAATCGTCCGAAGCCCATCAGCGCCGCCAGCGTCCAGATTCCAGTGGCCGCAATGCAGCAACATGGCCGCCGGGGTGTTCCCAGCGCCCACGGTCACCTGGGCCCCGGGCCCAGTCGGCCCAGTCGGCCCAGTCGTCCCGATACTTCCCCTGCAGCTGGCCCAAAGCAATGGCCACGACGTGTCAGAGCTCTCCAGCAGCCTGGCAAGCTTACCTCGGCCAAGCAGGAGGGCAAGTTGGCCAAAGCCCTGCAAATCTGACCGACTTTTCAGCGTAACGCCCAAACATGTATGCTTTCAGGCAATGGGGATTTGGATGAAGGAGTCAGATTGTCATGTCATCATTCAACTCCGTTTGGCAGGCTTGATGTTGCGCCGGAAACGCGGCCTGCACGCAGCCTGCTGCCTCCACCAAGCCGGGCAGCTTGGCCGCAAGGAGCTTCGTGGAAATCGGAACAGCAGAGTGAGGCAAATGCCGGGGTAACAACCATCCTGCAAGCCTGACATACCCAACAAAGGGTCAGGCTACCAATGTGTCCAGCTGGCTACACTGGACAATTAAACCTTGAACAGACACCGGGGCCTGAACCAAAGCCGCGCGCAATGATATGCTAGTTTCGACTTGAGCTCATTTCAAAGACGACGCTTCTACCATCGCACCGAGTCAAAGCTGTCGAGAGAGCAAGCTTGCATATCAATGACATATTTGCCGGCAGAGCATACTTGGTGGGCGATTGTTCTTTTCCGAATTAGAACACCATGAGGCTTTGGTGCATCGCAGCTTTGAGTTGCTAAGCTTTGCAGTTAGTCAGCCATTTGCTTAGTTCAGCTAGTCTTGTTAGTCATTCTAGTTGCCTATTCTGTCGAGTTAGCAAGTTGGGTGTGGTGCTGGGTTGCTGCTCATTAGCTGATGTGTGGACAAATGTGGGCAGACAGTTTGGGCTCAGTTGCTACCTAGCTAGTTAGTTACCTGAGAAGCTGGCGCTCTAGCCGGCTAGCTTCGCTTGACAGTTGTTTACTCCGTTAGCCAAGGAATGCCGCATGAGCAGAAAATTTCTGAATGAATTGTCTAGTTGGAAGTCCGCGGCAGGTTGTGTGAACCCTCTAAAGTATGTGGAGCCCTCTCAAAGTGCTTTCCGCTACGATGGTCGTGCAAGTCACGTTGCAGAGCTTGAAGGGAAAGCAGCCTCGGGCCGAGTCCGTGTCGCGACGTTTCGTGTAGCTCTGACCCAAGGGCTGCGGCGCAGTTGGCGCAGCATGGCCGCTGCAGGCGAATGGCCAAAGATTGGAGTCCTTCAAACCGGCAAGATCGGAGGCTTCTTCTGCCACGCTAGCCCAGTCCCAGGGAGATCCTGAGCGATACTTGAGACAGATTCAAGCAGTGGGCAAGGTGCATCAGCAGCAGCTGGAGATTCTGCAGAGGCACCTGGCCTTAATGCAGAAAGTTTGCGCGGGGCAAGCACAGCCCTCCTTCACAAGAGAGTTCGAGCTTTTGAAACAGCGGCAGCTGCAGCTGCTCAAAGATGTCGAAGGCCAGCTGCGAGAGATCTCTGAGGCGACCTTTGCCGCAGAAGTGCCATCTCCAGCGCCATCCCCCGTGCCACGAGTGCGTCCAATACATCCGGCACCAGTGCCATCGCCAGTGCGGTCAGCGCGGCATCCGAAGCCGGGTCCATCGGCGCCCCCGTTGCCATCAGACTTCCGGGTGCTCGTTGGCAATGCTACCGGGCTGTTGGGCCGGGAGGTGATGCGCGTACTGGGAGGACTGGGGCAGGTGAGTCCGTGGCAGGGGGGCCTGCAGCAGCTCCAGGACTTCCGGCCCCAAGCTGTGCTGCTGCTGGAGGCAGAGGCGGCTCTGGAGGCGTGTGAGGCTTTGGAGGCGAACGATGGCCATGGGCCTAACGAGCCTAACGGGCCCAATGGGCCTGGGCCTGGGCCCAACGGGCCTGGTGGGCCTGGGCCCAACAGGCCTGGTGGGCCTGGACCCAACGGGTCTGGGCCCTGGGTGGTGGCGGTGAGCTCTGCGACGGTCTTCGATGGGCTGCAGGCGCCATATGGGGTGGACGCGGAGCCGAGGCCGGTGACGCAGCTAGGACTGCAGTGCCTCGACCTGGAGCAGCGCGTGCTGAACCTCCGCCGCTCCGCAGTCCTGCGGGTACCCTCCCTCTACGGCCCGGTGCATGCGCTCGGCGAGTCACCAATCACTCGCAGCTCGGCCAGAGTTGTCTCAACACTCCCCTTGCAACCCTTGCTTCGTGCCGGTCAAATGAACGCTTGTCACTTGCGCGTGCCCAATTTGAGTGCGTGCCCATTTGCCCGCACGCAGCCTGCACCATGATGTTTGCGTAGTGTTTTCGCAGGGCCGCTGCATGGAATTTAAAGGAGGCAAGCATAAGAAGTCAGTGTTGGTGGGAGCGACGTCCACTTCTGCGGCGAGATGAGGATAAGTCACATACTTGTGTTTGTTGTCTTGGTCCTTTTCAGTTGCCTTCGCGAGCAGTGCTGGACAAATCAACGGGCATTGGTGTTTGATATGATGTATCATGGATTGATATGGTGCAGGCGTGGGAAAGCAGCACTAGAGTGGAGCCTTTGTTTTTTGCATCCTGGCAGTTTGGTTAACCCACTGTTGCAGGGTGTCACGTGTCGCTCGTGGGGTGGCGCCCGCTTTATGGTGCTGCCGCTCGCGATTCCTCAAGCAGTGAAGAGCAAACCCCCACCAGAATGATTAGCTGGTTGCCAGTGCACAGTGTACATTTGCGCCAGGTCACGTTCGATTTCAGGGTTCTCGTTTTTCTCGTTTTTTCTTCTTGGGACAGCTGCATGTAGCCTTCTGATTTTTGTGCAGCTCAACTCCCTCAGGTTTGCTTGAGGACCTGCAGCACGGACGGCGGGAGTTTGACGATGGTCAGCCGTGGTATCCCACCTGGGCCGGCGACGTCGCCTCGGTGCTGCGCTTCTTGCTGCAGAGTCTCGTGGCGGGGGATTTGCGCGGAATTTACCATTGGCAGGGCCCAGATCGCTTGACCGAGTTCCAGATGGCCAAGCAGCTGGCCGAGGTCGCGAGCTTGAAGCTCCCGATCCTGCCGCGCCAGCCCAAATGCCTCCGTGACCGGAGCCTGGACTGCTCCAGGCTGGCGCGCTCCTTCACCATGTCCACCCCCTTCGCCGAGGGGGTGAAGAGCTTGAGGCTGACGCCGCCGACACCTCCAGGTTCCCTGCAGTGGGCCAGGTCTGAACAGCACGTGTGAGCGGCTCCGGAGAAATAGGTCAACTTTCGGGCTGGGCATGGAACCACGAGCAAGTGAGTGGCTTATTTCATAGCCATTGAGGGCTTCAGGGCTTAGGGATTGGGATGGGTGGCGTACTGGCAAAAGTAGCCTGAAACGGCATCGCGACAACTTGCTTCGCCTAGGTGCAGGAACCTGCCCAACAAAACTTGCAAGCCCAACAACGCAAGAGTAGCCCATGTCAGCTTCGTGGCTACAAGGAGCCATCGCTTTGCATGAGCCTTGTGAGCCATGTTGTCCCTTCCGGGCTTCAGCAGTACTTGCCCCAGCTCAGCTTTGCTCGTTGGCATTCCAAGCATGCGTTGCAGGCCGGCGCGAGAATGCCAGCCCAATGGCCTCCGGTGTCTCTGGCGGCTCTGCGTTGGTCTCCGGCACTGCCCAGACTCTGCTGCCACAGGCGCTTACTTGAGACGCTTGCGACACGCCATAGCCTCCAGCGCCTGAGCTCGCCTCAGCTTGAATTGCAGGGGGCCTCCATGCGCAGCGTGGGGCCAACTTCGGCCGCGTCAGGCAGGGCGTGGTTCACCTGACCAGCCTGACCAGTGGCAAAGGGAGGGCCTCGCAGGCTTTGGCGACGACAGCCCCGATGCCCTGGCACAGTGGCAGACAATGGCCAGAGCCCTATACACGCTAGACAGCTCAAAACGGCTCAAAACGGCAAATGTCCATGGCGAATCCTTCCGCAGAATTGATCGCCTGTCGCCTCCAGGTTGACAGCGGCTTCATCACTGAACATGTCCAGGTTGGGTATTGATAGCCGGCACTGAGCACATGATTTGTTTGAGGTCCGCATCCATAGATTGCTGGACCTGTCTCCTCGGCTTGCTTGGCATCCCGAATCGAATGTGGAATGCGGAATGCGTGATGCCTGATGCGCGTGTCTTCCGTGTCTGCCGTGCCTGCCGTGCCTGCCGTGCCTGCCGTGCCTGCCGTGCCTGCCGTGCCTGCCGTGTCTGCGTGAGTGCGTGTTTGCGTACGTGCGTGCGTGCGTGCGTGCGTGTGTGTGTGTGTGAACCGTCCTGGAGCACGGACGCAAAACTTTAAGCAGCAGGGGGACTGGAGCCGATTTGCCTATCCAGTCCAATGAAGCTACGGCATTTCGGTGGATACCGGATCTGATCAATCCGGCGTACCTGCCTATTTCATGACCCTCTTTCCTGATTCCTTTGCGGTTTCTGTTTGTCGCTGTTGCTTCCTGTTCGGTGTCGATGTTGTGACCCGTTGATTTGCATTTGCATTCAAGCATTTTTACCGACTGCGTTTTTCATCTCGGCTAGTGAAGCCTCTCGAGATAAGTGTGTTTACCCACGGCCTGTCCGACATGGCGCTGTGGGCTGGACTCGCCACATGCGGGAGCCCCCTGCGAGGGGAAGACCGTTCATTCGTTCAAATTCAAGCTGCAGTTCAGCGCGATTGACCATGATCAAGGCAGCGAATTTGCAGGTGAGGTACCATTCACATTCGCATTGCACTGCCTGCCTTTTGAACAAGGCAGCTCTCATGAGGTATCAGGCTCCGGCAGCTTCATGCGCGAGTGACAAGCCGGTCAGACACCGACTTTGCAGTTCACCGGTTTACGCTCTGCACTGACTCTGATCTGTTCAATTTACTTTCACGTTCAAGCGACACCTGCATTGACATGAGTTGGACCGACAAGGCAGCTTTTTTGAGGCACAGGTCATGTGTGAATCAGTTGCTAAATCGTGCCTGCCCATGCCGCAGTTGCCTTTTATTGTTTCCACCCCTCTCTTTCCAGCCCTCTCTCTCCCTTGCGAGATGGCTGGACACCAGCTCTATGACATGATGCATTCGCTCCTGCAAAGCATTGCGGCCGGCACCGTGTCCGGCTCACCAGGCAGCGGTGGACCGAACCTGCAGTTGTCACCCCAGATGACGCAGCCCATGAGCCTCGTACCTTCACCAGACCACGCCCTTTGCACCGTTTTCCATGCTGCCCTATGGTGGCCTTCCGAGCTTTGGCAACCCGATGTCCGTGATGCCCTACGGTGGCCTTCCTAACTTTGGCAACGCGACATCCGGCGCCCTGATGCCCTTCATGGCTCAGAGCAGCATGCCATCTTCATTGCCCGAGCCTCAGCCGGCACGCGCAGCCGATACAGCTGCTACGACTCCTGCCGCCGCTTCCTCGACCAACCCACATCCCACGGACAGTCATCCCCAGTCCCACTCCCGCAGATCCCGTTCCCGTCACAGACGACACCGCCACTCATACTCCCACACCAGTCATCACCGTGGACACGACAAGTCGCCACGGCGACGCAGCTCCAGCCCCTCACGGCCCCACCACCGCTCCAGGCGATCGCACCGCAACCCCATCTCCCTCCGCTCACGCTCCCCCCGGCGCAGGTCCCCCCAACGACACTCCCCCGCACCCAGGACCACGGCTCCACATCGAGCCCCGCAAGCCCACACCTCCCAAGGTTCCACTTCCCGGCGCACTTCCGGATGGGACACCGACAAGTCTCAAAGGTCCTCTCCACGCTGGTGGAACCAATCGTGGGGACACCCACCGCAGAGCCACAGTACAAGCCGCTGGGGCAAGCACCGCCGCAGCACCAGCAACACAGGCAACTGGAGCAGTCAGGACAAGCGACAGTCCTGGCCACAGCAGCAACCTGGGCAACAACCGCACCCCCCATCCCGTGCTGGCCGCAACAACGCCAGCATGCCCCCTACCCCTGCACCCGCGGCGGCTTTCCCAACCCCCTCCCCGCCCTGCACCTTCCCAACCCTCCCCCCAACACCCCTTGGATGACATTGAAGACCTGGATCCCCCTCCGTCGGAGGCAGAGCTCAACACAAACTCCGATGAGCCCATAGCGTTCGAACCCAGCTTCTACCATCTCCCCGACCACACCGCTGGCGATGTCGCTGGCGGGCACCCGGAAGCTGGATCCGGCACAGCTTCCCATCACGCTGTCATGTATATACACGGCGCCACCCCGGATCGAATGCGCCGCATGTCCTATGAGAACATGATCCGGCCTGCTGCATGGAGGCCTGAGAACCATGACTACCCGAGCTTTGGATGCTATGCTCAGGCCACTCCCACAGCCTGCAATCCCGACGCATTAGGCCAGCTTTTGCAGAACTTCACCATCGGAAAGTCTCAGCTTGGGGCCATCGCTTTTGGGGAACTGCGCTCTGTCAATCAGCACAAGATCTTGGAGTCCGGGGGAAGCCTCGAGGACCAGCACAACGTGCGGCGCCACTTTGCATGCCGCAGAGGCAAGAAGTGGTGCCTTCACTCCAAGTATGCCACGCTGAGAGGTGTCGCGCTGCAGCGCCCGGCGTAGCGGGGCGCGAACCGTACCATATTCCATATGACCAGGAAAAGAACTGATGCACGGTTTGTTCGCTTTGTTGCCTTTTCTGTGACCGGTCTTTCGCCGTGCGACCCTTCCTTTTGGTTGCCGTTTGCCAGCCTTTGGTTCAAACTTGGTCCCTTTCCCTTGTGTTTTCTCATGGCTTTCCAACCCCCTCCAGGCTTGTTACCGATGCTCCAAAGGCAAAACTATCCACAGCAACCTTCACCCGCTGCATCCAACCACCATGGCAACATGTACGGCAACAACACGGCCGGAACCTCCTCTACGACCTGGACACCACCGACTGCACCTCCAACTCCCTGCCAACCCCACGGCCACCCCTTCCCACTTCCAGCCACCCCTCGGCCCCCGCCCCCCTTTCACCGGCTTTCTCCCCCCTCCTCCCGGCGGCGCCCATTTTCCCCCTCCTCCCCCGGCCCCTTCACCCGCGGCCCCCTTTTCTCCCCTCCCCCCACCGCCTCGAAGGCCACACCCCCTCCTGCTCTTCGCCCCCTCCACTCAGTCCCAACACCAGCAGAGTTCAACCCCGACGACGATCACTACGACACCACCCGCGTCGCAGGGTACGACCTGCCCAAGGTCATAACGCATACCGCGTTCACCCGGCAATTGGGCATTGAGGGACAGGACATCGCTCGCGTTCCCCTCCTCAACTTCCTGCACGAACAGTGGAACAGCTGGTGGTTGCGCCACCTCGCCCATGGAGGTGAGGTACGCATCGTTGTCGCAAAGTCGATGCCGGAGTCAGTCTTCGCCGCTGGGCTACTCAGCCAAATCCGACAACGACATCTTGACTTGGATGCCCTCGCTCTTCACGTCGCTACACAGGAGGGCACCTCGACCACCAAACTAGCAGCCATGAAGCTACTAACCAGCAAGATCTTCGACTTCCTCATCTCCCTACGACCCACCACTACGACTGACCCAGCTTCAGCTGCCACCATCCTCCAGCTCGAGCAACAGCTTGCCGTCGCACACAACCAACTCGCACAGCATGCCTCATCCCCTTCACCTCCCCCTACACCCACATCATCCGGCAAGCGCCCGGCTGAGCCCTCTCAGGCCTCCCTTCTGGACTTCGGCACGAAGCGGCCACGGTTGACCACGCCTGACACCCCACCACCTGACGTTTCCCTCTGCCCTCCCCCTCCCCGCTCGCACCACTGACGACTCCCCTTCTCCCCCGGCCCCCCCCACCCACGGCGGCACACCCCTCTCCGCCCACCTTGAAGGACCCCCTCCCCACGTTTGCCAATGGCTCACCAGCAACTTCCCACCCGACATATCCGACACCAAAGTCCAGCGATGGATCACTTCCCAGGAGATCAGCAAAGAAAGCAAGCAGACCCTTAAATGCTGGTCCAACGACTGCTCCAAATGGGACCACACTGGACTCCGACACCAGAGCCCAACTGGAACGAGCCGCGGCGTACCAGTGCGAACCCTATCCAAACTAGGGTCATCGGCCCTGGGCCGCATCCTGGCCGCTGCAAGCCACTTCTACCAGTGACTCTCAACAGCACACCGACAACGACGCACAGCCAAGCAACACAATTTTTGGCAACACCACTGCCGCCAATTTCTCGCTGTCCTCCGTTTCACTCTCCGGTTCTTCCCAACCGACGACGTCACCGCACGTCACTTTTGTTCCTGGCTACTCGCGCAGCTTCAGCTACTTGACGTCTGCCATCTCTCGTGTGGCTCTGGCCGACTGAAAGCCCTGCTTGCCCGACTCGACCTGGATTCCCCCGCTTCTGATTTCTCATCTCAGCTTGTCCCTTCCGCGGTTTATCTGAGATTCACCAGCCATCCCAAATGGCAAACCTTTTTCTATGTCGGTGCAACTCGCACCTCTCTCATGGCTCGGGATCACAGCCGATTCCGCAAACTACTTCAGGTTCAACGACACCATTTGGTCAACGCCGAGCTGGCCGTTCGATGGTGGGCGCATTTCGATGTTTTCCACTTTTACACTTCAGTGCCCATCCACATTGCCGTCCCAGCAACAGACCTCTTCGCCATTGAGCAGTTCTACATTCAGGAACTGCAACCGTCTCTCAATTTTGGCTTCATCGAGAGACATTTTCGGCCACGCACGGGCTTCATACGACAATTGGACTTTTCTCAATCCCGGCACATGGGCTTTGCCACCATTTGGCGCTCTGCAACAAGCTTTCCTGGCCAACCGCCTGGACTTGTGGCGACTTTTGGGCGATCTTGGCAGCAACACCCTACGACGATTTGATGCCATCCGTTACATACGGAGCAGAGACTTCCCACACGCTGCCCTGTACATCCTTCATCGCATTGCTACACACTTACCTGAACCACACCACCAGGCATGCATCTCTGCCATTCGATCTAGCCTGCGCTTCCGGGGCCTAATTCCACCCGGCCCCTCCAGCCCGATGCTCGCTCCCTTCTTCGCACATTCCTCCTTTCGGACGTTGCTTTTGACCCAGCTCCGCGGGTTTGTCAGATCCACACCCGCAGTGCTCTGCCGTTTCATGTGGCGCAACCACGCATCGTTTTCAAGGCGCACCGGAAACTATCCAGTGCCTGGTTCTCCCACCTCCAGGCAGCTCAAACCTGGAGTCTCGGCGAGCTGTCCTGCACATGTACCGACCTCGCCAAGCGACACCCATCCCTCCCGCAGCATGAGGGACACCTTCTTTTTTTCTGGCTCCGACACTCATGAGTTGTTCGACCCCGACATAGTCAGCATGCTTTCTGGTTCGATGCGCAACTCCTTCTTTCCTCCACGCGGGGTCTTGATGAATCGTCTGACTCAGGCGTTTCACCACTGGGCCAGGACCAACAACCTGCCCTCGCTTGATCCATCAACCCTTTCCACTATTGTCGATTTCCATTTCGACCTCCACCTTCCTCACACACAACAGTACTTTCTACATGCTCATGTTCAACAGGCTCTAACAACCCTGGAGCCCCTTGTCCGCCATTGCGAAGATCATGCGGACTCCCGACTCATGCTCTATTGCCCCGCTGTGTACGGCAAGATGCTGGACGCCACATTCACGGATCCTGCCATCTTTGCTCCCTTGCGAGTCCCCTCCATTGAGATCCATCAATGGCAACGAGAAAGCATCGTCAGCAGATTCCGCGGTCGCTATCCATGCCCAGTCCTTCTTTAAGCGCTGGTTTCAGCACTGATTCGCGAATCAGCGCTGGTTTGACAAGGAAAAGTAGGGTTTTTGTGTCGGATCAGCGCTGATCCACTCGAGCAAGCGCTGAAACCTTCGAATAAGCGCCGGTTTCAGCACTGATTCGTCGAATCCACGCCAAGATGGCAAGGATCCAAGTTGACACTGATTCGACGAATCCTCGTCACGTGACAGGGCTTCGGTGAGCCCTTGTTGGGTTGACACTGATTCGGCGGGTCAAACTGCAAACAAAAAACAGGAGCTTAAGCTTCCTTGGACTTGCGGGAAGGGATATGCACCAGGCTTCCACGGGACAAGTTGCAAGAAAAAAAAAGGAGCTTAAGCTTCCTGGACTTTTTTTTAGTGTGTCAACAGAACGACCGTGCTAAGAACTCAGTCACAATCAAGATTAGCAAAGAAGTCGGTGGGTCAAACTGAAAGCAGAGCAGGATCTTGCTCTAGCTTTACTTGGACTTGCTCAAGGACGGGAAACGCTCGAATGAACAGCGCAACAAACCAGATAATTTGAGTAACACTCTTGAGGAAGGAGCTCAGAGCATCCTACAACCCTCGTTGGAAGAAGAAGGCAGCCAGTACTGACATGTACTGTGCTGCAGCAGCCTGCGACCTCGCACTGCAAGCGCTTCTTTTTTTTCAACGCGGAGCAAACTTCAGTCTTGCATGGCTCGGTAACGCTGCAAAAATCTGAATGCTATTGTGGAACTTACGGAGCAGCCTCCTCTTCTTTTGTTGGCTTTTGCCATGAAACCGCACCAGGACTCGTCTCTGTAAGTCCAGTACAAGCGCGGGGAGCCGTAGTCATGTGATTGATATTCCACAAGTTCCTGCAACAGATGCAGCTTAGGCTTAAACTGCCAAAGGTTGTCGCCTTTGCCAGAGGCCCTTAGGGCCTCGTACATGAGGCAGAACCGACGACAGTGTGCAGCCGCAATCTCGGAATTATACTTGCCTTTCGATCCGGACACCCACAGCTGCAATGTCCAAAGCTCATTGAACAGCTCAGCTATGGCTGACATTTCTGCGCTAGATGGGTCTGCCTGGTGCAAGCTTTTGGAAAGGTCGACAGCGAATTTGATGATGTATCTGCACTCTGCACCCTTGGCTCGAAGCTTCGGCTTTTTGTTCGTGCCTGAGCGCTTTATCATCTCTTCCGTCAGATTGTCTAGTCTCGAGGCAGGCTTTGTTTCAGAATACCAGTCCTTCAGCAGCCGCCATAAAGCTGCTGTCCTAACATCTTTGTTAGGCCCGTCCAGGTAGTTATTATTCCTGATGAGTGTCCAGAAAAAGCAGCCCATCACGTCCGCACCAACGCCTAAATCCACTATGTGCAGCCAGTCTAAAACCACATAGCTCAGGCGAAAGCCTGGCAGCTGAAGAAGCGGACTTACCTGAATCTGCTGATCCCGAAGTGACTGCAGAAAGTCGAAGTCTGACAGTCTCTCTTGGCGCCAGGGGGCAGCCAAGCTTGTGGACGTGTAAGCGCACGGGCCCTCGAGGGCTGCTGCGCATTTCCAGCAAATGCGAGGGCTGTTCCAAGCTGGAAACGAAAACAGTGCACGGAGAAATGGCCAGTCTCCTCGGACTTGTAGCAATAAAGCCCTGCATGCAAGGGTCGACCCAGCGGCCAAGTGCCTGCGGCAATCCCATTCGTCGCCATCAGGATCTCGAGAAAAGACAACTCCCAGAGATAGCATGCGGAAAGACCAAGCAATGACTTTCATCACAGCATGCCATGTATTCGGCCCGACATATTTCTTCGAAATGGCAGTTATTGGAATGCGGTCGCCGCTCGGGTGAGACAAAAAATTCCAGGATATAATCTCAATGGAGTCTTTTTTTGTGTAAGGAACTCCATCTCCATGAAGGCCAATAGCCAAAGTATTTGATTCAGGGATGGACAAATGCTGGCACTCCTTCTGCAAAAGCTTTCGAATTTGGCTGTGTCCAGGATCTGTCAGCTGAAAAACATTGAGTACTTCCTTTTGCACAATTGAGTGGAGGAGCTCGTGAGGCAGAAGAAATGGATGTTCTACAGGCTCTTCCTTCTTCGCGTCCGGGTTCCAAACTGGCAAAGGCCAGGAAAAAACATCTGGCATCTTACAGCCTGCCAGAAAGCGTCGCATCAGATCTCTCGCGTAGTTCTGCGGTGCTCGACCACGCGCGCCCACATTTGCCAAGTCTGCAGCGCTGCTGATGACTTCTTGACGGCACGTGCTGGCTAGCTCGAAGGTGTCTTTGGCTGACAGTTTGTTGGCAAGAAAGAATTCTCTCAGTTTACATCGAAACGGCTGCGGTGATGCCGCGGGCGCTCCTGTGGCTTCTGGCCTCGCAGGAGCGGATGGCTCTGTCGACTCTTCTCTCGTTTTCCGCTTTTTCCATCGAGGCACGTCTTCTGCGTCTCCCCGAACCATGACGACAGTGCTCACAGCGGGCTACAAAGCAGGATCCTAGCTTGATACGTTGTATTGACATATCAAGTTGCACACACACACAGGCGCTGTCGGAGCAGCTACGAGGCGCATTAGAGAGAAACACGTTACCTAAGGAGCTTGAACAGAAAGCTCCTGCCAAACAAAGCAAACATGACTAGAAGTCAGCCTGCTTGATGGACACTCAGCACAACGCATCCTAGGAGATGCCGCGGGTCCTTCTTTTTGTGTCGAATCGCCACTGCGGCTCCTGTGCCATTATACCTGCCTCGAAGCTGCATGCACAAGAAGATGTCCAGGACCGAACTACAGGTTATCAGCCTCTGGAAACCAGCCGCTAGAAAAAGCAGTTCTCAGTCGAAGCACTGATTGGTTGGACCCATTCATTTCAAAGTGGACACTTGACCCTGGACCCCGTCATTTGTTGGTCAGCTTAGAAGCAGAAACTGCCAACTTGCGCTTGCTAATTTCTACTTTGGCAATTTGGTCAGTAGCGGTCTTCAGCAGAGAAGTTCCCTGCTCAACAAAGTCCTTGCCGCTCGTCTCATCCATGGTACGGGGGTTCGCAAAGCCGCACTGGATCAAATCGGCCTCCACCTTTTCCAAGAGAGCGAGCTCAGCCAAGCACAAAGCCTTTTCTTCTTCATATCCGTCGGAAGCGGAGCCGAAGAGCCCCCTCAGGCGCTTGAACGTGGAGACCAGGATCCTGACTTGCTTCTGGGAGTTGGCCAAGTTATTCTTGAGGTCCTCAGCAGGAACCACCCACATGTGCTCAACTTTGACAGCCGCGAGCTGAATGGAGGCGCTTGGACCGCTATCCATGTCCAATAGGGGAACTCCATGTTTTTTGGTCCACTTGGTCATGTCCTGCTCCCCCTGCAACGTGTCCATGTCTTCTTCGGCTTTATCCACCAGGGTCCCCAGGTACTTGTCAAAGTGGTACCTTTTGAGCTTCATCTTCTTGTTGGTTCTCTCAATGGCGTTGTTTTCATCCCACAGGTCATCGCTAGTAAGCTCTTTTAGCGTCGCCTCCAACAACTCCTTCTGTTCCTGGTTCTCCAAATTGTTGAGCTTCAACAAGGCCGCAACCTCAAACCTCAGATGTCTATGGTGCTAAGCTGGGGTGGTAATAATTCCAATGTGCTCCGCTGTTTAGTTTCCCTTTGGTACACTAGTTAGGCTTGGCTACATAGCATCCCATCAACATGATGGCATAGTTTGTGTAGCATTGTGGAGAGATAATGTCATAACACATATGTTTCCAAAGGAGCAACAATTGCTCCTGAGATCATGTCACAACACATAAGTTTACAAAGGAGCAACAATTGCTCCTGAGATCATGTCACAACACATAAGTTTCCAAAGGAGCAACAATTGCTCCTGAGATCATGTCATGTCACAACACATAAGTTTCCAAAGGGGTAGCAATTGCTCCTGAGATCATGTCATAACACAGAGGTTCCAAAGGAGCAGCAATTGCTCCTGATAACATGATAGGTCAATAACAGCTCGTGTGAAACCAACCATTTCACACCTCAATGGAATTCAGCGATACTTGTTTGGGCGGCAAGCTGTCCAAAATGTTCATCGACATAGATTTGTTCAACATCAGTCTAACATGGGAGGGTTTGCGCATGTCACTGATGGTTGAACGGTAGGAGCATGATTGTTGTTTCAGGAGCATGTAATGCTCCTACATACCATGAATCACTTACTAATTTGTAGCAGAGAATGAACAATAAATGGCATGTGCAAGAGTGTTGCATACTCTGTTTTTTAGTCCAGAGTATGATACATCCAAACCGATGTTTGGAGGCCATAGGAAGTAAACCAGGTGGACAGTCAGAAACCTTATGGGGGAACCAATGTGCATCCAAGCAACTTGGTACCGTATCCCATCTGCGCACTGGATGTCGACTTAATTGAGGAGGTATGGGATCTAGTACGCGACAATGCCCACTGTTTGCATGACTTATCCTGAGACCATTCTTGAAGCAATTTGGCCTTCATCTCACTCTTCCGGGACAGGCTATTGTAGGCCTTCAGGAAGTCAGTTTTGTTCTGCAGCTCCTCCACTTGGGCTTGCGGGAGGACATACTCGCCACTTTGATGAGCATCAAGACGTTTTTGAGCATTGTTCAACTGAGTCTTCATGTTGGATTGCATCTTTCTTGTTTGAGTATCATCCACCGCATCTTCATCAGCCCTGCCCTTAGTAGAGCGCCTCCGCATGACCGTCTTGGTCTCATCATCTTTGATCACATTCTTTTTGGGAGACATTGCTCTACAAAAGAAAACTTACTACAAATACAAGCGCCTGTTCAAGATTGAACCTGAGCACAAACAAGCTTCGGTATAAGGAAATTTTCATGAACCAAGTGTTTCATTTAGACAAGGCCATTCCATATTGGAAGCAAAGGAGATGATATGACTCACAACTCCTACACGATTCAACCCACAACCCACAGACAATCAACTGTCACACCAGCACACAAGGGTTCCCAGGGATGTTAAATTGATGTTAAATTTTAACATCCATTTAACAACATTTAACATCAATTGTCATTTACTTTTAAAGCTAATTGGATGTTAAATGATGTTAAATGGATGTTAAAATTTAACATCAATTTAACAAGCATTCTCCTAGTTGATACCCATACTATTTTGTTTGGTGAAGTTCCCTACCACCACAGGAGCAACTTGATCCTTTTATTATTTGACCTAGTAATTAATATTTGTTGATGATCACACCCATCAAGTATCCCAGGAGCAAACTGCTCCTTCTGTTGATGATCACACCCATCAAGTATCCCAGGAGCAAACTGCTCCTTCTGTTGATAATCACACCCATCAAGTATCCCAGGAGCAAACTGCTCCTTCTGTTGATAATCACACCCATCAAGTATCCCAGGAGCAAACTGCTCCTTCTGTTGATAATCACACCCATCAAGTATCCCAGGAGCAAACTGCTCCTTCTGTTGATAATCACACCCATCAAGTATCCCAGGAGCAAACTGCTCCTTCTGTTGATAATCACACCCATCAAGTATCCCAGGAGCAAACTGCTCCTTCTGTTGATGATCACACCCATCAAGTATCCCAGTAGCAAACTGTTCTTGATGTTGATAATCGCCATCAATCAAGGATTATAGGAGCATAATGCTCCTTTTGATTGAACTCAAAACAACATTCATGCCATAACAATGTTTGGTTGTGTCATCCCGAACAATACTTCCGATATCGAAAACGAATTGTTCCCTCCCACTCTCTTTCTGTGGCAGCCAAATAGGCTTTCTTTTCCTCTCCCGCGATCTCCTTGCTGTGCAGGAAGTCTCCTGGCATCGGTTTACCCCAATCTTGCCTAACACAATGTTGGAACCATGAGATATTACTTTTTTTTGTATGCACTACATCCATTGAACAATATCCGTATTCCAGTCGATCTTTTGTGAGTCATATATAATATGTTTATATCCCATCAACATCCATTTGTGATTGAAATGTCCCTTTGAAGTCCAAAGTGTTGGGTTTCATGAAAACTCTCTTACTTATTTTCAACTGCCTCCATCAATAAAACATGAGAGGAGCCATAAGTCTCCTGAACCAAAGTGTCTAATAGTGTTGTATCTTAATGTATCAAGCCATGTCTCGTTGGCAATACAGCCTTCCTTTTTTTTTGTCTACCCCTCCCTCTCTCTTTTGCAGGAGCTGGCAGCTCCTTTTTTGGGGGCCAAGTATAACGAATATATTGTTTGTATGCAAGTCCAACATGATATTGCAGGAGCTAGTAGCTCCTTTGAAACAACATCATGACATGTGAACATATCGTGTGCCATGAAACACTCATATTGTAATCAATGTTTTCAATGACATGTCAACCCCTCCCCCAGAACCTTTTTATCTCCATTGCATGCGTGCCACATAGACACCCTTACCAGTGCCTTAAGTCCGCAACCATTTTGGCTCAAAATGGAAGGAGCGTAGTTGGCCTCATCGACCAGCATGCGACTCCTGCCAGGGAAACAACAAATTTCAAAGCCAAGAATGATGGCAGACAATTACATCCATTCTTGCAAATCTTCTAATATCTCGAATGCACGTATGAAAGCCGGACTGATCCAATAATGTGAAACTAACATAGGATCCTGGTCACTGCTCTCTTCAATCCCCGGAGCCGCCACATCTGCAGGAGCTGCTGGAGATGCCTCAGGCATTGCCGGCATTGCCGGCATCTTAGGCGCCGCCCCATCATCGGCTGCCTGCATCTTAGGTATCGCCCCGGGCCCATCCACAGAAGCGGATGGCACTTTAGGCATTGCCGTGCCCTTAGGCACAGGTGGCGCGAGCGGCGCTGTCGGCGCCTTAGGCACCACTGCTGGCGCAGGGGCTGGCTGCACAACCGCATCATCGGGCTCATCGGGCTCATCGGGCTCATCGGGCTCCTCGGGCTCGATCGGGAGCTCCTGCGGCTCGTCGGCGCGCCTTCGCTTCCAGCTTTGCTGCCGGTCTTGCCACCATATGGAGCGCTTTTGCCCTTTGGTGCCCCGCTGCCTGCCCCAGCTTTGCTTGCCCCAGCTTTGCAAGCGGACACCAATGTCCGCGGCTGGCTGAGCGTAAATGCTCAGCTCCTTAGACAGCAAAGCAAAAGCCGGTTGCATGATAGGAGCCAATGGCATCCTTTGTAAACGATCGTGCTTGCAAACAGACCCAGAACCAAATATGTTTTCACCCAAGCTAAGAAAAATGTTTCCGACCAAAACGAATTAACACATGTCACAGAAGAAAAGACAGGAGCGGGTCGCTTCCTTTGTCAGCCACACCAATACGGCCAAGTGAACAAACATTTGGTTTGTGGTGAGTAAACAATTAGGGGGGTCGCGTCAACTAAAAGTATGCAATCCAAGGAGCGCACATCGGGTTCAAACAGCAGCCCTGTCGGACGTAGCTCTCTTGGCCACACCATAAGCAAACCCTGGTCCAAGTGGGCCCTGTCGGCCACATACGCATGGCGGTAGGTCGCCACGAGGAGGGAAACATCGGTGGCGGGGGCATCACGTATGCCGCCTGCGGCATCGGCTGAGGCGGAGGCTGCGGCATCGGCTGAGGCGGAGGCTGCGGCACTGGCTGCGGCACAGGCTGCTGCATCGGCAGCGGCACAGGCTGCGGGGTCTGCGGCTGCTGCGCCGGCTGCGGCTGCTGCGGACTCAGCTGCCCTGCCCGCCGGGCTGCCTCGAGTATGCGCAGCGCAACCTCCACGCCCTCATTGGTCGCGCTCGATCGGGAGCTCGACGGTGCATTACCCATGGCTACTAATAGCCCTTAGCTTACACCTAGCTCGAGCTGACCGCACTACGACACCAAAGCTTGATTCACGTTGATAATACTTGTTGACGTGGTCATGCTAGGAGCCCAAGGCTTCCTGAACTTCAAAGTGTCCAAAGATCTACCCTGCAAAGAATTCAAACACAATGAAGATGTGCAAGCAGATGCATGTACAAGCCCAAGGCTTCCTGGACTTCAAAGTGTCCAAAGATCTACCCTGCAAAGAAATCAAACACAATGAAGATGTGCAAGCAGATGCATGTAGGAGCCCAAGGCTTCCTGGACTTCAAAGTGTCCAAAGGTCTACCCTGCAAAGAATTCAAACACAATCAAGATTTGCAAGCAGACACATGTAGGAGCCAAAGGCTTCCTGAAGTAGACATGTTTTGACTCAAGAAAACGAAAATCAAGGCCTATGTGGACAACAGACACGGCATAGCACTGGCCTGACACCCCCTCGACACGAACCGGGGGTCTCCTGTCTCGAGTCGCTCTCGAGCGGGTCACTCTAGTCCACGTCCTAGCGTTGGCAGAAGAGCGCGTCGAGACGTAGCGAGTAACAGACACAATTTGGGCTCGGACATATGTTTTTTTCAGTCTGTCCTGAGGACTATGGGCATGCCCGCGGTTCACCGCGAGCTCTCGAATGGTGAGGCTTTTGTCCTTGACCTCCTCGAAGGACATGCTACGCAAGTCCAGCTTCATGAGCTCAGCGCGCACAACGGCTATGAGGTCCTGGTGGTTTGCCCGCCGCGCCTTGCTGATTCCGCACAGGAGACGCTTTGTGCCAGTGGCGGGGTCCTTGAACTGCAAGTACGACTGGTCTGTCGCCTGAGTGATGTAAACCGAGCATGCGTCCTCGGCAACAGCCGGCTTTTTCATTCCGGCCGGCTTTTTCATCGCTGCCGGCTTTGTCGCTGCGGCGGCAGGGCGCTTTTTTGGGCTGTCGATCTGCTTCGGTACCTCTGAGGGGTACTCTGCCCCATCTCCAAACCTGCCCCAGAGCCACGGAGATCCAGGTTTCTGGAACATTTCAGCCGATTCCACTGAGTTCGCCTGCAATCTCACCAGCAGGCCCGAGCAGTGGTCTGTGTAGATGACTTTGTCGCCCAACGCCTTGTCATCACAAGACCCCGGCTGCTCACTGGTCTGAGTCAACAAATCCACCACCGAGTGCACCGACTCCCTTTCTGCCAGATCCTGCCAGAAATCCTGCAAGCTCTCCTCGGTGGGTTCTTTCTCATACTTCCGGGGCAGCTTTGCTGCCTTGTCTGGGAGTTCCTCGGTAGAAGGCAGCGCTCGGTATGGGCTTCCAGAGGCAGTCTCCAAAATCTCCTGGATCCCTGGCAGCTGGCGCTTTTGCGTGCTAACGTTACGGCGCTTCGTGTTTACGAAGCTGATCATGTCCAGCAGACTTTGGACTTGGGCTTTAAGGCCACGAAGGCCCTTGTCTTGGAAAAGCTTCTTCTGGTGGAGGTGGTTGAACTTTTGAAGGGGCTGCTCCAACTCCTTTGGATACCAACGCCGCTGGACGCTGAGCAAGCCCTGCAGCAAACTCTTGTGGATCTCCACGCCTTCCTGAGTGGGCTTGCCAACCGGAAAGAGTGGGTCGGTGCCCTGGATGGCAAGAGCCAAAGCCTCTGGGGCGACGCGCTCGCACAGGAGAACATAGACGTTGTGCTGGTCTGACATGTCCCTATATGGAAAACCCTAAGTGGGGGGACACAGCTACACCTTAAACCGAAAGCCAGCTTGACGACTCATGGCCAGCAAATCTCCTGGGACTCCAAAACAAATACCTTATGGGCCTTGCGAGCACGCGTTCTTAGGAGCCTGCGGCTTCCTACTTTTTTTGCTTATGCTATTAGAGGAGCCCGAAGCATACTACTATATTGTGCCAACACAGGATGTGCCCGATATGGAAATGGCAAGAATTACCATGCAACAAAATGTTCTGTTGGAGGAGCCCGAGGCATCCTAATCAACTGTGCTAACACAAGATGTGCCCGATATGGAAGTGGCAGGACAAGCCATGCGACAATTCAACGAATATACTACAAACATGCGCAGCTGACACCCGTCGGTTGACACTGATCCACGTCAACCCGAATCCTCGCCAAGCGATATTTGGACGAATCCTCGTCAACTCGAATAAGCGCTGAAAAAAACGAATCCTCGCCATCGAATCCTCGCCGGAAGGACTGGGTACGTTGACGTGAGCGGGTATGTCTTCGAAGCTGTGCCGACGGTGACGTGGTGGGCGCGAAGGATTGGCCCAGCGGCGCCTTGGCAAGTTCAAAGGTTGCATTTCAGATTTTAGCCGTGCCCCTTGCAAGTTTTGTCTTCGTTATCTGTCGCAACCATGGTTGCGTCGAATCAGGCAGTCTCCGCGCCCGCGCCGGCGCCTGCGCCGGCTGGGCCAGTGGCAGGGCCAGTGCCACCTTCTCCGGTGGTGTCGGCAACGCCGCCGCCCTCTTCGTCGCGGATGCACACGCCGACGACGATTGCCAGCTTCAACGGTGGCACTGACGCTCTGCGTAATTTTGTTGGTCAAATTTTGATGGTTAGTCTTAAGTTTGTTACCTGAAACGACTTGTCGAATTTGATGTTCGGCGGCAACCAGGGCATTGCCGCCAAGACGCCGGGCCTGAGCCCGGCTGCGGCGGTGGAGCAGCCGAGCCTCTTGCTGGCGGAAGAGCCTTCAACGCACTGGCACTTTTTAAATCATCTTGAAACTGTTTTACTGTGATGAAACTGTGACTGTGGCTGACTGTCATCAACTCAGTGTCAGGCGAGCACTGGTGGCACTGCTGGGGCTACTCCTGATGAGCTTCGCCTTTGTGGACACGGCGCCGCTGGTGCTGCTGCTGCGCCTGGCACTGCCACTGCGCTGCCTCGTCGTGACTTTCCGGCGGAGGTTGACCCGCGATCAAGATCTCCCCCAACAGTCGCGGCAGCTGCGACTCACCCTCGCGTTGGGCGTCAGCAGATGCCGGTCCCGCGGGGAACTGTGGCAAGGTTCATTCAATTTCCTGCTCAGCCTCAGCCGCCTCAAATGCCTGTAGTCGGCGGGAGGACTGCGATCGTGCGGCTGCCTGCCCCGGCGTCGTGGACGTCGTCGTAGTGAGACAGCCTGGCCTTTCCTGGTTGTGTCAGTCAGTGTGTTGACATCCAAGAAACTCGTCATTGGCCTTTTTTGATGACGGCAATGCAAGGCCAAGGCTGGCAGTATTAACTCGTGGCAGTGGAGCTATTGTTGAAAAAAGGAGCTCAGAATTGACGTGTGCGAGCTTGATCGGGGTTCCTGCGGCATGGCTTGAGTGCGCGAATGAATTGCCGTGCAGGACTGGCCGCAACCCTGCTCGCCAGCAGGAGCGGGTTTGGCATTGTTTTTGAATTGTTGATTGGCCTTTTTGAGACTCAAGTCCTTTTCATTGCTTCTCATCTGCAGGAGGTCCTCACCCGCTGACTGGGCAGTCAGTCTGAGCCAGGCACTGAGCAGCACTGCATGAACATGTCAAATTTTGATGCCCCGCACAGGCTGACTGAGCACTGAGTGACGGCTGGCGACGGCCAAGTGGGCCTGCTAATGGAGAGTCCGCCAGGGAACAAATGCTTTGAGCCTTCTTAGCTTGCCCAACATTGCGCGGCCACGACGAAGCCCGGCCGCTTGGCCGGGCCTTGTCGGGCCACTGAGTTGCCACGCGATGTCTCAGTCTCTCTGACCCTTTTGTTTGTCATGCATCTGAGTGGATCAAGGCGGCTTGGCATTGACTGCACTGACCGTGACAAGTGTCTGACCAAGCAACGCAATGAGTGAGCCTAGATGATGAGCAGCCAATGCAAGAATTCAAACATTGAATCGTCATGACACTGATTTTAGAGTGACAGCCGGCACGGCGCCTTTGCTTGATGGCCGCCGCTGATCATGATCATGATGACGAGTGGGTGCAGAAAGTCCTTGAGACTGGGCGCTTCAAGAGCTGCAAATTGTTGGCCAAGGGCGGCATGGGTGCTGCCTTCAAGGTCCAGATGAAGTCGGACTTGATTTTTGGATGCATTCAGTTGCTCGAGTTTGTTATTGAACTGATTCCTGATTGAGTATGATTGGCGTCTACTAAGGTCCTTTCAAGCTCTGAAGCTTGCGCTGCAGGAGGCGGAGGGCGATGATGATGGCGTCATTGTCACGGATGAGTTCTTTGAACAAGCGGCTTGACAGAAAATAATATGCACCAACCTCTGAGACTGATGGCAACACAAGTCGCTGATTGAAGTTAAGTGTCCGTCCACGCCCAGGAGCGGCGCATCATGTACTCCTTCAGGCACCCGCACTTGGTGCCCATCTTCGACTCTGGCACGTTTAGCGGCGGCTTGGCGTGTCAAAATTAGTCAGTGGTTACGGTTTGTTCAGAGCCTGGCAGTTTGGTTTTGCATGCTTTGAACTGAGGAGGCATTGCTTTCCTGCTGATGGAGCTGATGAGCTGCGATCTCAACAGCCAGATTCCCATGGACGAGAATGCGGCGGCCCGAGTGACTCGGCAGATCGCCAGCGGCCTCATCTACATGCACCAGGAGCTTGGCCTGGTGCACAGGGACGTGAAACCCGGGAACATTTTCCTGTCTGGCCAAACGGCAAAACTGGGGGACTTTGGCGTGGCAACCAAGCTGGTGCCACCACCTGACGTGGCTGGGACGCCAGAGTACTTCCCGTCAGAGGTCTGGGCTGGAGATGAGCCGGTCACGGCCAAAGTGGATGTCTATGGGCTTGGCTGCACCTTGCTCTTTGGCTGAAATTTGCCAGGTTCATTGAATTGAGCTGGTTAGATCAATTCACAAAACATCAGAGCAAGACTCATCAAGACATGTGTTCGTGCGTGTGTATACATATCACCTATCGTTTTTTTTGCAGCTTGCCCAGGTACGAGATGCTGGAGGGGCGGCTTGCCCACCCGGTGCCGCCTTCAGTGCGGTCGCCTCTGCCCAATCTGAGCTCGCGGGCATGGAGGTCTTTTGGTGGCAAGCTTCAGGCGGCCTTCGAGATGCTCATGCGCCGCAGCACGCCGGGCCTCATTGAGGTGATCGGCACGTTGAACCTGACGGAGGCCATCGAGCCCTCCACGGCGGCGGCGTTTGAGCGCAAAAAGCGCAAGGAGCGGGAGATGGCGTCGGAGGAAACAAAGAAGGCAGCGAACAGGGCTCGCGAGCTGCGCCGCAAGCAGAAGAAGGGCGCTGCTGCTGCTCAGTGGCTTTGTTTGCAGAAAGCCAAGCCTCAGCCAAAATGTTGTTGCCCGTCATTGTCATGTCTCAGTCAATGTCGTTTTGTTGGGCTCGTCGTTCCTAAGGGCTGGCGATGACGAGGTTGACGTTGAGGTCATCAGCGACGGCGGTGGCAGCGGCGGCATGGCAGCCTCAGCTGCGGCTGCGGCGGCAGGTCCGGCTTCACTGGCGGAATCCGTGGCGATGACGCAGGAGTCTTTCAGACAGTTTCTGCGGCGACTTAGCTGCAAGTTTGCTGTGATGATTCAGCAAGTTTGATGCCGTGATGATTCAGCTAACTTTGCAGCGACGAGCGGCCTTTGCAGGCTTGCCCTGCAACCTGGACCTGCTGCTCGTCCTCCTCAGAGTCGCTTTGCAGCATGACCGCAGGCGCAGGGCAGGTGCCAGGGTCACCCTAAACCTTGTCAACCCTAAACCCTAAACCCTAAACCCTAAACCCAGGTCTGTTTCTGTTTAATCAATCAATCCGCCGGCTCCGCAACTACGTCAGCAACCGTTATACGTCAGCAACCGCAACCGTTATACGTCAACCAACCCAAAATGCAAGTTATGCTAGTAAACGCCCGCAACCGTTGTACGTCAATGGTCTCTCGGCAGGTGCTCCCAGGAGGAGAGCCTGTCGAGAGGGACCCCCCCCGCTAGGGGTCTCTCTGGACAGGTGCTTCCGGGAGCGCCTGATGAGAGGTACCCCCCCCCGCTGCAAGCGCTGATTCTAAGGGACCCCCCCCCCGCTGAGCCGCTTGAGCGGTGCCAGCGGGGGGGGGTCCCTCTCATCAGGCGCTGTCGAGAGGGACCCCCCCAGCGGGGGGTCCTTCTCAGCCAGCCGTCGCACAGTGATAGTTTGCAAGGTTGATTGGTAATTCAATGAAACCTAAACCCTAAACCCTAAACCGCCGGCCAACTATTTGACTTTTCACGGCGCCCCCTCAAATCGTTATTATTTTTTATTTTTCAATCTTTTGGCACCTCCATCTTAATATCGATCACTGACTTTCAGTTGAAAAGCTTGCCACTGACTGAGGCCGAAGGAAGCCATTGCCTCTGCCGCGGCGGCGGGGGTGATTCAGATGATCACGGCGACGCGGAGGCTGGGCTGACACTGAGGGCTTTAATTTAAGGGGCCGACGATGGTTGATGGTTGTTTTGACACAGCAGGACACACATTTAAGGGCTGCATTCTTGTCTCACAAGACATCACTGCGCTTTTGTTATTTGATGACCTTGGCATGATCGGTTCAAGGAAATGTCGTTGTCGTCTACTGACTGTTGGCATTCTCACAAGCGTTGAATCACGCAATTTTCAATGTGGGTCAACGACAGACAATGCAAGTCGGAAACTGACAGCCAGCTGAACCTTACAGTGAGATTGGGTCATCGCATTGCATGGGCCATGGCAAGCAAGTGGCGCCTGAACCGGGCAGAAGAAAGCTCTGTTCAAAAGGAGGCGGATGCGGTGAAGGCGGAAAGGCTGAACCAGGGCTGCTCTGAGCAGGAGGCCAAAGAAGCTCACAGGCAGCATGTCGCCACCCGCACGCAAGAGCTGAAGAAGGCAAAGGCTGATGCCAGCAAGGCTAAGCAGGCTGCCCGGTCCGCAGGCGGGAAAGGTGCAGCCGCCCCGCCGTCGCTTGCCGCCCCGTCAGCGGACGTGCTCCAGAACAACACGGACTACTACACGAAGCTGATGGACTCAATGTCTGTCATTCAAGGCCACCCTGTTTTTCAGCGGATCAACGAGGCGATGCCGCTGCTGATCACGGATGATGAAACCAAAGAGTGCGGCGTTCAGGCAGGCTAGCTGCTTACTTTCAATTGCGTCTGTCAGTGTTGGCTTGATTGAAACCAAATGTGCAACTCAAACCATTCTCACTGCAATTATTATAGATGCGATGCTGCCGGAGCACATTGTAAGTTTTTGAACTAAGAGCGACGCCGTGTGGCAGGCTGTCTTTGAGGCGGAGGCTGCGAAGATTGCATTGGCTCGGACAGGAGTGTACCGGGCAGCTTGCAATTTGTTCTGGCTTGACCTGACCAGCAACTCGACACCGAGGGTGCCGCTGAGCTACGCAAGGGTGCGTGAGTGGGCACAGACTGTCTTTGGCAAGGGGCCGCGCCACTTCAAAGACCTCATTCTCGTTGCAGCCCCTGCAGCTGACTCGGACTTGCTTGCTTTGCGCGGATCTTGGAAACAAGTGACGCCGGAAGAGCTGACTCACAGCACTGTGTTTGCGCTGGCAGACCGCATCACAGCAGGCGCCGGTGAGGAAGAGCTGCGATCATGGCGTTCCTGCTTGCTGAGCACGCCGATGATGTTCAGTGTCCTGGGCAACGAGGATGCAATCTATTGGGAGGCATACGACCAGAGGCAGAGGACTGGGTCTGAGATTCAACATGTGCGGTTTGAATGTGCCAAGTCTGGCTAGGCCTTAGGCTGACGGACGCCTTGGCAACTGAATAATAATATGATTCAATCATACAATTCACGGCTAATTAATATCTAAGTCTATTGTTGGTCACGCGTGCAAGGATTGTCCAAAGCCACGACACTATCAAGAGGTCAGCCCGGCAGTGGGCGCACGAGATCATGGCGTTCAAAGAGAGGAAGGAGCAGGAGCTTGGCGAGGCGTTGACTTCAAAGCGCTTGCAAATGCTGTTCAAAGATGGCTCGAAGCACACCGAGGCTCGCTCCACCAAGATCGAAACTGGCGCGGACAACTTCGTTGCAGACTGTCAAAGGGTTTACGAGAAACTGTTGACAGACAACTACTGCAACGCCAAGCTCGAGTCGTTGGAGCGCCAATTCGGACTGGAGTCGCCGCTCAATAGCCTTCTCAAGCTCCGTGTCATCATAGAGAAAACAAGCAACGTCGAACAGCGGCGCTGGGTGTTGGGCTTTTTCGAAGATGCATTGTCGACTGGCAAACTGAGCTGCGACGCGGTACCTTGGCTTGTTTTTTGTGTTTGAAGTCGTTGCTCAGCTGTTTGCGTTTTTTGTTTTACAATAAGTGTTGCTTGAACGCTCCTGGTATGAGGTTGGAAAGAGCTACCTCCAGGGCTCGCCAACTGCTGCTTCAGCCGTGGACTTCATCAAGTTCCGCCGGCAGGCTGTGGACTTCTTCCTGGAGGTGGAACTTGCTCGGCAAGGTTTCGCTTGGAAGACTTGCAGCTTGTCAAGCAGCATCTGGCCAACGTGGAGATCTACAGGCAGACAGTCACTGCTAAGCCAGATGCCGATGGGGTTGTGGCGAGCCAGTGGCAAGCTGGTCTGAAGGTTTCCTCCATCAAAGCGCTGAAGCTGATGGAGGACTGCCTGAAACCGATAAGACTGGCTCATTTTTGGCTGATTGCCCAAAATAGAGGCTGAGGCAAATGTCACAGGTCAAGTATATTAAGGGGTCTAAATTATATTTGGCGCGCTTGGGAGTTGTTGACTGGCTGACTGGCTTGGTAGCTTGCTCAGTAAGACTGCCTGATTGATTTTATCTCAGACACCGATTCGCTTGGCCTTTTTTCAATCTGGCTCGAGCCATTCATCAAGGGCTGGCTTTCTGACTGATTGACTGACTGGCTGCGCAATGACAGGCATTTGTTTGATGAACATGGCAGTTGACTGATTAACTTTTGCTTTCTGAATGCTGAGCTTAGATTTTGGTAGCCCGGGCCAACTTACATTGATGATGGTCTGGTGTTCAGCTTCCCTGGCCCTTCTCAGATGACTGTGTCCCCGCAAGGCTTTGCTGGTTTTTACACAAACATTTGTGGGTGGCCTGTTCAGACTGGTCCTCATCCACGTCTATATCCCCGATTATTCCGAGATCGCGGTGGCACCAGGCCAATTATTGCAGCTTCCCCCCTTCATCTAGCCCTGCGATTCGAAGATGGCTGCACACGTTTGAATGTCCCTAAGAGGCAACCCGGGAGTGCTTCTTTGGACTGTCTTTTAACTCCTGCCAGAGCCCTCGAACTGAACTAATAATTAGCTACCAAGACAAGTCATGTGTGTTAATTTAATGGCTGAAACGTTCTTTGCCAAAGTTTTCGGGCATTTCAAGAAACAACTTCAATTGCGGGCACTTGACCGTCTGTTGCTAACTGATAGACTGATTGGCGCATCCAAGAGAGGTCAAGTGACCACAATCATTTTAACAAGCGCCCTTTATTTGTGCATTTTTGGGTCTAATAGGCTGAAAGAAAGGCGCCTGCAAAAATGGACTTGCCCATTTGTTGGATGGTTGGCTGTTCCGGTTCGGTAGTTCGTCGCTCTCAAATCATTGTTTTTAACATGAATAATAAAAAGGAAACATGTGGCGTGGCCAGGACCTGCTGTTCGGAAACTCGCTGAACTCAGCCATGATCGCGGTCCTGAAAAAGAACCCAACCAAGCCAGAGCCCCTGGAGCTGTGCGAGGTCGAGACATTCAGCCTGAGGATGCGTGAGTGCACGAAAGAGAAGGATGCCGAGACAGCGTCGGAGAAAGCTTTGGCCGGCATGAGCGAAGAGGCTGAGCATGCTCGGGAGGATGACGAGTGCACCAAGATAGCAAAGGGCGCCATTCCGGCCACGCCCTCGCGCTACACGAAAGGCAGCGTCGAACACTTTACGGCGACTGCTGCAGAGTTGCTCAACATCTACTGCCTCCTGCAGCCCGAGCCATCGACGGAATCCGCGCTCATCAAGATGATCAGCGAGTCCCCTCTGAGCCCGAGCAAGGTCAAGGGAGTTCCTGGCAAGTCAGCTGTGTTGATATACCTTGACACACAGCTCATCGGCGAGAGCAACAAGAAGCCGGCATTGCGGCTGCCACCCATTCAGCCAGGCTTGTTGCAGAAGCTCATCACTTGCGCGCTCAAGGCCAGAGGTTCCTCCCCCGTTGGCAAGTCTACCCAAGTGGACACACCGATCGAGGGCGACATGATTGTCGTTAACGACGGTGGCCGCGCAAGGGATGACCAGGTCCTGGCTCCCTTCAAGTCAGCCAGGACAAGGGGCAGCGTGAGTCCCCACTTGGAGCACTGGGAGCTCAGCCTGATCATCAGCCAAGACAGCGTCAAGCAGAAGAAGAGAAAGAGCCGCGGTGCTTTGAACCAAGTAATGAAGTTTCACTTCATTACCAAGGACTCCTTGGACAAGATGGTGCCAGAAAGGAAGCACACAAAGTACCCTGGCAGCTGTCGCGGCAATGCTCTGGCGTTTGTCTCGCTGGCTTCGACTTCTCAGACTTGGCAGGCTACTGTGGAAGAGAAGCAGGCCGGCGGTTTCGAGCTTCAACAATGACTTATTATTATGCAACATTGAGCTTTTCGGAAATAATTGTCTACACTAATTAAATTCCGCGTTTGCGCGCGCTTCGATTCTTTTGGCAGGCAATCTTCAAGGAGAAAATCTTCGGCGGAGACGGCTTGAGCAGCCAAGCGGACGAGGATGATGTCGAAGAGGGGACGGCGGCCGCGCAGGAGGCAGAGGGGGAACTTCAACGGAAAGACCACGATGTCGAGCCGGTCTTCTTTCACAACTTGCCAAAGGTGCTGTTTGAGAACTTGCTGGGCTCTTGGAGCATTTCTGCAGTTCTGGATCTCAGCCCAGGGTCAGGAGAGCTGGCCAAAGCTGCTGTGGAGAAGCGATTGCCTTATTATGGAGTCTGCCTGAGTGAAAGCCATGCCGTCAACCTGAAGCAGGATTTGGGCTTAAAGTTTTTTGGGGCGCCGCCAGTCATTTTTGTTCGCACGAGTAGCGTTTAGTTGCTATAATAATATTATAGTTGGCGTCTGCCTGAGGAGCTCATTGGCCACATCAAGACGAGCATGGCGACAGAGGGCACGCCGTTGTATGCTCCAGAATGGGCCGAAGTGGCAACCAAGGAACGGAAACGGCACTTGCGAGTTTTGCGTCTTATTAATTATGCGCTTTGAGATAGATAGACTAAGACGTGTATTATTGGAATGGGCCTTTCAACTTCCTGGCAGGAGAAAGGCTCCCGCCGCCTTGGCGCCGACGACGATGAAAGCCAGAATGATGATGAAGAAGAAGACGACCAGCCGTTGAGGAAGAAGCCAAAGAAGAAGACAAATCCGGGACCCAAACCAAAGCCCAAGCCTAAGCCAAGCAATGATGGAGAAGGCAACGAAGATGACGAGAAGGAGAAGAAGAAGCCGAAGAAGAAAAGGATCATCGCAGATTCAAATTCAGACTCTGCAAGCGAATGAGCTTAGTCACTTAGTGGATTGCTGCGTAGCTGGGCCAGCGCAGCAGTGACTGTGGTGAAGCCATGACAATGATCATGCCATCAATGCAGGAAACTAATAAGTAGCAGGTCAGTTGACATTATGATTGCAGCAGTCACTGCGGCGGGGGGCTGGCGTTTTGGATGCTAGCAGTGGCAAACATGTTTGATGCCTGCCAGCTTTGCATTTGCGGGAAAGATTGAAAGGATAGGTTTAGGACAGTCAGAAGGGAGGCAAGACCTGTTCATGTCATTTGCAGTCTTGACAATATTATGTCGCTGTTCGCTTGTGTTGCGAAGCAGGCCAAATTGCCGTGCCTTATGATGGTTGCAGACAACAATCGTCGAGAAAAATGCTCGGGCGCCTGCGTCACGTCATCCTTGGCTTTGCGCAGCAGTCTGTCCGATAAGGCCCGCGTCGTTGGCCGGGCCTGGTCGGGCTGACTGATGCGTAACCAATGGGTGACTTACTTGCAGAGTTGTTCCATTTCATTAGCTTGGGCGTGGCAAGTGATGCATGTACAATGTGTGTTGCTGCAATGACATTGCTGGCCGCAGGCCCAACATCATCGCTGGTGGAAACGCCAGTAGCTTAGTGCTTTTGCTCGCGTACCTTGCCAGAAGCTGAGAGAGCAACCCAGGCTACTGCGACTGACAGGGTTTTACAGTGTCACTGATGGCACGGGGCGGCCAGCGGCGGGCAGCCTGCTGCCCAGGGTGTCGCACGCTGGTTTAAGACAGAAGTGAGGCTGGTTTAAGAAGCGTCGGCCAGGAAACTATAAGCTAAGCTTCAACTGATGTGCGTTGCGCAACTTGACCTGCTCACATTGGGCAGCAGGATGCAACTTTTAGCTCCTGAATTCTGGTGCTTCAGCGTGGCAAAGCCACTGTAGTAAACATGGCTAGCTCGCGGCGCTGCGACATGGATGCAACATGGATGATGGTGAGAAAATGATGCCTTGCCGAAAGTTTGTGTGTCACTTTAAGTTAGGGTGTGTGAAAGCAGAAGACAGCTACTTAGGTCTTGTTGACGGTGCGCGCCAACACAAGTTGGACTGAGAAGTAATGTTGCTGGCTTAGACTAAGATAGTTGTAGACAATGGCCGTCAGACCCGTTCAGGCCCGGTGTGCAACGCCGGGTCTCGACGGGTTTGCCGACACTTTGTCTCAGCCAGGTTGGTGTGTCAGTTGTAACTCAGTTAGAATGTGTGGCGAAATTAAGTAGCGCGTGGCTGGGCTGAGAGTTCCCTGAGAGTTCCGTTGACGGCTGGCGGCTCCTGGTGATTGCTTCAATTATTTTTGTCGGTGCGTGCACCCAGATTCGATGGTTCAAGCGATCTTCCTGACAGTTGACACAGACATGTCAATGTTGACAATGGCGCGTAAAACAATGTTGAAATTCGCTTTGAAAGCAAGCAGATGTGTCAGCAGCGAGTCACCAGCAACTTAGCAAGACCTGGACAAACTCACCAACTCCGGCTGCAATGGACGACTTAGAATTTGACAACCATGCCTGCGCAGCGACAGGAAAGCCGAGAGCGACCACAGGGAAACCGAGAGCGGCCAGGCCCAAGGCCAAGGCTCAGGCTGGAGGAGAGCGGCGCAAAGCAGGCATAAGGGCTGTGAAAAAGATCCTGAAGAAGAAGACGTCTGGCAAACAGCAAAAGGCGAAACCTACGACTACGCGGCAGGCCTCCTCCTCATCATTGCAGAACATGGTTGCCACAAAGTTCCTGCAGGAGCTTGGGGCGTTGGCCTCAAAGCTGGCGGCCGAGGAGAGGGAGGGCGGGTCAAGTTTTGCAAGAGCCGAGCTTCGGCGTGGCCGAACAATCTTGCTGGGCTCTGACTGCGCAGGATTGGGGAGCGACTTGGTCAGTCTCGTGATGTCTCTTGACACAGCCTCAGCCAAGACCAAGTTCGTTGCAGAGGCTGACCAAGGGAAGCTTCAGTGGCTGCGTGCAATCTCAGCACACCTGGCTGATGAAACCCCGGAGCTGGAGTACCAGGACATCACCACGCGTGACAACCGTTTGGCGCCCAGGGTGCATCTGTTTGTTTCAGGAGCACCCTGCCCCCCCTTTTCCTCTGCTGGCAAACGGGGGGGTTTGTCTGATGATCGAGGTTGGCTCATACTTCACTCACTCAGCTACGTCGTCTGGCAACGTCCAATGGTTGCCGTGTTCGAGAACGTGAAAGGCCTGGCAAATGCCCGGAACAAGGCATTGCTGGATGCCATTGTCAAGATATTGAAGGACTGCGGGTACAAGGTCTATGCTGATATCTTGAATACGCAGGAACATGGCTTACCACAGTCTCGGCCACGCGTCTATGTCGTAGCTATGCTGAAGGATTACATCTTGCCGACGAGAAAGTTCAGCTTCCCCGAGCCAATTGCAATGCCGAGCTTGGAAAGGTGTTTGGATCATCAGAAGGAACTGCCGGATTCCAACATGCCAGATCAAGCGAGTGGCAAGTCTGCAATCAGGAACATCCGGAAGGCGAGGGGGCGGCTGCTTGCCAAGGGCAGCGATGATGTGCCCTCATCCGAGGAGGTTGTAGTTGACACAGGCTGCGGGAAGAATTTTTTCTCTATGATGATTGGTCGCTCGCCCTGCCTGACAAAGGCAAGAGGCGGACAGGGCGGCTACTACCTGCTCAAGCGCAAGAGGCACATGACGATTTATGAAATGGGGGCGATCCAAGGGTGGGACAAGTCTTGGGTTGACATTTTGCTGGAGGCCAACAGCTCCTGCAAGAAACTGGGCAAGGCGTTTGGCGACGGCATGTCCTTGAACGTGTTGCAACGCCTTCTTCCGCGCGCCCTCTACACTGTGAACCTTGTGAACAAGCTTCCAGAAGATCATTGGAAGAACATGCCGAAAAGTGGCAGACTCCCCCGGGCCGTCTACAAGCAAAAGCTTCGGCGGCGCTGAGGTTTCGAACGCAATCGGGATTGGCTGAATCTACAGCTCGTTTTACGCCGCTGGTTCTCTCCAGATTCTCATTGCTTTCAGTTTTGCTTCCGGCCAGCCAACCTGCGCTTTAGACAAACCAGACCCGATGCCTCAGAGCAAGTGGCAAAAAGATAGGTTTTGCGCAGGGCGGGCTTCTGCAGGGTTTGTCAGGATACTCGGCCGTCGGGAGACCAATCATTGGCACAGGCAATGACAAAGGTTTCGTATGCACGACTGCAAGGCCCCAAATAAGAGATGCAGTTAACAGATAATGAGGGGCTCAGGGTCTTCGCTCGAACCTGTCTGGGCCAACCTAACCGTTCTGTTGAACTTGTGGGCAGGGGACCGCCGAGGCCCGGAGTCAGTCTCCGGGCCTTTGCGGGCCCCTGACCGATTGTTAAACAGACTTTGGGGCAATCAACAATGAGTTTTGAGGCTGACCATGAGCTTGGCTTGCTGATTGATTCGCGCCAAGCCTTGCTGTGATCGCTGCAGGTTCAATCTCCCTTTGTAGTCGCACGTTGCTGGCACGCATTAGGCATATAATGTTGTCATCGTCGTTGCTGGCATGCAGATGAGTCAAGTGACCCAGGCCGGCTGCGAACATCAACCAGAAGTGAGTCTCTGACTGACCCGGCGCTGAGCGCAGCTGGTGAACTTCCGTTTCAGACCAATGATCCCAGCCATCAAGGGAGATACCACTGAAAAACAAATCTCTCAGCTCAAGACGAGGAGTGTGGACACATGACAAGTGCGGCAGTAGACACGTTCCTCTTCTATAAAAATGATTGCGTTGACGCCGTACCTCAAAGCTTAACCAGGTTCGTTGGCGATGATGAATGCTTTGTAAAATTCAAGGCTCGCTGTTTTGCGATACCCAATTTGGATTCAATCACTAAGTCTACACCTAGAAAACGCGCATCTCAGTCTCCCCAACTAAGGTGTTTCAGCCTTGAAGGCATATTTTGGCGCTTTTCAATTTTTAGATCTGATGTCTCTACCTGTCACTGAAGCAGCTATGATGATTTAACACTACAATCATTGACGGGTGAGTCGGTCGTCGTTTGGTGAATCAAGCACTGTGGCACTCACTTGTCAACAAAGCAGCCTTCAGGTGGGTAGACTCACTACTTGTCAACCTTGACAAAGCAGCCTTCAGGTTTCCAAAAACTCTGCAGCCATTGGAGTTCCACAGTACTGGTTGAAATTTCGTTATACAGCTTGACGAAACAAGTTGCAGCCAGCAACAGCAGCAACCACTATACATCAGCAGGCAACGACTACATCCTGCTGCGCAACGGGCAGAAGAAGCTCGTGCGCTCCCTGCAGGGCGGAGAGCACCGGCTGACCAAGCTGGGCAACCGCGACAAGTACTACGAGCACCTGGTCCACGCGCCGGTGATCATCCGGGGCAGGAGGCGCAGCGGGCGGAACGCCGGGGCGGGCTACGAGCGCAGGGACTGGCTGCTGGGCGGCGCCATGACGAGGCACCCGGCCCACCTAGGAGCAGGTGGCGCAGCGGGTCAGGCAGCAGGTGGAGGCCTCGCTGGGCGACCCGGCCGGCCCGATCCTGCAGCTCTCGGACGAGACCTACTTCCTTGACCCTGAAAAGCACTGGTGCGGTCAGCACCCAGAGCACGCAGATCGGAACTCCAGGACCGAGGTGGACTGCGAAGGTGGTGCGAGGCGCTGGGGCAGGAGTACCGAGGCCAGCGCCTGGCCGGCTTGGCGCGCGAGATCTTCCTGAAGCTGCTCAAGGCGAAACGGCGGCGCGGCGGAGAGGCAGAAGACCCTGGCCGCGCAGGACGGCAAGTGCGCCCTGTGCGGCTGCGGGCTGACGGCCGGCACCTGCGAGCTGGACCACGTGGTGCCGGCGAGGCAGGCCTTTGCGGGCAGCGTGCAAACCCTGCAGGCGCTGTGCGGCGACTGCCACAGCGAGACGCTGAGGGAGAGCGCGCAGCCCACCAGCCAGGAGAGCCGCGTGGCGCCCGGAGTCATGGAGTACGCCCGGAGCCCCAAGCTGCCTCCTCTCGTCTTTGAGGCGCAGGCGTGCGCAGTTTTTTTTGTCCGTCGCCGCGCCGGTTTTTTGTGACGGGCACGAAAGTGACGGGGCAGTGACATGCTCTGCCAGGAAGGGGGGCGAGTCAGCTTCGGGGGTGCGAAGGGGGGATGGAGGTGAGTCAGCTTTGTAGTTGTGTGCGTCGTCGTGCGAGTCAGCTTTGTGCGAGTCAGCTTCCGGGGTGCGTTCAAACGGGTTATGCCGTCAGAGCGTTTTCGCGGCGGGCGGGCTGGTGCCTGTAGGGTTTAAACACAGCTGGCTTTCAACAAGCCAAGTCTATTTGCTCGAGAAGCATTCACAAAGCTCTGCGATGGCGACTCTCTCCAAGTGCGAGCGCAAGGCGCGCGAGGCGGCAGCGAACCTGGCGCTGTCTACCGTCCGTGAGAATGGGGACTCGGGCGCTCAAGACCCTGGACGACATGCGGGAGATGCTGTCCTATGACAGCATCGGCTGCAAGCAGGCTCTGCCCATCTTTGAAGAACTCGTCAATGCCGGCCAGGAGCCCGTGGGTGAAGACTACCCGCCGACGAATTTGGAGCATTGCCTGGTGGAATGGTTGGATCGCCGCGAAGCCGCCCCGGACACTCCACCCGTGAAGCCTCAGTCTCCGCGCCAGCCCATTTACCTGAGCGTGACGACCAGCCGCAGCCGGAGCCGGAGGTAACCACTGTGTTCTTGCTGCCAAGGGCCGACGGGCCGCGAGACGAGGATTTCATGAGGAACAACGCCGCTCCCATCTTCCACAGCAGCAACCACGTTCTGGTTCCCTGTGAGTTCCGCCGCACAGGCCCGGGTGTGTCCGAAGCAGAACTGCTGGAGTGCCTTTACAGGGTGGGGGACGACAAGTACCAGGGCAAAGGTTGTGCTTGGATGGCGTGGCGCCTCGTGGACCAAGCTCAGCCTCCTGACGTCGGCCACCACCTTGTGGGTCTTCTTCCACAAGCCCACCATGAAGCTGCTGCCCCATCCTCCGACGTCCACCCACCTCTACAAGCTTGGCAAGGGGAAGCTTCACGATGTCGTGAAGCTGATGGCCAATTGCTTGGAGCAGAAGGGGACCATGCGGGCCATGAGTCGGGACTACGACGCCCTTGTTGCAGCAAACGCACCTCCGGCGCCAGAGTTCTCTCCACGACGGGTTTTGAAGAACTACGACGATATGACGACGTCCGAGTTCCAGAGCCATCTCATCAAGCTCGACACGACCTTCCGAGGCGACAGGGCCTTGAACTCTGGGAAGCGCCTGCCGAAAAACGAGGACAAGTTCGTGCACAGCTCCGCAGGACGACCAGTTGCAAGTGGAGAGCCTGCTGGTTTCGCGCCATCGCCGACCGACTTCGTCATCAACGAGAGCACCGTGAGCTGGTGGTACAACCCCGAGGTCCACCAGAAGCAGCCACTGGCCTTTTTCAAGCCCTCGCGACGAGCGGAGGATCTTCTACGGAGACAGTGGCAAGGGGAAAACTCCCCTGGCAAGTTGCCTGGCAGCCATGGTAGCCCGCGACGTGGGTCTGGACGAGTTCGTCATGGTGTCCAGCCCGGACATGCTGCGATCCGCGGTCGAGCGCAGCCTCCTGCGCGACGAGAGGCCTTTGCTCCTGGACGAGCTTCAGATCAGCAGCAGCAACATCGGCGCCCAAGGCGGGGGAGTGGACACGCTGAAGCATCTCCTCGGTCTGTCGCCCGACTTGCCAGCGACCATCAAATGTCGCTACAACGACGTGAAGGTGCCTGCGGAGACGTTCAGGATCATCACGGTGCAGGACCTGGCGAAACTCCACCACAACTTGGACGACATGGCGAAGATTTGCCCTCCGGACCTCATGCTCGGGTTTGAGTGGCGCGCTCGCCCGCTTGACAAGGTCTTTGACGCGGACACGCGCGCGGTGCTGAAGCGCTGCATCCTCGTGGAAGTGACGGCGCAGTGTGTCAAGGACTCTGTGCGCGAGAAGCGAAAGTTCGGGTCCGACAAGGCGATCTCCATGGCGGAGAGTTTGAGGGCATTGTACAACGGCCAGTAATTCGCGACACAGCCCCGGGGGCCTGCCTTTTGAGGGCACAGACCAGGCAGAAGCCCGACCGAACGCATTCCGTACAGAGATGGCACAGAAACCGATCGTCGGGCCGTTGCAAGCCCCCCCCTGCTCCCGCTCTGGCAGGTGGCAGGCAAGCGCGCACGCTACGACCCTTTCTGCCGGGCACGCCGCATCCCGCGCTGTCAGGAACGACGTGCTGTCAGGGCACGCTCGGCCTTGCCCAAAGACGCACAGTTCGCGCTGCGACTGCGGGACGCAGGGCGTGGAAGACGTGCAATATGACCCCCAACCCGCTGAACCCCAGAGTGTCCCAGCTCCATGCTATATGTGCTATATGTGCTATATGGCCCCCAACCCGCTGAACCTTCACTCTCCCCCAGCTCCATGCTACATGTACTATATGTGCTATATGGACCCCAACCCGCTGAACCTCCTTGCTATATGTACTAGATGTGCTTTATGGCCCCCCAACCCGCTGAACCTCCACTCTCCCCCAGCTCCTTGCTATATGTACTATATGTGCTATATAGGGCCACGTAGCACATATAGTACAGATTTTCGTGCGTAACACATATAGTACATTGGAGCTGGGGGAGAGTGGAGGTTCAGCGGGTTGGCGTCCATATAGTACATAGAGCGCATATAGCATGGAGCTGGGGGAGAGTGGAGGTTCAGCGGGTTGGCGTCCATACATGTAGCATGGAGCTGGGGGAGAGTCGATGAGTCGTTCGGCCGGGGCGCCTGCACCTGCCGGCCCACGTCGGCCTTCAGCGCCTCGAAGGCCATGGCCTGCGTCACGTCGAGGTCGCGCTGCCTTGCAAGTCGGTACAGCTTCCGCGGGTCCCGCACATTGAAGTCGTCGGCCAGGTCCCTCAGCGCCTCCATTTAAGATCAAGGTTTCCTGGATGCAGGGAGGCTTGAAGGGCCTGAGGCTTCCACCTCGTCCAGCCGGGCCTGGAAGCCCTTGCGCACCCCCCACAGCACGCTGGTGAGGTGAGAGTAGTTCTTCCACTTTGTTCCTGCGAAGTCGTTTGAGGCGAAGCCCAGCCTCAGGTCCTCCTCAGCCATCTCCGTCTTCATCCGGCTGTCCGACAAATTTGTGAAGCTCGTGTTGCAGACCACGTTGCCCGTGTTGCCTGCGATCACGAGGCAGCCGGGGTTCCTCTGGTTCGTGGTCAGGGACAGCTGCGTCGAGAGGCTCTTCGTCTGCACCAGCGCCTCGTCGTTGATCATGATCAGCTCGCACTGGTGCGCCCCGCCGTCTCGCTCCAGGAAGACCCGCGCGCTCTGGTTGCCCAGCAGCCGCAGCTCCGGGCCGCTGTCGGGGGCCGCGCTGTTGTTGGACACTGCAGCTTGCTCCAGCCCGCCCAGTTCTTCGTCAAGAAGAGATCGTCCGAGAAGTCTGAGGTGTTGGTCACGGTGAGCGTGTTGGACGCGAAGAGCTGCGGCGCGGAGACCGTGCCCGAGCTCGTCGCGTCGCCGCAGACCACGCTGCCCGTCCGTGCAGTTCACGTCGTTGCGCAGCAGCTGGTCGCAGCCCACGTTGCCCTGCGCGGTGAGGCCGTGGCCGAGCCCGCGAGGGCCAGCGAGTCGGCCAGCAGGTCCGTCACGGAGACCGACTCTCCCTCGAAGGCCGAGGCCCTGATCTGCATGCTGTACAGGTCCAGCGTGCCCGCCGACTGCTGCACCAGCCCGGGGATCGAGCCGCCGAAGGCTCCGAGTGCAGCTTGGCGACTCCGCCCGGCGGCACCGAGAAGTCCAGGCGCGCCGTGCTCCAGACGCCCTGCGAGGCCGTGCCGGCCCACGTAGTCGTTGTCGGCCGCGCTGACGTACATCACGAAGTTGGAGGCCGTGCCCAGCCATGGCGTAGCTGGAAGCCTCCCACAGTGAAGCTGGCCGAGGCCACGGAGCTCTGGCTGTTGGAGCGCACCAGGAAGTTGCCTAATGTGGTGAGCGTGGGTTCCAGCAGCACCTCGCCCAGGGTGGCCAGCGTGACGTCGTCGGCCCCTCCGTCCAGGACTCGTGCTTCAGCAGTCTACCTCCAGCGGCGTGATCCTCGCCGCTATGTCCAGGGAGTGCTGGTCCACCACCGTCTTGAGGCCGTAGTTGGCCGCCACCGTGGCCAGCGTGGCGTTGTTGGCCGAGGCGATGGAGCCGTTCATGGCCGCCGTGGTGCTGTAGTTGGACAGCTTCAGGTCCACGCCGTCCGGGGTGCTCTTAGTGGCCACCACGCCCTCCAGCACGTCGAAGGCCGACTGGTCTGCCTTGTTGGAGAGACCCGTGGTCAGCGAGCTCTGCAGCGCTGCGATGCTGCTTCCGTGCGCGGCCACCTGTCCGTCCGTGGTGGCCAGGGCCGCCGCCGTGGCCAGGGGCGCAATTGCCGGCGCCAGCGCGCTGCTGTCCAGCTTTGAGGCCAGCTCTGCGGTGACCCGGTCGTCCAGGGACTGGATGGCCGCTGCGTTGTTGCCGGAGGCTGCCGTGTTCACCGCCAGGTCCGTTACTTGCGCGTAGGGCGTCAGAGCCAGGGCCAGCTGCCCTGCGGTGACGTGCGTGCCGTCAGTTACCTCTCCGTTGTCCAGGACCTCCGGGATATTGCCGGTGACAGGTCCTTCAAACATGTTTACATATGTTTTCGCCGATGCCTTAGTCCAGCAAGGCGTCGGCCAAGGAGCTAAGCGCTTCTTACTCCGCACGGGGCTCGATTCCTGCCGCGAGCGCAGTTGAGTGCCATTCAGTCCGAACTCCGGCCGGAAGTTTCCGCAAAGCGAGGCCCGCGCCAGGCCCGCACCAGGCCCGCACCAGGCCCGCGCCAGGCCCGCGCCAGGGTTTTTTTCGGAAGTAGCATGGCTGCAATGTGACTCAATTTGATTTGACCGGTGGCGCCGGTCAGTAGCGAGACCTGCGCACGATGGAGCCAGTGTCCGACATAATCGGACACTGCTTCGTAGTTGGTGATAACATATGAGACATGGCGCGGCTCCGAGGCCGGGCAGGTGGTGCGGCCGGGCGGTGGAACGCATTGAAACGAACCCACTTCGAAAACATAAGTGCCACTTATGTTTTCGAGCGGCGCGCTCGGTGTCGAAGCCTCCACGTCGGCGGGCTGGCGCGGCTCTGCCGGGCAGGTGGCGCGGCCGGGAAGCTCCGATGCCGGGCAGGTTCGCCAAAACTTTAGACAGTTGTCGGCTTCGACGACAACCTCGACATTTTTTTTCCTGGGAAGAATTCCGACCTTGGCAGGGCTCCGATGCCGGGCAGGTGGCGCGGCCGGGAGGCTTCTATGCCGGGCAGGTAGCGCGGCAGGAATGTGGCGCGCTAGGTATCGAAGCCTCCGATGCCGGGCAGGAATGTGATGCTCGAAAGCACAAGTGCTTTCGAAGTGCCTCGGAACTGGAAACAGGCACCAACCATTTTTTGGTTGCTGCCCGCGTGGAGTTCGGAACTGGAAACAGGCACCACCCATTTTTTGGGCGCTGCCCGCGTGGAGTTCCACTGCAGACTGCGCCGCGCGAAAGCGCGAACACAGAACATCGCACCTCTCTCTTTAGAGGGGGTTTCCCAAATGGATTCTATTCTACCTGAGAGGCTCCTGGCACTCGTCCGTCCAGGAAATGACCTCGTCCTGCGAATTCGCTGCGTGCAGGCGTGTGGCTGCAAAATAATGACCCCTAGATATGCGGTTTGGCAAAATGCCCAGCAGCTGCGTTTCTGCAAGGCGAGCGCCTTGAAAGGAAACCCTGGCTGGCTTTTTTGGTTGGCTTCTGGCTGGCTTGGCTTGGCTTCTGGCTGGCTTTCTGGCTGGTTTTGGTTGGCTTCTGGCTGGCTCTTTCTGGCTGGTTTGGCTTGGTGGCTGGCTTTCTGGCTGGTTTGGCTTGGCTTCTGGCTGGCTTTCTGGCTGGTTTGGCTTGGCTTCTGGCTGGCTTTCTGGCTGGTTTGGCTTGGCTTCTGGCTGGCTTTCTGGCTGGTTTGGCTTGGCTTCTGGCTGGCTTTCTGGCTGGGAAGGATTCGAAGTCTAAAACGCTGCGTGCAGGCGTGTGGGTGCAAAATAAGGACCCCTAGATATGCTTGCAAAATGCCCAGCAGCTGCGTCCATTTGCACCTGGCCTGTCAAGGCCCACACCTGGCCTGCCAGGGCCACGCGCCAAACCCTGCCACCGCACCTGGCCCAGGCCACGCGCCAAACCCTGCCGCGCCTGGCCCGCCAAGGTTCCACTCAGAACGCACAGCGCCCGCCACACCTGGCCCGCCAAGAGGCCACGCCAACCCTGCCACTGTACCTGGCCCGCCACACCACACCTGGCGGCCACTCAGGAGCGCCCAACCCTCCCACTGCACCTGGCCCACAGGGCCACTTGGGAACAGCGCCCAACCCTCGCCATGTTGCTTGGAAGCCTTTGGGCCTCTGGTTGGATGCTGAAGAAAAACACAGCAAAAAACACTAGTTTTGATAAGTTAAAGCTTTTGTTTGAACCTCAGCTTGGTTCTGATATCATTGTAAAACGAGGGGGCTGTGCTTACCCAGCACAGGTTAAAGGGAACGCTCATGACAAAAGAAGAGGCAAATAAATTCGCATTGATCCGCAGATCGATGTCGACGGCATGTTGGAAAATCGCAAACGAAGCCTTGCAGGCTTCCGCATGGCAGGTAAATACGGGATCCAGCCCTTCTCCGCCTTGCTTGCTAATCCCAAGTTCCGCTCTGAGCACAGCATGCACGCATACATGCAGCCAAGTTTGGCTCTGTTGCATGAATGGGAATCGCGCCTCGGCATGGACGACATTGTGTTGGTCGTTAGGTCCTGCATTGCATTACTTGAAAGCATTAAGACCTACATAAGCGTGCTCCCTCAACCACGCAGCGCGCACTTCCTGCACTGGTCAGACAGGCATCATGAACTTGCGGAATTGGCCGACGAGTGGGCCCACTGCATGCCCGCACCCGCATCGCCAGGGCCTGGCATCGGCAGCCCCCCAGACCTGCATCGTCCCACGCCCTACTGCCTCCGTTTCCAGAGCAACAACTGCCAGTCCAAAGCATGCAAGCTGGCGCATGTGTGCCTCGTTCCGGATTGCACGGAAGGTCAGACCTTGCGCCCCCGCTCTGCGCATTGAGGCTTCTCAGAGCTTAGTCTCGACTATAAAAAGTGCGGCCTGGCACAGACATTACTGTTTGTTGGGTTTGTTTCGCAGAGTGATTTCCACATGCTTGCACCCAGCACAAACTCAGGTGCTGCCGTACACAGGTGCACTCGCCTCAGTTTTCGCACAAAGCCCAGTGCTTTCTGCACTGCTCAGGCCCGCAACCTGATGACCGCTTGCTACGAAGCATATCTAGTGCTCCACGCTGTGTGTTGTGCAATTTGCAGGGCATGCAAACTAGCTGCTGCCAGGCATGGCGTGTGTTCTGCCTTAGCCATTTAAGCTATTCAACCTCGCACACGCCTAGCATTCACTCGTCGCCCCCACAGAGCATGCAAAATGCACCGCAAGCAGACCTGCTGGAGATGGAGCCAACAGCGACCCAACAGCCGGCTCCCACACGCATGGAGGAAGAGCCGCCAAAGTGCAAAGCGCCGCCTGCGCAATCCTCAGGCCAGACCCGCCGGCTCTGCCCGAGGATGCATTGCCGGACACCACGCATGCCCCGCACACGCATGCCCAGCAGGACATCGAAGAGATCGAAACCGACGGGGCTCGGCGTGCATCTGCATCGGAGCCGCCGCCCGTAAGGGCGCCGTGGGCTCAGCTGACGGAGGATGAGCGCAAGGAAAGAGCACGTGAACAGCACGCAAGAGAGCACGCCCGACGTGCTGCGCCGCATTAGGGCTTGAGAACCCGCACGCATACTCTGAAAATCCGCTTCAGCACAAGGCGCCTCCAGCTGAGCCCAAGTTGCCACCTTGCGTGCCCCAGCAAGCATCGCATCCCATGAGCAAGACCCCCGACGCCAGCCTGCGTTGCAGGGCTTTCCTTGGCCGCATGATGCCACGACCCAGCAGGATGCTTTCAGCACCACCTCAGTCACTAGGGTTTTCATACCTTGTCTGCCTGCCCCCCGTTTTTTCGGGCACACGTTGCATGCATTGTCCATGTCTTCTTGCCGAGCCACCACTGTCCCCCGTGCTTGTTTTCCCAATCATGGCAGAAGTGGAGGCACAGCAGGCGCGCTGCGCGCATTGCTGGCCAACGCCCGGTTGCCAGAAATGCTTGCTGAGCATATCCTGGGCCTTGGTTTCGATTTTGCATATGCATACTCGGATGCATCGGACCTGAACGCATTACTCAATGAGGTGCCTGCAGAAATCTGGTCCGCACTGGAAGTGGCAGACCATACGCGTTCCATCCCAGCCGCACGCGTGAGGAAAGCTTTTGAAATTGCCAGGGCCACATCTTTGCAGGACACGCGTGCACAGCCCTCGGCAGAGGCGCATGCGTCGCCGGCCATTGCGTGGGCAGAGCATCTGCCTCCTAAGTTGACTCCAAATATTGTACAAGTTCGAAAAGAACTATTCAGGGGAGCTTCTGGGGCCAGAAAGCATGCCCGGCATCCGGCTGCTCAGCATGGTCTACGAGATGACAAAATCCAAGCATTTCAAGTGGATACCGTGGCAATTACGGCTCTCGGGGCGCCAGTACCAAGAAGCAGTGGATAAAGCCGCGCGCGCTGAAACACAGCTGCTGGCACACGCTTTCTTCGATGACACCCGCGAGGTCAGCGTGGAGGGCAGAGCACTCACAGCCGTATGGCTGGCCGCTGTCGGGAGCCAGACTGGCTGGGGCGGGTTTGTTACCTGGGCTGACAAAGGTGGCTCAGGCGTATCGGACCTGACGTGGGCAAGAATTTTGGAAATCAATTTTTTGGTCGTGGCCCGCTGCAGCCAAGCGTGCGCTACTATTTTCAGCGGGTGATCGGGCTGGGGCACTGAGTGATCCGCTGTGGAGTGCATCTCCATCACAAACTTTGAGTCTGTTGAGGCGCAAGCTGCGGAGGCACGGTTTTTTAAGCTTGCGCACTAGTGGATCTTGTCGAACTTTGAATGCGCAATGTGTGACCAGGCTTGCGGCCAGGGTCGCGGGGTATTCCGCGGTCAATGTGCTCAGGAACTGGCCCGAGCTGCTGCGCACGCCCGCGACGCTAGCGTGCTTGCTCGGGTGATTGCAACGAGCAGCTGCGTGCTGGATTCACGGGTTGTTTGATGCGAAACACCAAGATTTTGCGAAGGCATTCCGTGCTGGCATGCGTCCACCCATGCTAAGTGTCCGTGAAAGCCTTTGAGGCACTGAAAATTTTCTGGCTCAAGCCATGCCATGCTCGACGGAGGTTGCTCGAAGACGGCCACGCCGCCTTGCGTGGCCACTGCTTTGAAGAGTTCTCTGCTTCTTCTATGGATTTCTTTTGCGCTACGCGCGAGGCTTCTTCGGGAGATAGGCCTGGCACTCCGTGCATGCAAGTGGGAGTGTGCAGGGCTTTTGGACCTCCGGGGCGGAGCTTGAGTCTACTGTACTCCTTGCACGGCGGAGCTAGGGTAATCAGGCTGATGATGCCTGACCACGAAACGCGCATAAGCAACTTGAAGCATTCGTCGTCGAGTGTGTCGTGCTCTGAATTGGCGTCTAGGTCAAAAGCCTCGAATCGCGATAGGCCTTGCTTGTCAGCTGCTGCTGATATGGGCGCGTGTATGCCTGCAAAAACATCCAAAAGGAATCCTCCTTTGATGTGGGGCAACGCGCGCTCTTCCGCTTTTTGCGCAATGCTGGATGGGCAACTGGAGCTGCTTGTCGAATGCTTGGGCGGTGAAGGCTGCAGTGCCTTGCGCGCGGGAGAGAAGGCTTGCGCTTGAGGCATGCTTGTCTTGCCGGTCTGATAGGGGGCGCCGAGTGTTGCCGGCAGTGGGATCGTACTGTCCGGAGGAGCGGCCGGAACGGCCCCCGGACTGTTTCAGGTGCGATTGGAAGGATGCTGCGAAGCCCCATGCGCTTGTTGGCAGCCTTTTACGGCGCAAACATGCGCGAACTGGCAGTTGTCTGTTTTGCACAGGCCCTGCTGGAATCTGCGGCAGATTGGCTTGCCTTGATGTGTTGTGCCCAATTGTCGCGGGTCTTCCCCTTTCCCCTTCCTTTCCCTTTTTTTTTCGGGGCGGTTCCGCCTTGTGCGGCTTGGGGAGTGCCAGATCGTGCTGGATTAGGCGGTCGCTTGGCGGGCTGCGCTGCCAGGGGCAGTTTGCTTGTCTTAGGACGAAGCATCAGCAGCGAATGTATTTCCACGCGACCGTGAGTAAGCTCGTGGAATGCACATCGTCCGTGGACCATTTGCGCTGCAGGAGGTCAACGATGGTACCCCAAATTTGGCGATCGGCGTGCAGGAGCTCCGAAGTTGTGACTGTGCGAAGCGAGAGGGCCGGGTCTGGCTGAAGCAAGCACATGTTGGCAATTTGCTGGTCCAGTGCTTTGGCGTTAAGCAAATGCACTGCTTGGTAAAGGGCGAGGGCGTTGCGAAACACCTGCTGAATGCGTTGCAGCCAGCCGACTGTCACTCTTGCATGCCGACTGTCACTCTCGCATGCCCTGGCAACCGCGTCGAATGACCGGGACATCAAACTCCTTCCTTGGAAAAAGAAATCTCCAACGGATGGGTCGTCCGCACAGAGATGTCCATCGAACAGGCTCGGCGGCACTGGCATAAAGGCATTGCAGTAGGCAAACTCAATGTGGTGCATGCGGAAGGGAAGGAACCGCACTTACTCCTAGACAGCGCCGTCTGCGGGGTGAACCCCAAGTGCAATATCCCAGAACGCATCAGCCTGCCAATGGCATCCGACATGCGCCTAGCATGTGTGCCAGAAGACACGCGCGCTTCATTTATAGGCGCAAGTTTTGACTTTAAAGCCGCACACAAGCAAATTCAAGTGCGCCCGAGCGAACATGGCTTGCTCTTGTTTCGTTTTGCAAACACTCTTTACCACTATAGAGTGTGCCACTTCGGAGCACGGTTCTCCGCATATTGGTGGCAGCGCGCAGGAGCTTTCCTGCTAAGGCTGCTGCACGGCGTCCTGTCATCGCACCCGCATAGAGCTTGGCTGTTTGTGGATGACCTCTTGGCCGCGCTGCGCCGCCTAGACGCGCGTCAGCAGTTGGCCCTGATGGTCATTTTCTTCGCAGCCAGCAGTGCGCCCATTTCCTGGAAAAAAGTGTAGAACTGCCTGACTTGGTGCGGCTGGTCAATCAACTTCAGCCTAGAAACCATTGAGCTCACTCCGCTCAAAACCCTGAAGCTGAAAGAGCAGCTTTCCGCATTGCTCCGCCCCAAAAGAGTCAAAAGAAAACTGTTGGAGCAGGTCCTGGAACTACTCATCTGGGCTACCAGCCTCAGTCTAGAATTAAGATCTTGGCTTGCGCCTCTATATGCAGATCTGCATTCGCCGCCAGGCTGCATGATCTCAGTGCACGCACGCCTGTGGCCTGCATTCCTGTCAGCGCTCAACGCCAAAGCCGTGCTGGCCTCGCCCGTGCGCGGCGTCTTTATGCCGCCCCAACACGCAGCTCCTCCGACTTGCCTCGCGTCGTGCCCAGTCATAGACCAGCATGGGTGCGCATCGCCGACCCAGCTGCCGAGCGCATTCGCTTATCTACAGCAAGCAGGGCTAACATTGAATGGCTCTTGCAATGTTTTCAGGCAGATTTGGCATGCCCGCTGCGAAGCAAGCCAATCCTGGCATGCAAAGCAGCCGCCGATGCTTGCGCCGAGGGCGCCAAAGTCGGCATAGGTGGCTGGTTTATATCCAGCCGCTCCGTCTCATGGTTCGCAGAAACCTGGGAGTTCCAAGAAGTCCAGCAGCAGTGGCCTTTTCTCACAAAGGAAGCCCAACGCTACATAGCGTGCTTCGAAACACTAGCCCAGCTTGCGCTCATGCGCATCGCTTGGACAGCCGAGGGACAAGCCGTGCGTGGCTTGCGCATGCCTTCCAGAAGCAGGCGTGAACAAACTGTTCACTACAGCATGGCCATTGCAGATTTTGTGCAATGAGTCGCCGCATGGGCCTATAAGCACAAATGGTCAGCGCTAGCCTCGCATATCCCAGGCGAACACATCCGCTTTCGACAGCAAGCCGCAAGCTCGCTTTCGTTTTCGCCCGCATGATTTCTGGCCCCACCAACGCAGGCTGTCGCTGCATCCGCCCGACGCCCCACGGCGGCCAGAGCATGTCAGCGCTTCGCAAACGCTCTGAAGAGGGGGTGATATGATATTTTTAGGCCGTTTGCTTGGAACCCTGAAGTGGGGGCATGCTCCGCAGAGGGGTGCAGACACGGGGAAAGGACACGCGCTGTCTTTCCCCCTGCACCCCCGAGCCTCAACTTCCAAGCAACGCCTTATAAAGAAAAAGAGCGTGCGCGCATGTTTGTCGGTCGCACCCTTTTAGCTTTGGCTGCATGTTCCCTTTCGGATTGAAGCAGTGATCAAGGTTCTAACGTTTAGGGTTTTCTTTTCCCTTATGTTTTAATCTTGATCGAATCTTCGGACGCGTTGCCGTTTTCTGCTTCAAGCCACCTAAGGGTCATGCGTGAGGGCTTTCCCTCACTTTTTTGCGCCCACCCTCCCACCCTTTCCACACTCAGGTGGATATTCCCTGGGCCCAGCCGCGCCCAGAGATGCAGCGCATACCATGCCACTGCAATTACGTTGGCCACTAGGTTCAACTTCTCGCCGTGGGCTGCGCCACACACCAGCGGAGGCACGCAGTGCTGCCGCCAGGACCCAGCCGCAGCTGGGCCCAAAAGGTCTCAGTCCAGAACCGTGTGCCGCATTGCACACCAGCTCGATGCACTCATTGCATTCGGCTTGGCGCCGTGTGCGTCACTGCGCACCGTCCAGATGCATGCGTTGCACGACGCAGCCATCAATGCCTTTGATTGTTTCACGCCTCACAGGTAACACACCTGGCGCCTGGTCGAACACGCATTGTTGACCACGGGGGCATTTGAGGAGGCTCTGCAGAGGGGTGCAGACACGGGGAAAGGACACGCGCTGTCTTTCCCCCTGCACCCCCGAGCCTCAACTTCCAAGCAACGCCTTATAAAGAAAAGGAGCGTGCGCACATGTTTGTCGGTCGCACCCTTTTATCTTTGGCTGCATGTTCCCTTTCGGATTGAAGCAGTGATCAAGATTCTAACGTATGGATGACTGAGGGGCACACTAGCCACAGCGTGTGTATCTCCACAGGAACAGATAACACAGCATCCGAAGCAGGAGTGAATAAGCTATTCACTACCTCTTGGCCGTGCAGATCTTTGTTCAGCAAGAGGCCGCATGGGCCCACAAGCGCAAATGGTCTGTGATCGTTCCGCATATTCCAGGCGAACGCAACATTGGGCAGTTCAGCAGAGGAAATCTCTCCGAATCGCAAACAGGCCGGCAGCAAGAGTACGCTTCCGTCCGCATTTGGCCTCGCAAGTCCGCGTCGACTTTGCATCCAGCTGATGCACTGTGGCGTCCAGAGCATGGGGAAGCTGCGCAACCGCACTGAAGAAGGGGCGGATTTGCATACCGGTTGATCACAGCCCTAAAGTGGGGGTATGCAAGCAGGCTCTGCACGGGATGCAGATGATATGGGTCAGACACGCGTTGTCGATCCATGTGCGTCGCTGAGCCTGTCCCTGTGAGAAAATCTGACAAAAAAGAGCTGAGCGCCGCTTTGCACGTTGATTCTTGTTTTGTCGCATGTCCTGGTTTGGCTTGAAGCAGTGATGTGCGCTGCTACTGGGTTGCGCCCCATGTCTTAAGTACTGATCTTTCACATGTGGGTTCGTTGCCTCTTTATTATTGTGGTCGCGCTGTTTTTCACCTATTGGGCATGTGCTTTTCCCTCACTCTCCGTCGTCTGAAATCTAGTTGACGGTTTCGTGATCGAGGCATTGTGGTTGTTGATGATCCTTGGAATATTTGTACCATTGGTTTGATGGCTGTATTTGCCTGTGGCGCCCATTGATGATCTTCAGTGGCTTATCGGGTATTTGCTGCTTTGATTTAGGTATAAGGGATGGCTGTGTGGTGGATAAGGTGCGTACTTCATTGTCGATAGCCGTGCCTACGGGTTTGAGAATGCGGAGCTTGAATCCTTGGCGGCATTGATGCTACACTTATACAGCTTACCGGTTGACGGTCCGAGCGGCGATTGACCTTGACGACTTTGGTCTTTTGCCGGTTGAGACTGGTTTTGGGTTGACATCGTATGGGTCGTATCTTACGGAAGGCGGAGCCCTCTTGGTTATGCTGCGGGTATTTTTGGTTATTGCGGAACTGCGTACAGCTTTTTTTTGATGGATGCTTGCTGGCAGTGGGGTCGCTCCCGAACTATATTCGCTTTGCTTTTGCACGCGTGTGAAGGTGTGGCAGATTTATCCGCGCTGCCTATTGGCGATTTCGACTTATACTTGCTCTGGGCTTCAGTGGTGGCCCATCATGGGAAAAATGTGCTGGCGCGGTGCGCAGCTCATTGGGCATTGAGTTTCACCTGAATTCATTTCGTTTCACTTCGTCTCTGTCCTGTTTCAAGGCGCGGGGAGAGACGCAAAGTTCTCTGTGGCTTTTCTCGGTTGCTTCCTGATGTCTCATGCCTTGGCTTGCAGCTTCACTGTTTTTAATGGTTGAGGCCTCGGTCTCCCGATGTCATTTGTCATCTGTTTCACGCTGACTCAGGCTTTCGATGCGCCGCTGATTCTCGTGGGTGCGAATGAAACATTCGTTGCCTCGATCGTTTGTCTCTTTCGAGGCGTTTCGTGCTGGACTGTGTTATGATGTTGGGCTGCTCAAAGCTCCCTTCATCTGCTGTTGGTTTCTGTTTCGGTGTCTGTTTGTCTGTGTTGTTTCTTGTTTGTTTTGTGTTCGCGAATTCACTTGCCGATCTCCTGCTTGGCATGGTGCTTGCATGTTTGTCTACTGTTCTGCGTGAGCCTGGCTGCTCCTTGGTCGAGGCTTCCGCCTCCCTGACTTGATTGAATTTGGAGGTTTTCTGCGGAGGAACCTCGTTGTCTTTTGTTTTGCTGGTGCTTGTTTTCTTTTGGTGGTGTTCTGTTTGTGTTTGTTTTCTGTGTTTGTTTGTGGCGGGTTTCCTCCTTGCCTACTTTTAATCTGTCTTTCGATGCCGGAACTGCGGACCTGCATGATCGCGATCGGCCGCACGGATCAAAAAACACAAAGTGACAGGGCCCTTCGCCCAACACACGAAATAAATCTCAAGCACAAGCTAACACTCCCCTCCTCTATGACCGGAAAGGTCTTCATTGGCAACACGGCCGTCCACAACGCCTTTGCGTCTGCAGCAAGTGCGGCGCGGACTGCTTGGTCATGCAGAAAGCGCTCAGCAGTCCAAGGCACTTCTGGAAGCCGACAGGGACTTGCGCGGCCAGCTGTGGGGCCGTCTCCCATGACAGCTTCACTGCTAAAAACGGGACGTTTCTAGCAGCTCTTCAAAGTTCAAGTTTCACTTTCAGGTTGCCAGCAGTTCTAAACCTTTTCTGGCTTCGCTTCAGCACCAAGGCCTTTCCAAAAGTTTCGAGGGTACGCTCGTTTTTGGGCCTTTTTCTCCGGCGTTTCGCCAGCTTAGGCCTCTCGAGGCCGGCCCGACGCCTCATTTGTTCTGTCACGAGGGTTTGCATGCCCGCGTGTAACATTGGAGGTTCGTGTCCAGGGGAAAACTTAAATTAGGATTCAGGTCGCGCAGGCTCCGCAACATGGAAGTGGCCAAGCGAATAGCCCCCATGAATGCCTTTCCAGACGCAGTGGGGGGTCAAGTGAAGGCGCACACCTTCAAAAATCGAAAGCACTCAAGGCGTCTGGCCACGCCGATGAAAAGTTGGCCCCACAAGAAGGGACACCCCCCCTATTAATCAACGAGGGGTTCCGCTTAATCCGGGGTTAACATTATGTTGGATACGCGAGCCACTGCAAGACGCCAATTGATTAATGCGGGCGCATTAGTGTTTGTTTGTGGTTCACATGACAAGTGCAAGCTTTCCAACATGCAAAATTCGCTTCGGAGGAGAATTGAATCATTTAGGTGGCTCGAATGCCTTCACGCAGCCATTTGTCAATCCAAGTCATAAGAAAAGAAGAAAGCACGCAAGTTTGTGACCTTGACAACTCCCAGCAATCAATCCAACCCAAAGTATGGTTCTGCCACACCAACCCAATACGTCCTTTGTGTCACAAAAGGCGTTTTCGCAACCTTGATGACCGCCCGTGTGAATTGCATGGGTCGAGCTGGCTAGAGTCATTCATATTTGGGAGCTTCCAACCGATGGTTGGTGCACGCATTCTTCCCCGTTAAACTTCAGGTTTTTAGGGTTCAGTGGTTGGGTTTCCATTTAGACCACAAGTGAACAACTTTTAGCAGCATTGTATCAAGGGCTCCCATGGACTGGGCATTTCGGCTTTGGGCCTTCCTCGAGGCCGAGATTCATCGAAAGGAAGCACGCAAGGCTGTCCCGTTGAACGGATCCAAGTGCGTTTTTTGAAGGAAACAGCTCCCTGAGAATTCATCTTGGCCAGATGGATGAATTGATTGAATCCGAGGTGGACAGTGCCCCGCGCACCGCAACCATGGGATTGTTGGCTTTCCTCAAAATCCAGGGTGGTTTCGCTGGACAAAACTGTGAGATATCCCCGCAGGTTGGTTGAAAGTAATGGACATAAATGGGACATAAATGGGACATAAGTGGGACAGGGTGCAAGCGACCGTTACAACCAGGGCCCCTCTTTGCGATCCCAGGAGAATTGAGGGAAACCTCCACCCACAGGCCAAAGATGATGCAGGATTCGGGTGTGATGCAAGCGTGTCTCTAGGTATACTGTTATACACATGTGTATGATTATATATGCATACATATCATGTGTGCATATGGAATCATATACAATATAGACTTGGTCTCTCCAGAATCTGTCTGAAAATAGCAGGTGTACCTGTTTTTACAAGACGTAAATCGACCTAGGTAGAAAAGTCAATGGTCTTCGGGTGGTTGTCACGTGTATTTTCTGCGAATTGGCTCTCTACCATTGCAATGCAAAAGGGCATTCAATGGCCAAGACACCCAACCACCACTCCCAATTTTCCAAGAATGTGGGTTAATAAAGCAACGCATGGAGGAACTTGATGCCCATTTTTTTGGATGTTTGTGTTGATGCGTTATTTTTCCGTCCCTCAAATAAAGTGGGCATGTGGTTGGGTTCCCAAGGTTATTTTTGGGTCCCGGTGTCCCTTCAAAGCCCTGAAGCTGGTCATTTTGTCAAGGGCGTCACTTAAAAGGACCCAGCAAACTTCAGAAAGGTTCCTTAGCTTTGACCCTGATTTTGACGAGCCGTACCAAAACAAAGACTAACACCTGGGAGAAGGGGGGTCTACCCATGTGGGTGCGTCTTCTTTTGCGGGACCCTTGGTTTTACAAGGACACTTTTGTAGCCCGCCATTTTGGCCCCCCAAATGTTCAGCCAAATCGGAATAGGACTCGGGAATAATAAGCCAAAAATACCAATGTTCTCTATTGGCCATTTGGCTTTTCGATTAGTCCTTCAAATGGTCAAGCCTCAAGAACCAATTTGGACCCCAAAATCTCCCCTTCAGGTATTGGGTCCAACCAGGATACGGACCACAGGATTTAGTCCATCTTTCCATTTACCGATTGGGCAAGCCATGTTGGGGTTACTCTATGTTTGACCGGTGCTTGGTTGCGACCCCTGAAAAACGGACCCTTGCCGTCACGGCGCCATATGGGTGCTCAAAATTTGACGGTTCCGCAGTTTTCAGTCTTTCCAATTGCCAACGTGACGTGTTCCAGCACTCTCCAGGTTGTCGTTTTTTTTTGTACCCAAAACGGCTTAAACAAGGGCACAGGACGAATTCCCAATGGGACACATTTTTCTGGCCCCATTATTCCACCATGATCAAAGTCACCCCCTAAGTGGTGTGTCAAAGAGCAACAGCCCCATTTGCTGACTTTGATACCCCCCAGAAACAGTCAACAAAAATGACCCCCGCTTTTTGGCCATCCCGGCGCCGTCCTTGCAAGACCCACAAAAAAACAAAGGCGCCGGCGGAGCTGCCGGCGCGCTGCGCCTGCCGAGCCCTCGCAGAGGTGGCCGCGGTTTGGGGCTTGGGCTGGGGTTTGGACACCGGCAAACTGGTTTATGCGCGCCAGAAAACGGCGACTTCTCTAAAAAAAGGTAGGTTGCTGGGGTGGGTCGGTGGTGTGGGTTTTGGGTTTGGATACACATACGATACGAATGCATGTGCACATGTACATGCAAGGACCTATTGCATTGCCCCCTTCTAAAATTAAACATTTTTCAACACTTCGGAACACATTTTGACAGATTGAACTCCTGACACGTCCCAGTTTGAAACCCTTCAGGGTGGCGAACCAGGAACAACTGCCAGGAGTGCCTGTGAAACCCTCCATGCCAGGCGGCGAAGAAGCCACGATTCCATATTCGGCCAACGGGTTGTCGATGCCTGAGGATGGCTTTGTTACGGCCATTGTTCGCATAGCATGCACTTGGGTTTGGGGATGCGCGGGATGCGCGCGAGCAAGCTCAAACTGTGAAGACTCACCGGGATAGGTCTTGAAGGGAGCCCGGACTGTTTCGCAGCTATTCAACTGGGCTTGGCATTCTTGTTCTCCATGTTCAACCATTGGTCATTCATCCAGAGCCGCATGTGATTCAGTCTTGACTGGGCGTGTCCCAGGTGTCCTTTTGCTGGGAAATGGGAATCGGGTTTCCGGTTCCTGCCAGCCAGAATCTAGATTTGTTTTCCCACCACACCTGCGTCCGAGGCCTTATGGACTGGAACGGGGAATCGAATGAGAAACCCAGGTTTCCGAGTTCGGTGTTGCGAAATTGACTTCGTCCACAGTATCACTTGCCATTGCCGCCTTCGCAGGCCCGAAGAGCTAAATGGACAGACATGGGCTTGTCTCAAGGGGACCCCCAAAACGCTTGGTTTCCTTTTTTGCCTTCCCTTTTCCAGCCCATCTTCATTTCACGAAAAAAAAAGACACGCCCACAGGTTCCCAGCAAATCTTTGTTTCATGTGCCCTCAGAAAAGAAAAGAAAAAAACAACAACAAACAAACAACACAAACAACAAAAAACCAAACAACAACAACGGCACCCACCACATGTTTCTCCTTTTGCACCGGTCCTTTTCCGGTGGAATTCACCGTGTCTTTGTTTTCTTCTTTTCTCCCGCAGTCCACCGGGAAGCAGCTGCTGGTGCTCCCCCACCTGCGGCTGCAGCTGAGCGGCTTGCGCTGGGCGCGCGGGACCCAGTGGACCCAAGATATGCCAAGCCCGTCCTTGCGTGTGCATACAGTGGATGGACAAAATCCATTTCGCACCACTTGGAAACCATGACAAACCATTGTTGGTTGGTATTTACAGGAGAATCAACATTCCACGGTTTCTTAGGTGGTGCAGGATTTCGTCCATCCACAGTAGGTGTCCTTTTTGGTTGCTTTGGTCGAAAATAGAGGGCGATTCCTGGTTTACTTGGTGACACCTATGCTTCCGTATGGATCGGGTGGGTTTGGTTTGTCCGTTGGGCTTGGGAACATACCACGTATGTGTTGGTGGCCTGAACTAATGCGCACATGTGTGGGTTGTTTCGTAGGCCAAATCGAGATACAGCTGGGAACATCCTCAGAACCGCGCCATGTGCATCATCGGTGACCCTCTCCCCTCGCGTTCACAACAAGCTGCACGTTATTTTGCACAACAGGAGACCACAGGTGCCCTTTTAAAGCCTTTTTGGGTTAGTTTGGTTAGAAGTAGATGGGTTTCACTGGTTTAGATGAGTTTGATTCCATTTACCAGGGCCATCTATTTGTCCAAAAGGCCACCTATGGATCCTTGTGCATCCCTTGGGTTTGGTGCGTCCCAGCTTGGGCTTGGGAACATACCACGTATGTGTTGGTGGCCTGAACTAATGCGCACATGTGTGGGTTGTTTCGTAGGCCAAATCGAGATACAGCTGGGAACATCCTCAGAACCGAGCCATGTGCATCATCGGTGACCCTCTCCCCTCGCGTTCATCAACAAGCTGCACGTTATTTTGCACAACAGGAGACCACAGGTGCCCTTTTAAAGCCTTTTTGGGTTAGTTTGGTTAGAAGTAGATGGGTTTCACTGGTTTAGATGAGTTTGATTCCATTTACCAGGGCCATCTATTTGTCCAAAAGGCCACCTATGGATCCTTGTGCATCCCTTGGGTTTGGTGCGTCCCAGCTGGGCTTGGGAACATACCACGTATGTGTTGGTGGCCTGAACTAATGCGCACATGTGTGGGTTGTTTCGTAGGCCAAATCGAGATACAGCTGGGAACATCCTCAGAACCGAGCCATGTGCATCATCGGTGACCCTCTCCCCTCGCGTTCATCAACAAGCTGCACGTTATTTTGCACAACAGGAGACCACAGGTGCCCTTTTAAAGCCTTTTTGTGTTAGTTTGGTTAGAAGTAGATGGTTTTTACTGGTTTAGATGAGTTTGATTCCATTTACCAGGGCCATCTATTTGTCCAAAAGGCCACCTATGGAGCCAAGAAACCCAAGAAACCCGTCCTTCCTTGTGCATCCCTTGGGTTTGGTGCGTCCCAGCTGGGCTTGGGAACGTGACGTGTGTGTTGGTGGCCTAAACTAATGCGCACATGTGTGGGTTGTTTCGTAGGCCAAATCGAGACACAGCTGGGAACATCCTCAGAACCGAGCCATGTGCATCATCGGTGACCCTCTCCCCTCGCGTTCATCAACAAGCTGCACGTTATTTTGCACAACAGGAGACCATAGGTGCCCTTTTTGGGTTAGTTTGGTTAGAAGTAGATGGTTTTTACTGGTTTAAACGAGTTTGATTCCATTTACCAGGGCCACGGGCAACTCAGATAAACCTTTTATACCCATGAGCTCTGGAAAAGGTCAAACTCTTCCTATAGGAACATCATAATTGAATTAGCTATTTTCTTGCTTTATGATCCTGTGCAAGATGCCTTTATCCTCCGCAGAATCTTTCTTTGGGTTTGTTGTCCTAGCTTGGTGTAGCTGCTCGGGAATGATCTCGCGGGTCTTGGGAAGTAACGGGAGGGGATTCCCTCAAAGGAGTTATAATGGCTATCCCATAGTAACACAAGCAATAGCGATATTAAACAAACCAAGAACAATGACA
>CAUJNA010000614.1:0-105000 GCA_963377175.1 Effrenium voratum | reverse complement strand
TCATACCAGGTTTTCATTCTGACCTTGTCTTCCTGAAGCCGCGCGGTTTTCGGCATTCACTTTGACCGTTCCGGGGGGTTTCCAGGGCTTAGGATAATATCCCACCAAATGGTTGACTGCCGTGCTACACTTGAATCTCCATGGAGCTTGAACAATGCCTGGACATCGCTACTCCGTTTGCTTCCGTATGGTTTGAAAGGGAACGCTTAACCACCAGGGCTCCCTTCTGAGACAGACCCCTTGTCCCAGCTTCATGTCTAGTTTCTTTCTTTTCGCGGCCTCAGGGCGGTCCGGCAGAAGGCCGGCCTTCGAAGAAATTGGGTCTCGTGGGATCGTGGGACCGACGGGTGAGATGGGAGGTTCATTACTCATGGCTCTCCCCAATTAACGTGGAACCCTCCTGGTCCCCTTTCACATTGAGGGCGCTGCGTCTCTATGTTCTTGGGACGAGATCCCGATGGTTGAGACGGTTTTGGGCCTGAAACCTCGCCCTTTGGCAGAAAACCGAACTGCTGAAAGGTTTGGCTCGCAGGAGCCGGGCTGTGATGGGCAGGTCTCAATGGTTAGGCTCTTCAACGTTGCAGATCGAGTAGAAATCGCTTTTCATGGAAATTGGTACTCCGCTGTAAATTCTCTGGAAGTCCAAGTTCAAGAACGCATCATACGTGGAGGAATGTCCTTTGCGGAATTGGACCCCCGTTTCTTGGGTTCCGTGCATAGGTCGTAAACGTACATGTGAAGTAGCTGCTGCCCCAGACCTTTCTGTTCCCTGTGGAAACTTGGCAAAGGCGACTGAATTCTTCGGCCGCACTGATTGCTTTTGGAGGCAAGTGGACACTCCCCAAACACACATCGATTGAGGCGCCTTTCGGCCCTCGTACTTCCCTGTCATGTTTTGGGATGCGCTCTTGTTATCTCCTTGGTTTTGACTCACATGATTGTGAATTGCCATGGCCTGTGGGGGTTTCACTGATGTAGTTGCCATGGCTTCGAGGCCTTGCGCAGGCGTTGTGCTGGTTCGCCAAGGCCGGTGTGCGGGTTCATGGATTCGAGTCTCCAGTCGGAAGAGGAGGCTCAGGGTCAGTTAATTGGCGGTGGCTCTTTGTTTGTGTATGCCTTTCGGCTTGGGGAAGGAATTCAAAGGAAGAAAACACCTGTTTTGTTTGTTTCTTTGATTGTTTTAGGGGGGAGCCCTGGGCGTGCGGCCGGAGCACTTGCGCATTGAGCCAACTGTTTTTGGTCAACTCTTTGCGGGACAGATGATTCGTTTGGTTCCACTTGCGGCAGGCAGTTTCAAACGTCGAGTGGATGAGCCAAAGACGCATGAAGCGCAAGGGATATTTCGATTCTCCTTGCCCTTGCGTAGCTGCCAACAGTGTTGTGGGAGTTCGCGGAACGAAAGCCAGATGAAATGCTACTACCAGAATTGGTTGTCGTCAGACGCGGTTTGCAGGGGGATGAGAGAATGACCCGAAACTGCGCCGATCATTGAAGGGATTCCCCTTCCGGTTCATGCCCTTCCACCCCCAAACATCCACAGTATGGGGGTTTCCAAAAAGGAACTTCCTTTTGTGGGAACCTCCCAGAAAGTTCCTTGAAACTTATCTTCATTCCTGATCCCTTGCCCCAGGAAGAAGGAGTTCCCGTTTACTTTGCAATGTGCATCATTGGACGGTCTCGCCATCTGAGCCGGATTCCGGGCCTTTTGCTTCTGTAGGCGTGCAGGATTTCTTCCGAAGATTCTTTCGATCTCGGATCCCAAGGACTTCCCTTCGGTGGGTTCCACCCTTGCGGCACAATCAAAATGGACCCTCCAAATGTTTTATGGGACGGATGAAGATCAAGTTGCAGAGCCGGATGTCGTCCCATTCGCCTCTCCCAGGCGGGCTGCGCGGAGTGGCTCGGCCGCCTCCTCCGCGAAGGCCCCTCGTCCACCGCGCTGGCCGCGGCGCTGCGGGCGGCGGCGGAGCAGGGCCGGGGGCCGTGCCTGCGGCGGCTGCTGGAGGCGCGCGGCGCGGCGAAACGGAGGCGCTGGCTTTGAGAGTCTGCTTTGCTCAGGCACGTTTCTGCTGGAAGGCGCTCAAGATGGACGAAGTGGAAGGATTTTGCGGGGAATTGAAGATTTAGTATTTGTGGATATAATTTGAGTACTGGAAACTTAAGATTAAGTATTGGTAATACTAATCTTAGCAGTACGTATTGGAAGTCTGAGATTAACCATTTGCAATACTAAGTTTAGTGCGACACTACTGAAACAAGTACAGTGCCTCTGAGACGAAGCATTGCCGCCATTCAAGGAAACAAACATTGCCAACACTCTAAGTCAAACGCTCAGAATCTAGGACTATGTGCTCGCAGCGTAAAACTTTGTAGTGGAAGTCTGAGATGATTTCTGTCAGTTCAAGAACTGAAAGTCTGAGATTGAATAAGTACTGGGAATACATCATTCAGCGGCGCTGGAAAGGCTGGAATGACTTGCATTCTTGGGAATTCCCGACAGGAGAAGCGCGACAGCTCAAGTGAAACACAAGCGAAGCGGCGCCCAAGGCGAAGAGTAGAATGGGGACCGCTGCATTCTGGATGGATTTCCCACTCATAAAGACACTTTCTGGAAGAGGTGAAACTTAGATCCATGAAACACCTAGAATAATAATTCAATTTGTGAGGTTCAAGGTTTAAGTTCAATATTTCAAGGGAAGCTGGAATCTGGAAGCGACGCAACGTACACAAATTGCACAGTGTCTCGAGATGCATGTTTTTCAGATTGTAAAGAAAGCTTGCTTTCACCTGCTGCCACCTCCTGTCCATTCTGCCACAACAGCTGCAATGTAGCGGCCTAGCTTGCGCCACTGCTTTAGCGCGGCAAATCGAAGCTTCAAAGGTTTGGCAAGTCCAGAATTGTACCCGGCTTCATATGGTTTTGTCGCAGGTTTCCTTTTGGCTTCCTTTCGCACGCCGTCTAAAGGTGGCTTTCCTCACAGCAGACACACCCTCACAGCAGACACACCCATATGTCTACGCTCCCAAATGGACGGTGAACAGAAGTAATGGAGGCTGTTGGCTTTGTGCGGTTGGCTGCATGCATTTGAGAATAACACTCTTGGGAAGGGCAAAGGCCAGCCTTCTGTAGGAATGCTATTTTGGGGTATGGATTGTCCCTCAGCCCCTGGCACAATCCGATATCAACATTCATGGATGAAATCCCTCACTTTGAAACCATGGTTGAAACCATTCTTTGTTGGTATTTTCGTTTTGGAAAAGAATCAGAAGCCGAGTTTTCTTAGGCGCGACATGGTTTTGGCAACTTTCCACGGGCACCGCAACCGGCGAAGCAGGCCTCCGCCTCGGTGCACGCCATGGATGAGACGCTTGGCGCGAGCGAAGCGAGGGCATTGAAGGAGGTGGGGTAATATATATATATATAGGTTCCTTGAGACACGTGCTCAAAACCCGGCAGAGGAAGTGTGGACAATCCGAATCATAAATAGGTGCGGCTGCCATTTTTGGTCTTCACATGGTGTTGGGTCGACTATTTTGATACCAGGGTTTGATCATGACGAAGGCAAACGAATGCTTGACAAAGGGTGTTCTTCTGCGACCTAAGCCGTCATGAAGGCTCCTTCCATGGGAATGCTGATATCAGGTTGAGAGTTGCACATTGAACACCTCCCAGAACAGTCTGACGTTGTGAAAGTCAGAAACGGCTTTTTTGCCTGCAATCTACTCCTTGACGGGCTGACTTTGAACAAAAACTGTTGGCTAAATCCCCTATGCTTCCCACAGCAGGGGATTGGTTGGGTTTGAACCAGCAGTTTTTCCACTGGGAGAGCATTCACTAAGGCCTGCAAACAGAGTTCCCTGCAGATTCCAAGCAACCACGTGCCCAGATTCGCAATCTGCGTTTGTTTCATCGCCAAACCTCCGGGCCACACCTCTAGTGAGTCGACAGGTCCCAAAGTGTTACTCTTCCTCCTACTATAGCATTTGTGGGAAGGGTCCCTGGAAGATCAATGCCCTTTTTGAGGGGCTCCCCTGTTAGGTGCCATGGCAATGTGGGAGGGAGGGTACTGTTTTTTCAGCTCACGTCCCGACTGCTTGCCGTTCCCAAGCTTCTCCAATGGGCGACCTCGCGCGAGGTGGCTTTCTTTCGGGTTCGCTTGGCTGGGTGAATGATTGGAACTCACAGAACTCAGAATGAGTAGGATGGCCGTTTGCCAACATGCACTCCCCCCAAAAGTGTGTGGGTGGTTTTGGGTTTCCAAGGGAGACAACTTGGCTTTTCTCCCGGCCATTCGGTTCCCCAAAGCGTTTCAGATCTTTTTAGTTGGGGTTTCCGAATCTAAACCGCTCAAAGTGAGTCACTTTGAGCGATCGAGGATCTGAAAACGGGCAAAACAAGGCTTGATTAGTATGGCTGTTTGCTCACACAGACCCTCCTTCTCGAAGACACTGGCCGAAAGAACGGCTGCGAGATGCGGCAAGTCGGCCGGTAGGAACGATTGCACGGCGCTGCACTGGGCTGCGGACAAGGGCCATGCGGAGGAGGGAGCGGGCGGGGCAGATGTCGTGTCCTTCTTGGGTCAGTTGGGTTGAAATTCGATGGGTCGTTGTGTTTTTAAGGGCACCCTTTTTGGGAAATCCAGAAGAAAACCACTATTTTTGGGGTCCCCCTGTTTTTTGCATACATGCGCAGATGGATTCCGCTGGTTCCGGTTGGTTCTCGTCATTGCCAGTGCCATTTTTCTCCCCGCGAAGAGGACGGCGGTTGCACAGCAGTAAATGGTTGCCCGCCCCGCAGAGGGGCATGAACACTAAATAGCCTTCCTTTTGGAGTTGAGCCGAGCAGGGATGGAGGAAAGCAGGGATGGAGGAAAGCAGGTAATAGAAAGCTTGCAAGTCGGCCTCCATGTTGAGCACTGATACCGCGAAGGCGTTCTCTGAATAGCCGCGAAAGCGTTCTCTGATTTCACCCCACGAAGATTTCGCTGTGAGATGCGGCTGGGGCACTGCGGAGAGGAGGGTGGTCCGTCATTGGAGATTTCAGGAGACTTCACAGACCGGTTGGGGTTTCTTTGGTTTGTTGATTGCTTTGGAGTTCTGTCAGGGCTCAGGCGGATGCCTCCGAAGCTTCCTTGAATCAACCTATCGGCCTGATTTGCTCTGTTTCCTTCAAAGAGAAGGGCTGCTTGCAAAAATGCGACACCTTGGTATCCATCAACCAGGGTTTTATCAATCCACACTTCTGCATTGCCATTGCCATGATCAATCTGCAGTGCCAGGCGTGCAAGGTGCTGTTGGCCGCCGGCGCTCGGCTGGACGACATAGACGACGATGCCGCATCCTCGGACAGCTGCGGCCAACATGGGCAAAACTGAACATGTGACGGCTGTTAGGCAGGGGGGTTCCTCATTTCCCCCTTTTTGGACCTTCAAAAGTGGCGCTTCGGTTGGAACGCAACAGCAATTTGCGGAATTTGTTCGACACCTGCATGTGGGACTGTCCCAAAACCTTGTAACTAGAGCCCCCCCCCAAAAGCCCTGGGGTCACTTTTTTGGATATACCCCCCCATATGGCGTTTTTCCGGGATCGTTCTTTCTTCAGTCTTCATAGCTCCAGGTTCGGATCTGCTTCCCAGGACATGTTTTGATCCTTTTTGTTTCGGGGCGAACTAAAACGCCATGCACCCGCTCATTGGGACCATTGTTGTCCTCAATCCGCACGCAACGGCATCGAGCTGAGGGTAGAACATCGAGGTCCTAGGAGTAGCACTCAGCACGCGCAGGCCTGACAAATCGAGGTCCTTTGGCCCAAGCTGACCGTTAAATTTGGTTCCCCTCCCTCGAGGGCCAGTTGACCGGGAACATCAGCTCAGGCGTGGACGCCCTTGTGCCTCGCCGCAGAGGAGCGGCGCAGATTGCAATGGGTTGGGAACCCCGCGGTCTGGGAATGACGCCGATTCTTTTGGTGACAACACAGGGATGGGGACGGTCCGGTGGTTCGAAATTCTCGCAAACCAAGGTCGGTCATGCTGGGATAGTGATCGTGATCTCCTTATACTACAAGGTGTTTGTCCAAATACTGGTAGGCTATGATTCAAATTTTTGGGAGCTCCAGTGTGCATGCGGGCCCCATGCCGGTGCGACAGTAGATGCGAATTGATATGTGCCATGGCAAAGCTGCGTTCCTACTTGGCGGTTTGCCGAGGTTGTCGTTTAGCCTGGACTGGCTTCGGAGAACTGCTGCAAGTTGAGTGGACGCTAACTCCGAAGATCGAACACGCCTCGCCGTGAATCAACCCTGGTAGCATCCCTGTGTCAACCCGGATCCCATCCTCAATCAGCCCAAACCCCACGCTAGGTCAATTGAAATCCTGCCCTGAGACAATGTTTGGTAGCTCCCTTGTTCTCCGCACGTCAGACTGGATGTATGCGAGGCAGACATTTGCCGGACACATGCAAGAAGTTTGCTAAGTCTACGCTTAAGAGACCTGCTACACATGCGTGAAGTTCAACAGTGTGACATGAATCCCCAGCTGAACGCTGTCCATCAAAGAGTCCCCCATTAAATTCGGCCCATATGATAGAGCAGTATTTGCCACAAGCTTGACACATATGCTGCAATGCAATCTCAGATTGGGGATAGAGTTTTGCCGAACTTTTGGCGGGGTAAGTTAGACGTGCTTTTGACCCCCCTTTGTTTTCTTCGTGTGATTTGACATTTGCCAGACATGTTGGGCATGTGCCGACATGGTAAACTCATTCGGCTGTGCCGCTCAGGAGGTGACCCAACCGCCACTGTCCCACTCGGGAGATGATGCGACATGTCCGTTTGGTGGACCAATGGACCAACGAACAAGGACCAAACGCCAAGAGCAAAACCTGATACAACTTCAAAACAGAAGGACATCTCAATCATGGCAGGGGACATACTTTTTTTGTTGTTGTTCCGTTGGTTCGCCGGAATGGCGCACAGCGATTTCCTAATGCTGCACAACAAGTCGTGGGTACATTGACATGCTTTCCATTTTGGCAGCTAGGCAAAGCTGAGCATTCAGATTTCTCGGTGTGTTGGTCGATGGAGGCAACGAGCATGACACATGCAGATTTTGGTTTGGGATGAGGGGTTACTATATATATATATATATATATGGGTGTTCTCAAGCTAGTGGACCCCACTGGTCGGTTTTCTTTTTTTTGTTGTCCAGAAGTGGGCTCATGTCACAATGTTGGCAGGGTTGGGCAGATGATTCATTAAGACTTTTCCACCCATATACTCTTTTTTGCTTCTACTTTTGTAGATTGTCTGTGTCATTCTTCCTTTTGATCCTGTTTCAATCATTTGATGTGGGGGGTGGGTGGGGGGGGGGAGGTACCATATACATATATGGCTGTGGGTCAAACATAGGTACCCAAGATGGAATCCTGGCAAATGGAAACGAGGACTAAAAGCTGCGGTTTATCGGTGATTTGCCTTTGATTCATACCCATCTACTCGTGTATATGATGAATATATACCATATACATGTATACACGCTGTATATATGGGGAGGTACCATGTAACACGTGTATATGACAAACAATAACATACAACAAAAATAAATAAGTAAATAAACAAATAAGATAAATAAATAAATGAATGAATAAATGTATATATATACATATATATATATATATGCATACCTGCGTCGCCTGCGAGGAGGGCCACCTGGAGACCTGCCGGGTGCTGCTGGAAGCGGGCGCCGGGGTGGCCTTGGCCGCGTCTTTTCTCGGACAGCCGCGGTTTTTTTTGGGCTGGGCGATCGGTGCGAAGTCGGCAGGGAAGGAGAATTGGAATGACCCATCTACACCATCCTGGTGGTTCCTGTTAAGGGGAGCCCTGGGTTCATTCCCAGATTGCTTAATGTACTCATCCAACCGGTGGTTCCTTGTAAGGGGACTGTGCATGTGGAAGCAAGGATTATTACCACTTCACACCAGTGCCTTTGTCTGACAGATTACAGATATGACGTTCACACTCGTTTGATGTGCTCATTTCGGTCGATTTTTAGTGGTGCCAAAAGGTGAACCTTTTATGGTCCTTTGGGCAAGTGAGTGTTTGAACAAAAAGAAAGGCCCAAAAACCTGCGAGTTGGCCAATTTCGCTGAATGAAAAAAAAACGCAAAGCGGTCGTCCCGTGTTGGTAGAACCAGCAATCAACTGGTTTGGCTGCTGCGTTGCATCGCTTTCCCCACGTTTGTATAGACGCAATGTCCATGTTGGCAGAGCCAAACTCCAATTGGCTTTGGGCGCTGCTCAATTGGCAGCGTCGTGGAGATCGTTTGACAGGGAACTGACAAGAAACCCAGTACTTCAATTGGATCCTGAAAGAAGTCGAGTAGTCGGGGGCCAATTTAAGGGAACCCAAGACAAACAATGGCGTTTAGGGGAGGCCCCATGCCATTTGTAGTGATCCCCCTGTTTTAAAATGCCAACACACAAAAGCAAACTGGATTGGGCTACATTTTTGTTGCTTCTTTTGATATAACTTGCAAGTTCTGTTTTGTCGGAATTCGCTGTGGGAACCCATTTAAACACTGAACACATGAGCTTCGGTTGCAATTTATGTTAGTCTATGGTCCATTTGGGAGGGACATAGGGACTCACACAATGTCACAGACTTCCAACACCCCCACGTCCTCTCGGGGGAACCTTTGCGTTTTTTTTTGACGGTGGCCATAGGGTTGGTGGTTTCAGCGAGCCACGCTTGTGCCTGAAGGCCAACTTAAAACCAAGCAAGGCCATGACAAGGCCCAGCCGCTGGCCGGGGGCTCTTTGCGGATTCAAGTTTTGCGCTGTTCAGCGGTGGAATGGTCCTTGATCACCAAAAGATGGAAGTTTGGTTTAGGTCGTTCTGAACATTCCTAACCCCAGTTTCCCTGGCGAATGTTTGGCTTTTGTTTGGTCGAATGTTTGGCTTCCCCGTTCGTTATCTTTGGCCTTTGTTTCCCCGGATCATCCAGCAGGTCGATTGATTGGTGACTCTGTGGTTGGCCCTGGCTTTTGAGGGGGAAGCCACCGATTCGGCTCCAAACCAAGAAAAACCGATTCGGCTCCGAAGCAGCCATCAAAAAACCAATCAAAGCGAAGCTGAGAAAGGGGTTCGCTATCTTGAGACGGAGCTGGGAAGCCATTGATTTGATTGAGATAGGAAGGTGCATCCTGACAGGAAAGGCTTAGGCGTTGAAAGTAGGTAACCCCGCCTTTGGCTTTCCTTCGAAGCAAACAACAGGGTGTTTTCAGAAGGATAGGCGACCTCTAAACCCTCCTTTGGGTTCCCTTCAAATAGGAGACATCAGGAGTGTTTCCAAAACTCAGTGACGACCGAACCTTCGCTCCACATCTCTTTTGAAAGGGCTTGGCGTTCATTGCCTGCCATAGTTATCGAAGGATCCCTGATGAAGCATGTAAGACTAGAAGTTGCAGGTAGGGTCTATCACCTACACTCTCTTAGGATTGACAAACGGTGCTCTTTGAGTAGACACGTATTTGTGAGTGGGATCAATCCGATTCCGTGAGAAGCCGCGCGATAAATTCGGTCATGATCAAACCAAATGCCACGTTCAGACGCCACATTCACGATTGGCTGGGGTTGATCACTGGGAGTAGGACAAGTGCCATTTGAGGCATCGATGGACTGTTTAGTTTCAAGGGTTGGGCACGGATTGGCAAACCACTCTGGAATGGGCGCAGATTCGATGTGCCAGTGTCCCCAGTTCAAGTTCATTATTTATATATATATATAGACACATGTCCTAAAGTTGAGGACTCCTTTTGCGCTTGCGCTTGAACAAAATCAGACCAACGGTCTCAGCCTTTTTCAGGAACATCTCCAGGTAAGTTTTACAATTTGATGGAAGGTTGATCAACAACAAGGCACGTGGAACCCACCATTCAGGGTATGCTCTGGCTCCATGTTGAGGACGACATGCGAAGCCAACCGGAAACCATCCTTTGTTGAGGCTCCAAGATTGAGACTTTGGTCTGAGACTTCGGCACCCCGCACATGTCTGTGGCTCAAGAAAGAACAACAGGCGAGGACGCATCTTTTTTCTTCTCCGCGGCTGGGCCGCTTTGTTGTCTTCTTCTTTTGTTGTTTCTTCTTTTTTTCCGGGGGTGCAGTCCCACTGCAAAACGGCCAGGTGAACCTCCCGGACGAGGATCTGCGGTCGCCCCTTTGGTGGGCCGCCTGGCCGGGAGCTCATCCGTGGATTTGGCCGAGCAAAGGGCGGGCGTTTGATCGGTGGTTCGAGTTCCTTCAATTTCCTTGGGGGTCCTTGGGGGTCCTTGGGGTTCCAGGGTTAACATTTTTTCGGACTGGTTTTACATTGCTTTTAATATGTTTGTTCAACAGTTTAAAGGATCATTTTATGCATGTTGTGAAAATGGTGATTGCATACTTAGATGGAGTGGATTGCATTACACATGGATATAATATTCGTGAATGGAAAGCATCTGCAATTGGTCATTATGACCTTAGGGTTCCTTGGTGGTTGAACATAGATACACTGGTGTCTGTTTGCTTGTAGTTGTTTACCAGTGCCATTGATTTTTTCCCCGTTTGAGAGCTGTTGACATCGCCTTGGCCGATTCAAAGTTAGTTTCCTGAGGCGATGTTTAGAGACAATTCTCCGGTCTGCACGAGTCTCGAGCTGAAGGAGTCTGGCCGAACGACCCATGGGCATTTGCCCGTGGGTTTAGGTCTGGAGGTTTTCTAATACCACCTGTATGGAGGTTGAGAAGGAACCACCTCAACAGTGGTTGGTGAACATGAATCCCTCCAACGGGCCCCCTGCTAAAACTCACCCCCGAAAGGGTTTATACTACCTTATGAGCCAGATTGGTGGTAGCAAGCCTTCATACCTCCAAAATCCATACCCGGAAATGCCCGAGATCTAAAGAGTTGAGTAAGCGCGTCTTTGGTCAGTCATGTAAGTCAATTTCAGAGTTGAACGGATTGATATTCATTAAAGCCCAAGGGCTCCAGCGCTCGACTCCGGTGTAGCTCATGTCTATAGCCAAGGAACCAGGTCTTGGCAAGAAGGTCTGTGACATGATTGTGCTTGGCAGGCTTGGGTGACATGTTATCATTTGATCAGGGAGGGCTCTTGACCAAAATGGACACACCGGACGGGTGCTACTTTGGCTCAAGTGCCCAAATTGCAACACCCTGTTCTTTCTGTCCTTGCAATGATCCATGCGGCTGTTCGTCGGGCGCAGTGGTGCGCTGCCACAGTTGACAGCCCCGCAAACTTGCTGGGGCTGCGGGCCATGGCTTGCTGAGGGCGGTGCATATGTGCGAAGTGGCTATCATTCTCCACCGGGCCTACTTTGAGGCATATGGCGACGAGAGATACCCTTCACGCGGGTTGTGCGTCCTTTGTGGAAGCGAGCATGGACGCTTGCGCTGGGTGGCCGCAGGTCCACTTGGCTGGGCAGCCAGCGCTCGGAGTGCGCGTAATCCTTCTGCGGTTTCCTTAGGACGCCCCCGTGATCTTCTAGGAAGAAGCTGACCAAGAACCAGGGTCAAACTTAAACTCCTGCTCAAGACGTTCACCATGTCCATGCCTTTTTCAAGCAAGCCGATGACGGTAAAGAGGTTGGGGAACCCCTGCGGCGTTCATGGCGCGCTGCAGGGGAAGGGATCAGAGCAAGGCTGAGATTAGGCATTTGGACAGCCTTTGGGGAGTCGGCCTTCAAAACCTGATCCTGGACAACGTGATCAGTCCTGTGGCCAGGAAATTCGCTCTAAGCGGATGGTATACATGGGCTTGTCTGCCTGTGGAGACAGTCCCCAGTTGCCTTCCTTTTGCACCAGTCATGTTTGTGGTACGTTCCCGGCTGCGCTGATCAGGATGTACTGACCGCTTCTTCCGAGGTGTGCGGAAAGCGTTCTCCAGTGATACTGCTTGTTTGACCCAATTAGCGTTGGAGGTGTTCCTGGAAAGTTTTGGATGAGCACATAACTTCGGGAGATGGGATTCTTCACAGAGCCGGTTGCCTGCCAAAATCGCTTACCGCGTGCCAGCTCCCCATAGACCTGGCGCATCCGTTAGTTCGGTTGTGCTGCGGATTGATTAGTGGCGCCATGTGCCTCGTGGAGCTTTGATTTGCTGCGACTGGCAGGCACCTTGCGGAGGCTGTGCATCCTCAACGTGTCTGCGTCGTTGGAATCCACTCGGGGCGGTGTATCGCCTGCAGCGGACGTCTGAGTCTCTGCGTTTCTCGCGTTTCTCTCTTGTGCTGCTTGCAATTATTGTGGTGGTTGCGCCGTAGTTTCTGGCATCAAATAACTCTGCGCTGCTCTCAACCTTCTCAACAACGTATCGAACTTGGAGATGAAGTGGAGGAACTCGCTGTTGTGTCTTGGATGGTTGAAGAAACTGAGAAGTCCGGCAAGTACAGGCTGGTGTTTCCTTGGAGGAACAGCTTCCGAAGCGTTCTTGAAATATGTAAAGCCTTGCACAGGATCTTTGAGATGATCGTTGTCGAGCGGCTCGCGGTAGAGAAGTGCTTCTCCATCCAACCTGATCTCGGGAAGTGGTACATGTTTCGATGGATCTACTAGAGTCATGTTCAGCCAGTCATCTATATCGAAGCCAGCTAACACGTCCGTCAAGCAATGGCGGCAACTTGGCGGTCATTGGCACCTCGGAATATCCCATAGGTCTGCTGGAAACGGACGTCTCTTCCTTCTTCAGAAAAAACAGGTATGACCTGGTACACTTGTTGGCCGTGGCGCTATTTCACGAGAGGAAAGAGTCTGGACACTGTAGAGTGGAAAATCAACTATGCTGGTCCTGGCTCTTGGTGTTGAACTCTGTGAGGAGGCGTGCAGTAGTGACCCTTTGTCTCGCTGTGAGTGTGAGAGCGCGCCTTGAGCCAAAATATAGACTGGAAGATTAACCATTGCAAAGCAACGGTTCCTTGCACCCCGCTTCCCCCGTGAACCGTTTTTAGCCTCAGGCGCAGGCACCGGGAGCTGGCGGCTCTGCTGCTCAGCTTCCGCCGCCCGGTGCGAACCGGGTGTGGACAGCCTGGATTTTTAAAGGGTTGGAAGCCCCCAAAAGCGGGCCAGGGCCAATCCTCCCGGCTGGGAAAAGCCGAGGAAATCGAGTGTGTCTGGGTTTGGTGGGCGGCTTTTATTGGGGGTACTTTGGCTGTGGTAGAAAGGGAGGCAAAAAAATGCATTTTCTTTTGGTTTTCTTCCGTCGGTAGGCAACACCCAAGAAGCATACTGGCCACTTAAGTAACTTTTCTTCTAATGACTGCCTTCTTGATTGATTCGCGGCGAGGTTTCTGCCAACCTTCAAGCCTTGTTAGAACCAAATGTCTACGGGTTCTGTGGGCTGAAGGGTTGAACCTGCATTTTCTCTTCATTGGTTTCGCATTCGAGGGGGTGCTCCGCAAACGACGAACAAACATGAATATGGGACAGCAGTCGCTTGAAATTCAAGTCAGCCACTTACGGAAGCGGGGCTGATGTGCAAGGGGAATGAGAAATGGAATGAACGGGGAACATTCTCTTCAAGGAAACCGCCAGTTGGATGATTTCTCATTCCCCGCCTCTCTCGCACCGATCGCAAGAACCAAGGCATCCACCCCCCCCCTCCCGCCCCAACTCCTGTCCCCCCCCTCCGCCCCCGCGTGAGTTGCAGGCGCGGACCCTGAGCAGGGCGACCGCCACGGGGTGTCGCCCAGGGAGATCCTCATGGCTTGGAGCCCTGGAGAGGCGCCAGGTGCTTTCTGCTGCCCGAGCAGGCGTTTTCTTTTTGTTAATCCGTTGGGTTTCCCTTATAAAAGAACGGGTCCCCTGATTTTGAGACAGATCCGGTGAGTACCTGCCGGGGCTCATACCCACCCTTGCACTGCGTCCAATTCCGTAGTCTTTGAAACTCAACGCGACAGGCAATCAGACGTCCGGGGTACCAACGTTTTTACGAATGGACAACAGCTCAAGCTTTGCATGGCAATCGTTGAGCGCTTTAGAGGGACAACATTTGCACTTTGAGCAGTTTTGTTCAAGGCAGCGCAATGGCTTCGCGGTGTCTCGCATGCCAGAAAGTAGGTAATAGAATGGAATCATGCACCATTAGGGCAGATCCAGGAATGCGATTGAACCTGTGGACCAGCAAAGATGAAGTCTAAGGCCTGGAGGATGGGTGTACTCACTTGTGCACGGGCTCAACTCGTCCGTGAGTGAAAACAAAAAACAACTCCCCCTGCGAAGTGCTTCGCCCGGATGGGCGGCCTTTTCCCTGCCCAAGGACGATGCCCTGGCGAACGCTGAGGAGGGAGCCGCGAGAAAAAGCGCGACCCCCCCGTGCAGTTTGACATGGAGCCCATTTCAAAGCTCATTTTTGGAGCGGCCCCTTGTTGTTTGGGGGGGACAAGGGCAATTTGCTGGGGAGCAAGTGCTGGGACATTTTGGACATCACTTGCATGGGAGACATTTTCGAGGATGTTCCGACTCTCAGGCCATGTAGCTTTGGCATCAACTCGACAACGAGGTCATTGGAGCTTGTTCCTACGCATATTCCACGGTATGCGTCCTGAACGCAAATTCATCACGTGACATCAGGGGCACTCAGCTTGTGCACATGCTGAGTAGGCAGCCTGCATCATGGTTTCATGGCTGCGATCAGTTCCTATATGGCTATGATTTGAAATGGGGAACCACCTCAAAAGTGACTGGTGGACATGCATCCCCACCTGCATGATGTCCATCAACGAGTGCCCGAGTTAAAATTCATGCCCATATTTCTACGGTGCTCATTCCCGCGGGTTTTTGACAGCAGAACGTCTGGGTCCATTCTTGCTGCAGCCCATGGTGTGCAATTGGCTCGCGGCAAAATGGCAAAACGGTTGGTTTCCTTTTGGCTTCCCTTCAAACCAAACGAAACAGGCTTCAAGGGGGACTCGAGCTACATCCTCAAAACCAATTCGGGTGGATGAAGGTTAGTAAGGGACAATCGCGACCATAAACGGCTGCGGATATCCGCCTTCTTAGTTCTTTGCATCGTTCAGGGTGGACCACTTCAATGCCGAGTTTTGACTCTGACTCGACTTGACGGTTGACAAAGTTGAACGGGTCCCAATTTTCCCTGTTGCCCTTTGTTGTCCATTTCAACGGGATCGCAACAAGATCCGCCTGGGAGCCTTCCCCTTGAATGGTCCCAGGGGGGGGGTTCAATGCAAGTTAAGCTGAGGCAGTCCTCCTAGGCGTCACTAGTTGTGTGTTCAAATCACTTGGTTAGTCAAAATCCATGATTGCATGTCAGCCAACTGGGTTGAACATCCAACTGTTGTTTGCTCAGGCTGTTTGTTCCTGTGTCAAAACACGGTGCCATTTGAGGGTTGGCTTCAACAAGACGGCAACAGGAAACTCATACCTCGGTCGCTCTAAAAGGTTTGCCGGGCAGACCTTTTGACATATGGATGCTGCCACTCTCGCCAACCGGCATACATTTATTCGGGTGAGTCCTGAGGTCAACCTCTCATCCACGTCGGGTTCCACGTTCGTGGGAGGAGACCCCTTTTGGCTTGAGGCAGTCGTGCGCACCGGAGCCCCTAGCCGCGTCAAGCGCGGGCGGCGGGGCGCGGGGCGGGGGGCGGGTTGGTCCGGTGCCCATGGATCGCCCGGAGGGTGCCGGCCTCGGTTGGAAGTTTTTCCGTGATTTTTTTGCTTCAACCACCAACTTGATATCAGCTAACCCCTTAAGGAACAGCCCTGTCAAATCAGAATCGATCAGGAGTTTGTCAATCCTGGGTTCCCAAATTACTCACGATGAGCGGACAGTTTTGTTGGTCTACTGTTAGGACTGCGGGCCAAGACCTTCCAGTGCCGTTTCAGCGGGTCTCTACCTGGTTCAATGTGTTGCCTATGATCCTCCGTTTAGTCTGGTGCTCCTTAGCTTCGGGATGCTCGGAGGTGTTCGCAATGGCTGGCTCCATGGGGCTTGATTCAGCCGGAAGCTCGCGTGGCTTTTGAAGGGGACGGTTCCAAAGGACCCAAAACGGGGGCAAGAACCGGCCGACCTGACCATGTGAGCCATCGAAACTCCGAATGTTTGGGCCATGGTCATGGTTCACATGGTCTAAAGTCCTTGTTGAGGGGTTAGCCAAATAAGGGAAACTCAATGGGGTCTGTCTTGTTTGTGGGTGCCCTGTTCGGGTTGGTTACAAAAGGGAAAACACACATTCCATTCTCGGGGTCCGATGCCTGTTGTAAGAGCAACCAAACATCCAACGATGCATCTCGATAGGCGCAGTGCTGCTCAGCTCGGGCAGCCGCAGCGCGCCGATAAACCTCAGGCAAAGCGGGAGCGTGGGGGAGGGGAACGTGGGGGTGGGCCCCATCAAGAAGGAGCGGCACCCCTCATTTTGAGAGCTCCCAGAAAACGCTGTTGGGGTAAGAAAAAACATGGGGGGAGTCTGGCCGAAATGAACTCCGAGCGCAGCTTGAGGTGGTGTAGATGGGCGAGTGTCAATCTTCAAAAATGAAATGCCAAAACAAATCTCCGGGAACATGTTACTGTGCCAACCTCCTGGATATGTCCTGCTTGTCTAGGGAAATATTTGTAAATTTGGAAGCCACGCGCAATGAGGTCGTGTTTCTTGTCATACTGGCATTGAGAATTGCCACTTGCCGGCTGTAAGACCGCAGTACCAGTGAGGGGTCATTTGACACGGGTTCGGAGGGTAGTCACACTTCCTTGGCGATGATTCCCGCATAGTGCCAAGGGAATCAAGCAACCAGGGAACAGGGTAGCAGCTCCGAGTGCCTAACAAAGATGGCTTGAACCCCAAGCTGGAAATCAGGCAACGTTGAGGCCTGCAAACCGGTTGTTGTCAAGTGACGCTTTTCTTTGCCATTTTGTAGCCACATGCCACGGTAGATCTTCCAAATGGGATATGTTTCGATACCCCAGAACGAGTCTCCCAGACCCACTTGCGAACTCGGAACCGACCAGGTTTGAAAATCCATCATGTCTTATGCAAGTTTTTGGGTTGGGAAGAGGTAGACACTCCTCCCATCAGCATTGGGTCTCCTTTTAGCAGCGCTGGATTTTGTGGGGCCTCTAGTCCAAAAACCCATGTTGGTTTGTCTCAAAATTGGGGACCCCCCCGCTAAAAAAGAAAGAAAAGACGCAGGCGTCGTGTTTTGGAAGGCCAACCAAAAGGGGTACCCCCCACCAACCCCCCCACCAAACATGGAAGTTTTCGCATCAACCGTTTTTGGAAGACGCCCTTTGACAAGGAGGTCTGTGCGATGGTGCCAAAGAAAAACGGGACACCCATAGCTTCTCCTGCCACAAAAGACCCTTTCGACAAACAGGCGGCCTTAAAGCCGCTGCCACCCGTGCCCCTGTAAGGCTACCCTCAACAAAGACCACACCAAAAGGTTGGGGGGTGCACAAAAAGCCGCTTAGAAAAGAAAGGAACACGAAAGAGGAAGGTGCCAGGGGGTCGCCCTTTTTGAGCGCGTGGAGCCCAGCCACCGCGCGCGCGTGAAAGCGCCGAGAGAGACGCGGACACCAGCGCAGGCCCGGGCACGCCCTGCACGAGGCGACGCTGCCACTGGCGCTGCTGCTGCAGGAGCTGCTGCCGCAGGCGTCCGAGCACGCAAAAGATATATGGCTGTGCAGCTGGGGTCACACAGGTTTTAGTCTTTGGTTCCATTTACCAAGGAGCCGTTTACCAAGAAGATGGGTGTGTGTATACATAGATATGGCTGTGGCTCAAAACCAATGGGATCCCATTTTGGTTGGTAGGTGCATTCACCACCCATTTTAGGCTTTATTTTTAGTGGGGATTGGGATGTTCACTGGGGGTACGATTTGGATTTTGACCCATGGCCATATATCAGGAATCCATCGTTTTCTTTCAGCTTGTGGTCCAAGCCCGGTTAAGTATCAGGAAGCCCGGCTAAGCATCACCTTGTGGGTGCTACTAGTAGATTGAGTTTTCTGTTGGGTCGTTTAAGGGGGAAGCATAGGGAAGCCTGGCTTCACTACTCACTTGGAGATTTTGAAAAAGGTGCATATACATGTGTATATACATATATATATATATATGTATATAATATAGAGAGATGCATATGCCTGTGTGGTTTTGGGGCGCGTTTTGAGGGGTTCTCCCCTTTTGGATGGTGTGTCCCTTTCAGGGACACCAAAGGAAGCCCGTCCCTTGCTTGGGGCTCCCCAACATGGCTGGGTACAACCGGCAGCTCTTTCCTCTATCCCCCAAAGCCTCAAACCAGGCTGGAATGGCACGTATGCAGAAGTAGATTTAGTGCTTGGAGGTATGATGTCAGCCTCAGAGAGTTGCCTTTCCCTATGCAAAGCTGCGACAAGCTTCCTTGTGTGAAGCACGGGTCACTTCAAGGGGGATGCTGGTGTCTCAAACATGTCTCATTCCGTCTCTTTGAAGCGGGCCGTGGGCCCTTTTGATGGGACACAGCAGACATTGGCGACACTCGAAGCTTTCATTTTGGTAGCGGGTTGCCAGGATCCTTCTTGACTTGGTCTCGCTTCTTTGGAACTTCCCTTGAAGCGACACGAGATGGCAAAGTGCTCTTGCTTATTTCAAATCTTCCAAACTCAAATGCCTCTGAGCTTTGTTTAATCTACAACAAGTTTGACACCAACTGTGTTCTATTGTTTTTGTTGCTTTCTTGCTGGGCAGACCCGTGCTTCTTCAACGATGCCCGCCTTTTTGTTTGGTCGTGAACTTGATTTGTGTCAAGGTCCGAGTTGCAGGGCTGCTCTTCTTTTGAGCTTGTTGGGGGACTTGGACCTAACAGTGTATGGGATCAATTCCCGGATAGCTCAAGTCTCGGCGCGGAAAATCCGAAGCTTCGGATGGGTTCAATCCCATCCACAGGAGTTTTGGAGTGAAACCTCTTTGATTCATCCGGAGACATCAGGTGCCCCGCCTTCCGCGTGCAGGGTGAGACCCTGGATTTCGTCGCTCACCCAATGTACTGCTTTCAATTGCGACCACTTTCAAAAGCTTACCAAGAACCACGCCACCTTCTCCAAACTCCGCCCCAACCCACCCACCCCACGCCAACTCAGCCTGGCCCTACTTTGGGTCGGGCGGGTCCGGCGGCGGCTGCCATTTCAGGTGCGGCGCCGGCGGCGGAGGCGCTACGAGGAGAAAGAAGCGGCCAGCGAGCCCGCGGAGTTGGACGAGGAGCGGCAAAGGTCGCCGTAAAAGTCGTGGGGGGGGTGGGTGGGTTGGGGTGGGGGGTGGGTTGGGGTGGGGGGTGGGTTGGGGTGGGGGGTGGGTTGGGGTGGGGGGTGGGTCGGGGTGCGGGGGCGGGGGGGGATGGGGGTTGGGGGGGGGGGGGATGGGGATGGGGCAAAGGTCGATTTAACAGCATGCGTGCCCTATAAAGGGGTGGGGGTGGGATGGGGTGATGTTTGGGGTTGTTGGGGGTTGTTGGGGGTTGATTGTTTGGGGGGCGGTCGCTTGAACAGATGTTGCAAGTGAACATGAACACAGGCGTCAAGGATGGGTCCCGAAGCGAAGGGTTGCACCGAACTGGCGTGTTACTGGGTCTAATAAAATCCTCAAAAGTTCCATCATGGTGGTCTAAAGAGAAACTACGACCAATTTTGAGGAGCCAACGAAGCTTTCGCTTCAAGGGACCCAGTACTTCCGTCGAAAAATGTGGATGGGACAACAAAACGGACAATTCCACCGTTCCAGATCTCAAGAATTGGGGTCATGTTGCTTGGCTCCGATATTTCCTTTTTTGGTGGGCATACTGGGGATGGACGAAATCCTGCACCACGAAATGAAACCATGGTTGAAACCGTTGCTTGTTGGTGTTTTCAGTGGAATCATCAGACACCAGGGTTTCCTAGGTGGTCCGAAATGGATTTCGCAACCTTCCACAGTATTACCTTTTGGTTGCGAACTGTGATGGAGTTGCCTTTTGGTGGGGACGCGCAAAGGCACCCTGCGCGAATTCGGATTCGGCTTTATGGGAAGGTTTCCTCAAGCTCCAACCCGGGAAGTCTGGGAAATCCAGTGCAGCGCAGCAGTGCTTTGCATGAATGGCCGTGCAGCAAGCAAACTCCATAGTTGATGATGCTCTTGATGCTGTCACCTCAGCCTGTGAAACACTTTTTGAGGGTGTGTCTGCAAATTCCGGCTTCCGGTCTTCCCTTTAGTTTCCCTTTCAATCCACCCCAAACATGTTTACCCTCAAAGAAGACACACCCCTTTGCGTGTTGCAGCAAACATTGCACACTTCTCGCGCAGAGTAGTCTTTGTATGTGTGTAGGTCGTACCGCAAGCAAAGTGGGCGCTGATATGAACCACATGGTCCAAAAAATATGGCATCCGCGCCTTTTGGGCCAATCATCGGGGTTCTTGCATTGTTGCATGAGCACAACGTGACTGTAGACTCCCGAAGGCCCAAGATAGCAAGAATGGAGGTTCGGCTTACTGACAAGCCTATGGAATACATTGTTGACATGTGTGCCATAATAAAAACTCACTTTTGCTTGGGGTTGAGAAGGACGGTCGTCAACTCATCGATCCTGTTTATAGAAAAGTTGCACAAGAACTGCAAGGAATCCCATTAAGGGAGCCGTGACCATGGCCCGCATAGGCATAGGAAGTCTTGACCATGGCGCATACGCGGATATTTTCACCTGTTGTCAGACTGGACTTGTCACCCCCCGGTTTCAAAGGCTCTTTGGTGGATGTCCTCCCTTTGACTATCAACTAATTGCAGTAGACAAAAGAGGACATGGCAGAAACGTCCCAAAACGACTGTCTGAAATGATGCAATCTTGCCAGCTTTGGACCAACAAGAAATTGCCAGCACGAGGGCACGCACATTTTTCCGCCATGGATTCCATTTTTCCGCTTTATTCCACTCCTCAAAACTTTATTTCCCTAACTGGCTCTTTTGAGGCGTTTGGAGAACCCTCCCAGTCTCCAGGCCATCGGGTTCTGGCGCAGCAGCCGTTTGGCGGAGCCGGGAGCCCGGGAACCGCCGCGCTGGGTTCTCGGCAGATGGCTCGACTCTTTTCGCCCAGGACAGCGACGGACTGGAGATTTTTTGCGGTTGGCTTTTCTGGGAACTCGGCCGGCTACGGAAAAGTGATCGCACACGAGAGGGTTGAAGAATATCTTCTCGAGCCGATAGGGACATGTCCGAAGTCTTTTCAGGAGCACAAAAGGTGCGAAATCATGGGAGGGTCCCCGGGACGGATGGAGTCACATGTGGGTTGGCAATTCTTTTGATCGTTCGCTCGATATGATCGCTTGCCCATTGGGCAATCAGTTGGGCTTTTGGCGGGTCAAAGACCACAGTAGCAATGTTCATCATCTGTAAAAGGCATGACGTGAGGTGCACGCACAGCACAACAAACGAGCACTGGAGAATGGGGTTGCTCGCCTAGCACCCACTGTTTTTGGGAGAGACACGGAATCTTCAAGGGCCCTGGTGAGAAAACACGCAGGAGAGTTCAACATGTAAGGAGACCCCTCAAAATGTTATGGTTCCATCCCCAAAAAAGTTCTTGATTGTATTCACACACAGCCATGTGGGGTTTCCGAAAGATAGGGGTTCCCTCCAACCCCGGTGGATTCAGGAGTGTTCTGGGTTTCTTTGTGTCCCTGTCAAGTCCTTACCCAGGGGGTGGGGCTGGTCACTGTTCCAAGCGTTATACATATCAACCTCGGATTCATCCAGGGCAACCTGCCCTGCCAGAGGAACCGCCCAAAGTATATGACTTCCTTACAAGGGAATATGACCCACAAACAGTGAGCAACTTTTTGCAGAGGGCCATGCGGTTGAATTCAAGAGGGTTGAGTGACCGCTCCCCATGCTTTAGCAGAGACTTCGCGGTGCTTGAGAAAGAAAAAAGAAGGCTCACGACCGATCAACTTTTTGCAGAGGGCTCCCGCCAGCAAGCAAGTTTAAAGTCCACCAAGCAACGGATGCCAATGCGATTTTCCGCCACCGAGTACGGCCCTTGGCTAAGCGACAGGCACCAGATCTCCAGCTCCTTGCTGCGAGAAGGGCCCGGCCCTCGCTGAATGTTTTCAGGTTGGTTTATGGTTTACATGGACACCAACAATGTGAAAAGGAAGGCAACACCATCTTGAAAGTGAACATCCATATATTTTGGCACATAAACCGCAAATCCTGAGCCCGCGCCGCCTTTTGGGGTTTACAACCTCCTTACAACCATGTGGGGCAAGCACAAAAAAAAGTCCACGCGTTGGCGCTGACTTGGCAAGAAGATGTTTGGGACCTGTGAAACAGTGACAGGAAACTGCCAGAGAAGTTGTATGATACGGGGTTCCACTTTTTAACTACCCCGAGGTAAACTTAAACCCAGGGGTCTCCCTTTGGGTTTTGACTAACTTGGTGTGATTCAATTACCTTTCTTTCTTCGGGAGCTCAGAGTTGGCGGGGCAATTTGGGTTTGAAGGGGCTTTCCTTGTCAGGTATATCTTTTTGAGCTTATCGGCCGGTTTGGTTCTAGGTTCTGGGATTTGTTCCCCCAAGGTCTCGGAAGGGGAGCAAGCTTTGCTAGGGGAGCGCATGGTGCGTTCCGAATTTCGTTTCGGACTCATCTCGAATTTGGCGGATCCACGGGTTCCCCGAATGCACAATGTGGCAAGTCGCCTGGATCTGCCAACTGCCAACGACCCGAAGAGTTTGTTCTCTGTGCTCCGAGTTTGGAAGGGATCCAATCTCTGAGGCCGGAGTACTTCATCTCCCACCTATGGCAGCCGGCGGACCAGGCGCACGGGTCGCGGAACCGAAGCCGGCCCGGCGCTCCATCCCGATCTGCCGGTGGCATGGGCCCGGCCCCGCGACTCTTGGGTTTGAAGGGAAAGGATGGCAACTGGTTCGGGTTCTGGTATCAGAAACCCCTGGATGAGTTCATGGAGATTCCCGGAGTGTTTCCACAGGCAGCTCTTTCGTGGGAGATTCTTTGACCCTGTCGCAAGAGGGCAGCTTGGTCCCCTGCAAACCGAAAAAGGGGGGATGGTTGAAGAGTTGAACAAGGTTGCAGGAGCTCGGAAATTATCCCACCGCCTGAGCTCCTGGACTTTAAAAACTTCTTTGGTTGCCATTTCAGTGGCAAATAACTTTAACAACTTTTCGGGTTTGGTTGCCATTTCAATGGTAAAAACAACTTGAAGCACTTTTCGGGTTTGCTTGCCATTTTCGCGGCAAAACGACTTTCAACACTTTTTGGGTTCGGTTGCCATTTTAGGTCACACACCGTTTTTTTGGGTTTGGTTGCCTTTTTGGTCGCGTTTTTGTTGTGTTGTTTTTTTTTTTTTGGGGGGGGGGGTTGGGCTTGGTAAACACCACACAAACTCTGGGCACTTTTTTGGTCGGCCGATCCACTCGCGCGGTCGCTCGAGATCCGAGGCGCAGAGCCGGGAGACCTACGCGGAGGAGAAGGCGACGTGTCGGTTGGGGACGTTGGGCGAGGGGGCTCGCAGGGGTGTGTGTGGTGTGGGGGGGGGGGTGGTTGGTAGGGGGGCCTTTTTTTTTTCTTCTTTTTTTTTTTCTTTTTCTCGAAATCCCCAAGGTTGGTACTAGAAGAAGAAAGCAAGCATTGTAAGGGTTCCCAAGGAACCATGTGCTGTGGATGTGGAGTTTCGTTATGGGCGTTTCTCAAAGGGCTCCGGGGTCCAATAGAAAGGGTTGGTTTGGTTTCAGCTGCCCTTCAAACACCAACCAACAGGTTGCTCGACAGGTGGAGGGGCACTACTTGGGTTTGTCCCAACATAGAGGGACCCCAAATGGGTGGTTTTCCCGCCGGCTTCCCTTTAACTTGAAGTTTTCAACCAAGAGCCCAATTTCGGGGTTGTTTTGGGGAGCCCCTCAAAATGGGTGGTTTTCCTTGTGGTTTTCCTTTAAAAGACACAAAACGCCTGGGTGCCCTTCTTTCTATGGCTGTGGGTTAAAACCAATGGGATCCCATTTTGGGGTAAGTGCACCCATTCTAGTGGGGATTGGGATGTTCACTGGGGGCTAACCGATTTGGCTTTTGACCCATGGCCATATCCATTTCCGCGCGCCCGCTTCCGCTTTTGATAGACGGCGCTGCTGAAGTCCTGGGCGATCACGCACAAGGCGCTGCTGGGGGAGGACAGGCGCGGGCTTCCGGGGCCGGGTGCGGGGGGTGGGGGAGACCGAGGGAGGGCGGGGGGGGGGGTTGGTTGGGCCGTACTGTGGAAGGCGACGAAATCACAGAATCCATTTCGCACCACCTAAGAAACCCTATTGCTGATGATCCCCCGCAAATACCAACAAACGTTCTGGTTTCAACCATGATTTCAAAGTGGTGCAGGATTTCGTCCATCCACCGTATGTCGACGAGTCGTTTCCGTTTCTTGTAGAACATGGAACAGTTAGTCAACACATGAGGAAACACATTTTCTTAGGTACCATACACAGACAAATGAACAAAAACACACAAATCAGCAAGCACGGACCAGTGCTGTCCGGTAGGCTTCAAGCACATAAAGCAACACTAGTTTGGAACGCATAGGTGTCCTTGTTGGTTGGTTTGCTTTAAAGATAGAGGGCCCTGGTTTAGATGGGGTTTATTCCACTTGCCAGGGCCATCTATGTTTCCAGAAGGCCACCTATGTTGGAAGGCCCTCCCGCTGAACTGCAGCATCGGAGCAATGTGAGGTCAAGTTGGCTAGTTAACTCATCAACGAGCCAGCTAGCTGGCCAGCCAATAGACATCTTTGGCCAGGCCACTCAGAGGGTGAGTCGAGAGGTCTCCAGAACTAAGTCATTGTTGATGACACTTTTTATTTTTTCTTCTTTTTTTTTGGGGGGGGGGGGGTTCTATGCTCTTCCAGCACATTTAATTGATGCCCACGCTTTTTGATGGCTCACCTCCAAAGCATCCTCACAGAACGGACACTTAAAGGAGAGACTGCCAGACTTCATTCCCCCTCCCACCCCTCAACCTTCCCGCCCCCCGACCGTGAGCGCCCCAACCCCTACTGGCCCCCGAATCCCGCAGGCAGATCCGGACTCCCTGGTTCCTTTTGGAGACCGAGCAGGCAGGGGGTGAACTGAGGGAAACCCCACGAGCAAGGGGTCCCGGATGTTTTATCCTTTTTGTTGGTTGCAAACATGTTTCAAGGGCAGTGTAGTGAACCCTGAGCAAGTGTTGCATGAAATGCGCAGTTGCAAAGCAGGGTTTGCAAAACTGATGCAGCGCTTGACCATGTCTGCATTGCCAATCGACGAGCAGGCAAGGAAAGCGACTACACATACCTCTGACGCATCCCCCTGAATTGAATCCGGCTGAAGCACGCGTGCAACCCATGTTTCATTCAAGGCGCGGGCCGAGTACGTCGCCGGATGGGACCGGCCTTTTCCTTGTGATCCACTGGGCTTGGGACCTCACGAGTGTACTGATGACTTTCAAAAACGCACAAAACGGCTTTTCTCTACCCCGAGGAATATCTTTCAATTCAACCCTTCAATCAAGCTCGACATTTTGCAGGGGCCGGTTCGTTTTTGGTTGGGGGGCCTTTCGGCGAGCTTCTCCCGCGCTCCCCGAAGTTCCACCCAAGAAGCCGCGTTTCCGGCGTCCGGGGCGTCCGGGGCGTCCTTGGCTGTGGCCGTAGGACCGGCGGATGGCGCTCCTTGACCCCAAGAACGCCTGGCACAACATGCGCTGCTGGGTGGACAAGGCGGGGGCTTCGGGTGGGAGTTCGGATATGGGGACTTCTGCGCGACGGAGTTCTCTGGCTCAAAGGGGGTCAGAGTCCCCTTGAAAAAAACTCCTTGGCTTGGCAGGTGTCCGGAAGGTCCGAAATCCATCTTGAACACCCCAGGTTGCAGACAAGAGAGGGCCAGATGCTTATACTTAGCAAGTGTAGCCATGCCTGTGGATGGACGAAATCCGTTTCGCACCACTTTGAAACCATCGTTGAAACCACAACGTTTGTTGGTATCTACCGGGGAATCGCATCATGGGCTTCTGAACGGCGGCGCGAGACGCGCGGATGGCGCGACCATCCACAGTATGATTAGTCACCTATTGGTTCCCTTGTAACACGGTCCAAAACGATGAGGTTTGTCATGTTTGGACACGATGGGGTTTGGTCGACTTCTCGGTGCAACGAGTTTGGTGAAAAGAGCTGGCCGCAGGCGTGCGCTCATCGAGGCCAGATCCGGATCCCGGATCCCGGATCCCGGATCCCGAGTCGACTGGGTGGGCGCCTTTTTTTCTTCTTGTTCTTCTTCTTTTTTCCCTTTTTTTTCCGCATCAGATGTCGCGCCGGATGGGTTGGGAGTTGGGTTTGCGTCATGGCGAAGCTTTCCCTTGTGGGTAGGGGTCGAAACACCGGGATACGGGCAGGTTTTAGTGCTTGTTTCCATTTACCAGGGCTTGCGCCATTTTGGGTATCTATGTTTGACAGCAGCCATGTGGTTTCGAACCCCTGGCTCCTGGTGTGGTTCCAGTCCTACAGGTCTGGAGGAGTGGGTTTTTGGTTTTTGTTTGAAGGTTTGGGGGTGTCTTTCAAAGGTTGCAGGCCAATCGGTTGTGACCTTCGACTGGCCTAAAGCCTTGGTGTTCGCACCTGGTTGCTGGGTTTTGGTGGAGGTTTTAGGTTTTTGAAGGTTTGTTTTGTCCACAGCTGAAAGCTTTGGGGTCGAACAAAAAATGCCCAGAGTGGTTCGGACGGACTGGGTTCGGGAAGTGTTCCGGGGCTTGCTATTGAGGATACCGCTTGTTGTGTAGTGAAACAGACCTCGGGCGCTTTGGGAGCAACCGCTCTGCAATGATAAATTACACGAGAACTCAAAAGACAAAGATAATGGAGCAAGAGAATGCGAAGACATCCCAAGATGTACGCATGATTCAAGGATATCTATGCCGGAGCGGTCTGTCCTCACTCACTCTTTCTCCTCTCCTATCTCTCTCCTCACTCCCTCACCCACAGACCGTTCCATCGTGAGTAGTGACAGGATCTCTAGACGTAAGAATGGAAGGCTAGAGCTTGACAGACAAGGAACGGTTCTCTGCCTCTTCCTCGCTCATCACTCAACCTCTGTTTCCAAGATAAAGAGTTGGGATGAGATATAGATGAAGGAAGGACGAGGTAGGATGGTTAGCTCATCTCTGCTCACTCTCCATCTCTTTTCCTTCCTCGTCTTTTACAGCATCAAATGCTGGGGAGTGGAGAGCACAGAGGTAAAATGGTGGTTGTCCGTCGTCCCGGCCTCTCTCCGCAAGCCTTTCTATTCCTCACGTAGCGGCTTAGCCTGCGACGCTTGCGCTGTTGGCCGTCCTTTCCTTGGTAAAGAAATACGGTTTGGCTTAAGTGATCTTGGCAGGCAAAGCGCTTTGAAATCACGATGGCTCTAATTGTTTACTTAGTATTCGACGAGATTGCATGCTGCATCGGGCCCCACAACCAGTTTACTGGCATCCTTCATTTGACCTGCCGCGAGTGCATTCGGTTCATGGAAGAACTTGTTGGATGCTGGGATGAACCGGCACATGACCTTTCGGGTGTCTTGCAACATTCCTCGAAGACACAGTTGCTCCCGTTTGGATGCTATGGAAGAAGAAGAAGACGACGAGGCCGACGAGGATGACGACGATGATGATCGGTGACGATGATGATGATGATTATTATTATTATTAAGATGAAGATGAAGATGAAGCTGAAGATGAATATGGATGAGGATGGTTGTGGTTGTGGTGGTGGTGATGATGGTGGTGGGTGATGGTGGTGATGATGGTGGTGATGATCATGATATTTTGACCGCTGTTGTTGCTTTTGCCGTGCTTGCTGGTTCGGGTGTTTGTTTCTGGTGTCGTCGTCGGTGTTTTTTCGGTCCTTTCCTTTCGCCGGAGGCTTTCCCGGCGCAGCGCCTCCTCAAGAGGCCTTGCGAGCCACCAAGGCGGGTCGGGGCAATCTTGACCCCCCTGGAAAGAGAACGTAGGGGTTCATTCCGAAAATACTTTGTAAGCATCCTTCTGGTCAAGTGACACCCCTTTCTCCATGCAAATCATTCCTTGTACTTAGATTCTTTGGGGTGATCCCTGCGCGTTTTCGCACTTTCTGGAGACTGCCCGGCGGCAGCTTCGAGCGAGGCTGGTGACGCTGTAGCCCAGGCAGCGGCAGCGAGCTGCGTGGCCGTGCTGGAGTGGTAGATTCCCTTTAAAACCAGGGAAAAATAAAACCAAGCTCCCCTACCTACCTTGCTAAACATCTAAATCACCAAGAACCAGTCACCAAGCACATTTGGCTTTCCCACCCCCGGAAAAATTGAAAATATGTCCAGTAGTGATAGACTCACTTTAAAGCCCGGGGAGAATAAAGCCAATCTCCCTACCTACCTGGCTATAAACATGCAAATCACCAAGAACCAGCCACCAAGCACATTTGGTTTTCCGACCCCCGGAAAAAGTGAGAAAATATTTCCAGTAGTGATAGATTCCCTTTAAAACCAACAGGGGGAAAATTTAAAAAATGGTCTTAAGCAAATGGAAGCCTGCCAACCAAGCTCCCTAATACATGTAAACCACAAAGCACCAAGAACCAATCAAAACCAACAGCCATCACACAGCCAACAACCACAGCCAACCAAAGGCTGCAAACAAACAACCAGTCCACCAAAAACTAACCGCCCACAACCAACAGTCTGGCTTCCAGCCGCGTCCCGGAGACCCTGGTGAAGGCTTTAACTACGGAGTTACAGAGATTGCACCTACATCTATGCCGGGAACGAAATGTTTTCTCTTGGCTCACCTGCTTGTTACCCCTTCTTTGCTTCCCAACAACAAACACCGCGAGCAAGCCGTGAATTCTCTGTTGACTGACCATGCTTGCCTGTGTGACCTGCGGGCAATCATTTCGTCTTGCATTCATGGTAGTTATGGTAGGACCAAATTTGGGCAACGATGTTGCACCCAACAGGCTCAGTGTGGCCTGAACTTCACCGACGTTTCCCTGTTCGGCTTCAAGGGTGTGGCGGACTGCACGGTGCCTGCTACATCTTCCCTGGAGAGTTCATCTGGACTTTGATCTTCCGCATCCTGCAGGAAGCCTTGGCTTTTCGGCCCGTCAATTTTGGGATCGAACCCAGCATCGCGCATCTGGAGGCTTACGTTGTCAGCGTTTTGGAAGGCTGGCTCAGCCATTCCTCGCTCACTGGCCAGCTGGACATATTTTAACATTTTTCCGGGGGTCGAAAAGCCAAATGTGCTTGGTGACTGGTTCTTGGTGATTTACATGTTTATAGCCATGTAGGTAGGGGAGCTTGGTTTTATTCTCCCCTGGTTTTAAAGTGAGTTTATCACTACTGGACTTTTTTCTTCCGGGGGTCGAAAAACCAACTGTGCTTGGTGACTGGTTCTTGGTGATTTACATGTTTATAGCCAGGTAGGTAGGGGAGCTTGGTTTTATTCTCCCTGGTTTTAAAGTGAGTTTATCACTACTGGACTTTTTTCTTCCGGGGGTCGAAAAGCCAACTGTGCTTGGTGACTGGTTCTTGGTGCTTTGCATGTTTATAGCCAGGTAGGTAGGGGAGCTTGGTTTTATTCTCCCCTGGTTTTAAAGTGAGTCTATCACTACTGGACATATTTATATATTTTATTTTTCCGGGGGTGGAAAAACAAAATGTGCTTGGTGACTGGTTCTTGGTGCTTTGCATGTTTATAGCCAGGTAGGTAGGGGAGCTTGGTTTTATTCTCCCCTGGTTTTAAAGTGAGTCTATCACTACTGGACATATTTTTATTTTTTGAGGGGGTGGGAAAACCAAATGTGCTTGGTGACTGGTTCTTGGCGATTTACATGTTTATAGCCAGGTAGGTAGGGAGCTATCACCTGAGCTTATTTATTTTCCCCTGGTTTTAAAGGGAATCTACCACTACTGGACATATTTTCTCATTTTTTCCGGGGGTCGTGCTTGGTGTCTGGTTCTTGGTGCTTGGTGATGTATGTAGCCAGGTAGGTAGGAGAGCTTGGTGGGTAGGTGGGTGGGTTGGTTGGTTTGTTGGTTGCTGAGCTTCAGGCAGCGATGGCCCACTGCCGGACCTTCCTGGCGGTGCTCAGCCCGGGGACTCAGGGGACGACACAGGGGAAGACACGTTTTGCGGGTTGCCCCGAGCTTTACGGTTGTGGGAATTGAGTTGCGGGTTGCCAAGCAATTGCGGGTTTTGAGGATTTGGAGGATGTGGAGGGTCCCCCCATCCTCCTTTTTCGTTTGAGGCCCTGAGTCCTTTTCAACTGGGACTGTGGCTTTCTGCTGTGGCAATGTCCATCGGTTGGCCCTCAGGTAGACAATCACGGGTTTTGGGAATGAATCTAGTCCTCCCTGAAAGGCTGAAAGGAAAGCACAAGGGATGTTGCAAGGTGTGTTTTCGCACTAGCTTGACATGGTCTTTTGAGCAGAACCGCCCTTGGCTTCGAAGACTCAAAAGGAAGGCGCAGCTTTTGGTGGGCATCTGAATCCTCTGCTCGGGGGCCAATTGACGCGATAGACGCCGATAGCCTTAGGAAGGTTCCAGGTTTGAGTCCATGGGGTCCAAAGAATGGCCTGGGGATTCTTGAGGCTTGTGGCCGCACTAGAGATGCCCCTGCTCTGCTCAGCTTTAAGCCGGGGAGACTTGGGTCCGAAGGGTTTGAAAGATCAAAGTTTGCAGGAGGTGTGGAGTCCTGGTTGCCACTCTGGCAGGAATGACCAAGGCTCCCGCCTCACGTCTTGGCCCGACTTGCGGAAATGACATATCAAGGATTTCCATCCGCTCTTCTCTGTGGTGACTTCCACAAGAAGTCATGAGCTCTCCTATCAGGCCCAGATGCTCTGATATCCTGTTTTTGGACCTGAGCTTTGGAGCGGATGATGCGGAGCTTATGTTGTGGCCTATCCGCATCACCAGTATCCGTCGGTTGAACCGGCAGGTTCAGGGGTAAAGACGGACGTCGTTCCGGGATTTGCCGTGCATGCCACCGGGTTGCCTTGTTTTTTGCGCCTTTCATCTGACTCTCCGGCCAGCCTGGGTCTTCTTCTCTCCGGATGCAAGCTCAGCCGTCTTTCTGAAACCGGTCGAGGAATCAAAGCATCCACGGAGCGATCAAATTCGCCGAGGATTGGGCAACATTTGTTCAATCAACTTGAAAGGGGAACTACATTTTAGGTTGTTAAACAATGGGCATTCAAACCTGTGGTTTAAACATTTGGATCTTGCAACGTTTTACTGCTGGGGCAGTGTGATTCAGCGGCTAGCGGGGCTTAAAGCCCTCGCCCATGAATCAGTTGGTGGCTGCTAATCTATTTCTTGAGAATTGATTGTAACAAATTGCAGGGGTTCTACGGTTGCAAGCCCTGTTGTCCTTCTTCCGCGGATCCCATTTCCACACATTTGTCGTACGGGACATGCAACCCCCCCCCCCCCTCACAAAAAACACAAAGTCAAAGTCGTCCGGTTTCTTTTTGGTGTGCCGGTGAGACAGCCGTTAAACGCAAAGAGCCTTTGCCTTTGGCTTCCCTGGAAACCACTCCCCTCACAAGAGGGATCCCTCGCACCGAAGCGCTTCGTTTTGAGGCCACGGCGGCTATTTCCGCCGGCTTTGGTGCTGCTATGAGCCGCTCGGCCTGGGCGTAAAACCGGGATTTCGCGGGCTTTGGGGCTGTGGGGATATGGGGATTTGGGGATTTGCGGTGTTGAGATGTTGGTGTTGAGGCCTGTCTAGACTTAGGATACCTGTTTACATTTTACCAGTGACTCAAAGTGAAGCAAAAATGAAATATGCATTCTACAACTGGGCCTACCTCTAATCATGGAGGGTTTGGGGTGTGGAATTTGGGGTTGAGGGTCTGGACGAAAGGCTGGTCTTATCGAGCCTCATGTGCCATTGTCGATTCCATTTCGAGACTTTCCAATCTGTTTTCGTTGGCTCCTTTTCATGTGGAAACCAGCTAGCAGATAGTTTTCACATGGACACCAGCCATGTCGCCGATGTGATCACATGGCTGCACCACACCATATTGTAAGTCACACGTGTTCTTTGTAATGCTGACCCAGGATTAAACAACCCGTCAAACTATTAGGGGGGGTGTTCCCTCCAAAAGTGATGAATCCCACTAAGGAGCCACCCCCCCTATTAATCAACCATGGGTACATTAATCCAGGGTTAGCATTACAAGAAGAGGTCTACACCCCCCTGTTCCAAAGCAACTGAATCCTGGGCACGGCGAATAGTTCGCACACTCTGGCTATCTTCCACACGAACAAAAAAGACTGCTTGCCTATCAGAGTGCCCGGATGCAAGCGAAAGGCCTTTACTTTTTGAGAGTGCCCCCTTTGTATTACCCTCGCTTTGAACACTTACGCTGACTGCAGACGGTCGGCACGGCTATGCTCTCGAGACAGGCTGTCATCGGCCTGACTGACCACAGGGAAGAGCAGGGATTGTCACCAACCCCTTGATTCTTGGTTTTTGCAGAAGTCCATCATTGTCAAGGATTCTTCCTTTTTCCAGCAGAAGTCCATTTTCAAGCACCTCCAGCAGTTTGTGGATTTTCCGGATCCTCCATTTTTTTCGAACAAATCCAGATCCCCACAGAAACGAGTCTTCGCCCCGCGGGCGAATCGCTCTCGGCGAGGTGGGCCTTCTTTGCGGCGCGTGCGGCGCCGCACTACCGCAGCCTGGAGCCGGGGAACCTGCGACGAGAGCACGACCCAAGCGACGAGTGGAGGCGTTGAGGTGTGTCTCTCTGAGTGTGTGTGTGTGTGTGCTTGTGTGTCTGGGGGGGGGGGGCTAGTGAGTGGCTTGTGCGGCTTTTTGAGTGGTTGGGTGCTTGCCTCTTTTGCTGTTCGAAGGAAGAGACCAAAGCGATGTGCCGGGGCGACTGATAGCCCGAGTATTGTGCAGTCAAAAGAGAGAAAGCGCGGGGCAGATGGGATTTTCTCCTTCTTGTCGAGGTGCCAATTGAGTGATCTCGAGGTACTTGTCGATTTGGATTAGTTTGGAGGTCCCTTTGCCCTCAGCAAGAGGTTCAGATCCCGGAACCGGGGCGAGTCATCCCAAACAGGATTCCAAAATACAAGGAGAGTCTCAGAGGGTTGGCCAAATTCCATCAGGCAAAATCAACACGCCAGCTTTGATGGGCACACTTGCAGGTCAAGCAACTGATTCCAAAGAGCTGCTGACACGGAAAACCAGTATCCCTGAAGTTCATGAATTGTGGTTTACAGGCTTTCTATTTGGGTGCGTGTCAAAATTTCGGGGGTATACGGTTGTTGTCCTTTGGGCGTCCTTTCAGGCCACCAGCCTGGAAAGGGTACCCTCAAAACTCACAAGCCGAGGATGAGGAGTTTTTCCCCACAAAAAACAGCCCTGGGAATAAACAAAGCATAATACCCTAACCCAATGGTACATGAATGAATGAATGAATGAATGAATGAATGAATGAATGAATGAATGAATGAATGAATGAATGAATGAATGAATGAATGAATGAATGAATGAATGAATGAATGAATGAATGAATGAATGAATGAATGAATGAATGAATGAATGAATGAATGAATGAATGAATGAATGAATGAATGAATGAATGAATGAATGAACAAATAGATCAATAAAACAATAAAATATATTAAATTAATTAATTAGCTAATTAAATAAAAAAAATACACCAACTATATATATATATATGTATATATATATATATATATGTGTATAAAAATGCAAGCACTCGTGGCACTTGGCCCTCGCCGAGCCGAGGGTTCTGCTGCCCGAATCCCTGCAACAGCCCGGAGCTCCGGTTGCCCCACCCGTCGGACGGGTTGGGGAAGATCTGTCTCGTGGGTCGGTCTTTGCTTTTGAAGCCCTCGTTTTGCCTGGGGAAACCAAATCTCATTTGTTCTTGAAGCCTCTTTTTGCGTGGCTTGAAAGGAAAGACACACAGAGGAACATGTTTTGTTCAGTTTCTTTTTCGTTTCCCAGGTTGCCCTTCATATATTGCCAGAACCACGCACAGTAACAAGCCTTGATCAATTCCGGTACAAGGGCCTATATGGCCTGAGAAGTTAGAATGGGGTAGCGGGGTACTGAACAATACCTGAGTCATGGTCATATGAGGAACATGTCGTGAGTATATCGCCCCTCATATTAGTTTGCCAAATGTTCAATTCGATTTGCAACATTTAGGGGTCCGCTGCAGCTAGCTGCCGCCTTTGCCGCCCAACCTCTGCAGAGCCTAAAGAGAGAATGTAAGTTGTGGCATTTCCAGTCTGCAGGGTCGGACGGACCCTTGATCAAGTTCAGGTTGATGGTATCAATGAAAAAACAACTGAACAACGATCCGTCGCTTCCGCACTCTGTGAAGCTTCGATACGCCTGTACAGTTTAGCAATTGACCATAGTCTTGGATTTGTTTGGAGCGAGGGTGCTTCAATCAATTGTCATCAACATCTGAAGATAGGGGACTCCCTTTCGGATGGTAAACGGGAACTCAAGAGCAGGCCTCTGTGGATTCGCCTGGCCAGGGGGGGACCTCTTGTGACCAAGGCCTTGTGCCTTTTAGGCGACTGTTTGTGTCGGAAAGCCACGAGGACACAACGGCCATATGTGGTTGGCACCCGTTGGGGGTCTCACCCAATTTCAGCGGCCCCCAGACACATTCGACGAAGGAATCGCCACGAATCGCCACCCCAGGAACATTGGAACCCACCTGGGGGAACATTTGTGTCCAAATTTTGACCCATGGGAGCGTACATGTCCTTTCCTTGCATTTTGTTTGCCTGTATGTGTATTGCTGAAAATTGGAGATCCTCCCAAATGGTTTGTTCCCTTGTGTTTCTTTTCTTTGAGGACCTGTTTAAGGTTGGCTTCAGGGGAAGAACAAGAAGAGCAACCCATTTTGGGTCTATTTTGACGCTCGCTCGTCTTTCTTTGCTGGCTTTGAAGGGGAAGCCAGCAGGAAGAAATCAAAGCCAGTTCGGGATCCAACCTGCAAAAAGGACAGACTCCTGGCCACTAACATGGACCGCACAAACCCTTTAAAAGGAAGTTAACATGGAACCCACCAGAGAAATGGTCCGTCTCAAAGCCAAAAGTGGGCGTGGCTCAACACTGAAGAGCTGGGGTTACGCAGGTGTGAGTCTTTGTTTCCATATACCAAGCTGCCATTTGGGGGATTCCATTTTGTGCGCCACAGCCGAGTAGTCCAAACGTCGGACCGCTCCAAACGTCGGGTGCCAGTGGATGGGTTTCCCTGTTGAAAGGCAGAGTGAACATGGAACCCAATGGGCCACAACACGCCTGTCTTGGTTGCTGATCCTCTGCAAAAGGCTTACCACTTTTCGCGGGTTTCGTGGCACACCCAACTTGAAAGTCCACTTTGGACCCCACTTTGCCACAACTTTGGACCTTAAATGGTCTGTGAATCCTCAAACCCAACAGCCCAAAAGTTCGAAAGTCCAAAGATCCGTCGCCCAGCTCCGTGCGGCCGGGGCGCCGACTCCCGCCCTCGGCGCTGAGGCCTGGGCCCTGGAAGGAGCTGCTGCGGAGCGTGGCGGGGTTTCGCCTGGAGGAGCTGAGGCCAGGGGGAGGGGAGGGAGGGGAGGGGCGGGGGAGGGGGGGGGGTGATGAACATCCTGAAGAGAAAATGTGGGTCCAGCCATTGTTTTAACGGTGGTTTGAACCCCAGGGCTAAGGTCCTCATGGTTTCAACAATCAGGGTTTGCTACTTGGGCGCCTGGGAATGGGACCGGGGGGAGGTGTAAACCCCCACAAGGGTCTACAGGCCAAGGGTGAAGCGTTTGGAACATGAGTCCTTCCTCCCTGTTCCCATACACTATGTTGAGCAAGGAGCCGGTTCTCAGCTTTTCCCTGACCCAATGGGGAAAATGTTGAATTGGCCCGTTTTGTATTTGTTTGGTATCCCTTTAGACCACACAAGGCAGGGTTCAAGAAGGGGGGTCACATGTTTCACAAACCGGAAGTTCATTTTGTGTGTAACTGCCATTGGTTCATCCGGAACGATGCTGGGAGATGTAGGGGCCCATGTTGCACTGGGGGCTAAAACTCGATGCCTGAAGCCCAGGTAAACCTTAGATGGCGGCTTGGATTGGTGATTTGGGGATTTGAATTCTTGGTTTTTGTAGGGAACCAGTCCGTCAAAGTTTGTTGGCCGCAAAAAAGCCGGCTATGCCATCTCTCACCCAGCGGTATCACAAGTGTACGTCTGAAGAAGTGTGGATTTTTCTTTTCTGGGGGATTCCTGAGGGTTCTAGAGGTTTTGGGTAGTTTTTTCTTTCTTTTTTTGGGGGGCTTCTGGGGAGTCTAGAGGCTTTGGGCGATGGCTTGTAGGTTTCTAGGGCTTTGGAGGTTGGAGGTTCGGTTGCTAGGAGTTTATTGTAGGTTTCGAGGGGTTTGGAGGTTGGGGTTCCGAAAGTCGTAGGGGTTTCTCGAGGGGGGATTTGCTTTTTGGGGGTTCCAGTTCCTGAATCGAAGGATTTGCGGTTTTTGAATGGGTCGCCTTTCGTGGCGGATGGTAGGTCACGAAGGAGCGGTTCTGCGTATGAATAAACTGGGGGGGACCCATTTCTTTTAAAATGCCAATTGAAACGGGTACCACAAAAGCACAGTCACCTGCACATGGGTGGGAGGCCCTCATATCGGCGTTGGTGATCAGCCAGGTGACCTTCTCTTTTTGGCCAACGTTGGTTGGAGCTCATAGATTGCTCGCACCCTGACGCCGCTTTTCCACCGAAATGCTCCGTGTAGTGATTGCACACCAAACCTTTTCGCTGGGGGTGGTTTGGGTGGAACCCCTCTGCGACAGAAGAAACACTGATCTCTCAAACGCCATGTTGCGACTGCCAGTCGGCACATGGACACTTTGGGCCGAATTGCACGCCGCCTTTGTCAGCTGCTTCGAAGGTTTCTACATGAACCAGCATGATGTTCAGGTGGATCCTTTAAGGGACCCTGTTTGAAGGTACCTTTTTTGGCAAAGTGGATGCCCCAACTCTGGGAACCAACACATGACCGCTGCCATTTTCTTCGTGCCCTCCTCTTTGTTTGATACCCTGGTTGATTTTTTCTCATTTCGCGTTTTCCTATCCCCTTGTTGTTTTTTTGGGATTCCTCGTTTTTCTCGCCCTTTTGTCTCTCGGTGTGGGGTCGCCCATTTCTCTGGTTCTGAAGGCGCCCGTTGCCGCTTCCCGCGGATCCGCGGGATCTGGCGCAACCCGGGCCCGCGCCGAGCGCCTCGCGCCGAGCCGAGCCGCCAGGTGCAGTGGGGAGACCATGAAACTGGAGCTCTGGCAGGACCTCAAGGAGTTGGCTGCCCGGCACCCGGGCACCCAGGCGCCGAGAGACGTTTTAATGGGTCATAAAATTAAACCAGGAAATGAACCGGTTTGAATGTCCTCGGTTTCATCTACCATTCCATTTTTGGGTTTCCCGGTTTCCCTTTTGCCCAAGAAAAGGTCCTCTCTGATGAGCTTGGTTAGGAATAGATTCCAGTGGGTCAGATTGGTGTTATGCCCCCCATTTGCCGGGGCCTCGTTTTATCAAGAGGACACCCACAGTATCGGTGTGTGTGGGGCTTCAGGTTCGCTCCGGAGCACCTCGAGTCACAAATCGATGCGCCAAGCTTCTTGTGATTCGCCATGGGCGTTGGTCGCGCAGACAAATTGAATGTCAGGTTTCGATTGTGACTCAAGTGGTCGGGGTCCGCGGATGATGGTATCAAAACACCAATCTACAGGAGTGTGGACATAAGTGCCACGCGCGCACACAGAGCGATGGACAGAATGTGGGCAAAAATACGTGGAGGAAACCAGGCCCCAGCAGGCAAGTGGAACAAAGGCAAACACGTAGTTTAAAACAACAACTACCGCGACACGATTCAAGCCGTGAGCCGATGCGCTGGGTGGAGGTGGCTCTTCTAGATGAAACTGAGGCTACTTGCCAGAGTGAGAGAGGTGATGACTGCTACCCTCCAGCGGGAATTGTCCAACTTCCGCCGTCCCATGCCTTCCGCGGGCCCAAACGCGGCACCGAGGTGGACGATGACGGCTTCGAGGGCTTTGTGAGGGCCACGGCGCTGGCGCTGCTGACGCCGGGGACGCCAGATCGAGCGGACTTGCGGATGTGTCAAAGGGAGACCACTTAACAAGTTTTAAGCTTGGCTTCTTTTTAAGCCCAGGGCCAGGTTTATATTTGTATATGTATGTATGTAAACCCCTATATATATACATATATAACAATTCCTATATATATATATATATGATCCCGTCCTCCGCCCTCCTACCCCCCCCCCCCCCGCCCCCCCTCCCCCCCGCCCCCCCTATATACACATAGCCCTTGCATGGTGCTTCCATATCCGTTTGCATATCCCCCATTTACCCCCTTCCACCCCCCGCCCCCATCGCCAGGCTGCAGGCGCTGCTGCGGCAGGCGGAGACCTGCGCCGCCTTCGGCAGCGCCTCGTTGGAGGCGGCCTCCGAGGCGCGCGCGCGCGCGAAGTCTGCGAGCGGGAGGCGAGTCTGGGAGGGGGTTGCGCGAGATCCGCCGGGGTTTTGTAGGTTCGAAGAAGGGTGTATTTTGGGGGGTGTCTGAGGATTCCAGAGGTTTTGGTGGTTGTGGTTTTTTGTTTTTTGGAGGGAGGGTTTGGGGGATGGACCCCAAATCTGTGGTTCTTTTTTTGGCGGGGGGAGGAGACCGCTTTTCTCCTTCTTGCTCAGCTGAAAGCTGTAGATTTGGTCGGTACGGCTCGGTCGGGGGTAGTTTGGGGCAGCTTTCAGGCAGGGTTCTGGAGATTCGGTTCCAGGGTGGTTTCCGGGGCTGTTGGGCTTATTATAAGGCAGCGCGGTTTGTGGGTGTCAGGGGTCGATTCTGAAGAACATCTCAAAACGTTTTGGTTTTCAAAATCACCATTGGGTTGCAAAGTATCTTGCCAGCTTCCTTGATATTGAAAGGGGAAACATGGGGAAGCCTGGTCCATCAAATGGAGTCCAGTTAAAAGTCCCGGAAACCAGTCCCCGACAAATCTGTTTGCGAGCGGGTGGTTTCTTACATGTCTTTTGCTTAAAAAGTCCCACCCATCAAACCCACCAAGGTGGTATTACGGTATTCCCAGTTGTCCTCCAAAATCAGATGGCTTTGTTACGGACGGGGATGGGAATCATTCGAGTTGGCTCGCTGCAGTTCTACCCATCAACCCCACAAAGGGGGTACTGATTGTTGTCCCCGAAAAAAAAAAAAAAAAAAAAAAAAAAAAAAAAAAAAAAAAAAAAAAAAAAAAAACAATCCGATGGCTGTCCTACGGAGGCCTGCGAGGTGGCGGGGCTGCGAGGGTCCGGGGCTTGGCTGCCAACGGGCCAACGGGCGGGCAAGTTGAGGTGGACCTGTTTGTTTAGGCTAGTTTGGTTTAAAGGGAAACCAACAGGAATCTCAGTGATTGTAGAGGTTCCCCTGCCACATATGTACTCCGGTGGAACCCCTTGCTTGCTGGTGCGATAGGCAATGAGAAATGGAATGACCCTGCTTCTCTTATTCGGGGACCAAAGCCTGTGTTCATTGCATTTCTCGTTCCCTGAGCACCAGCAAGAGGAAACCGAAAGGACACCCAGCCATTTGGGAGGTTTCGGGCGGTGTCCTTCGATTTTCAACCCCCCGCTTTTCGTAAGAAAAAAAGTGACGCACCTGGGAATGTGTTGAGGTACTTGTCAACTAGGGATTTGGACTCCGAACTGGCCTTGCTTTTTCCTTTTGGTTTACTCAAAAACACACCCAAGGCGAAAGGCAAATGTCCTATGAAGTCCACATCATGTTAAGAACCCAGCAACTGAAGGGTTTTTTGTAAACAGATGGTTGAACACTTCTCCAAAGCCAACCGGGAGCTCGGATAATTCAATGTTTCCAGATCCAGATGAGACAAATACTGATGTGGACGTGTCAGAACGGCCGGACAAAGCACCATACGCGTACTCATATTCATATCTTCTTGCAGGTGCACGTGGCAAATAGGGAGTACATATCTACACAGCTACCGGCGTATCCTGATGGAAGCATGTTTCACAATTTAGCCTTCCATGGCTTCGCCGTGGGGTTAGGTCTTTCCACTTTGCGTCTTTGTTTCCCTAGGGCTCAGTTCAGGTTTCTTTATGGTTCACGAGTTGCGAAAGGTGTGGTTTTTAGGAGGTGCCTAGTGTCCAGTTCCTCCGCAGAAGTTGTGTTGAGATAAGGAATTTCCCTGCACCGTTCTTATCTTGCTGGCGCAATAGGCAGGGAATGAGAAATGGACCCCTGTAAACCATCCAACTAGTGGTTTACTGATGGTTTCCTTTATTCGGGTATCCCCACATTCCAACTTATTCCCTTCCTATCGCAGCAAGTGATTGGTCCTTCGGATTCCGCAGACATTCTCCCATCCCATGTTTTAGAGCCCAGGCCCGGGCCAGCACGGCGCAAATCCGGCCAACGTTTATTTGGCTCGAGTGCGTGGGTCGTTTCTAGTCCAATGCCTTTCGAGCTTGCGAGCCATTGCGCAGTTCTGATCCTTCATCTGAGCCTTCCAAATGGTTTCGGAGCTAGCGGAAGTCTTTCTGCCACCTGCAAAGGTGCTCACACGTAGGGTGTTGTGTGCTTTGTTGTCCAAGTCTTTTGGAAGCCCTTGACGTCCCCCGTTTTTCCAACGTCGGGAAGCACCAGGAAGACTTTGGTGAAAGCTAAACTTTTAGCAGGGGAGCAGAAAGCAACCAAGAAGACGTTTTCGAGCGCGCTTTTCTGCGCCGAGGCTGGGGAAGATCCTGAACACCGCCCAGCCCATGATCTGGTGGCGCAGCGCGCCGGAGGCCAAGAGGAACTTCCATTTGGTTAAGCATTTATTATTATTATTTATTTTTTTCCTTGTTGGTTTTAAAGGGAATCTATCACCACTTGACATATTTCTATTTTTTTCCAGGGCACTTAAGCAAATGCAGGAAAAGATGCCGCCAAACCGATTCTGAAAAGGAGCGACCCTCGAGCGACGTCCTCAAAGCACGGGTAGATGGAGGTTAAGGGAGAATCCCACAGCCATAAATGGGTGCCTTCGCCGCCTTGAGGCTTTGATCATGACTCACTGGGTCTTGGGTTGGTCGAAGCCCGCCTGGTTCCATGAATGGGTCACAAGGCCGACAATAATTCTAGCATCGACCCCAGATAGCGTGTGAGATTTGACCGGAATGGCTCATTTTTTCGGCAGCGAATCAACTCCGCAAGTGACACTGCAACCACGAACCATTGTGCTGCGCACATATATATATATATATAAGTAAATATGGATACATATATATATATATATATATACAATGTATATAATGTGTTCTGTCGGAAGCAGGGGAGACTCCCTCCAAATTTGGTTTTCCTTTGCTTTTCCTTTCAACCGTACTTGGCTTTGAGCCTGAAACAAGAGACACGAATCGTGTGTCCCAAGCAATCCTCGCGGTTACTTTGGTGTCCCAACCTAAACAAGGGAAAATTGGTTTCACGATGGTGGAGTGTGGGTTCTTTGTGCTCCGCGCATATCAATGCCCATGGCAAGGTATTTGAAAGAAACGGCAAAATCGTTGGCCACCGGGCCACCGGGTTTTTGGTGTACCTGAGACAGGTGAAGTTCAGCTCAGCACCCAACTGAGTTGACTTGCCAGCACTTCCAACGTTTCTTGTGCGAGCCTTAGGCCTCGATTCTCAAGGCTTGTCTCCCCTTTCAGCTCTCCACATTTGGGGGAAGCTTGGGGGGGAGCTGGGGGGAGGGCGACTGGTGGAATCCCCATCAGGCGCATATGCTTTGAGTAACTTCCCGCAGCGCCTCGGAAAAGATAGTGAAAAGAGGTCCAAAGCTTTCTCGGTCCGGCTCTCAAACTTTATCATTTGGGTATGGATGAAAATGAAACCACCAGGATACGGGCAGGTTTTAGTGCTTGGTTCCATTTGGCAGGGGAAGCCATTTTGGGTACATAATTTTGGCCCACAGCCATTTATTCAACGGCTTCTTTTGGTTGAACAAAATCTGAATTCTCTGGCCAGACAGCTCAGCAGGTTAGTCTCCCTTTGCACCTCCTTTCAACATCCATTTCTGTGTGTGCGTGTTGTCTTGAGGGTACCCTTCTCAGGATGACCAAGAGGAGCGCCACATGATGTTCGGCTCACCCTGCTTGATACACTCACATTCATAGATGTGTTTTTTGGTTTGCTTTGGTCGAAAAATAGGTGGCCCTGGTTTACCTGGTGGTTTCATCATCTACCAAAAGCCATCTATTTGCCCCAAAAGGACACCTATGCATGTTCAACGCATCTCCGAGGTACCGGCAGCAGCGCACTGAGCGCCAACGGATGGCTCGGGGCCCCATACCCCTCAATGGATGAGTGGACGTAACTCCAAGCGTGTGCATGCCCACAAAAATCTCCGACCTAGACCTAGCAAGATTCATCAGTGGCAAATGGCCAGGGAACACTTTTGAGTCAATCCAGTGAGTGATGCTTGGCATCTTGATCCGTAGAGAGGGGTAGCTGTGCGAATCTGGATTGCGTGTCTTCAATGCATCTTTTGCGCGTCTAAGACTCAGGTCTTGGACACGTCCGGTGAATGCGAGGCCTCAAGTGTCCGCCAATGTTGTCATTTTCAGCATGAGGTCAGCGATAATGTTGACCCCGGATTAATAAACCCCTGTTTATGAATATGGGGGTGTCCCTGGTTTTAGTGGGGATTTATCACTTTTGGAGGGGAACCCCCCCATATTAATAAGCAGGGGTTTATCAATCCGGGGTCAACATTACCGGCGTCTTAGAGATCCTTGCCTAGAGTGAAACAGGTCACTTCCACGGTCAATGTAGGCCCGTTGCATAGCGCCGAGCGTTGCAAGTGGACCAGAAGTCTCCAAAAATTCCTTGCGCTGACCAAGTCGCCTGCTTGGATCGAGGGTGTCTCCTAATGTGGGCCCTCAAAAACGTGTGGTTTGCTTTTGCCTTTCCATTTCACATCCAAAAGGATCCATCCAAAGTTGGCTCAGCACCACGCCTAGCCGAGGTCAGCAAGGCGGATGCGCATCGGGTGTGGGAGAGCCAGGTCACCCATGTTTTGAGTGGATGGATGTTTCTTTTTGACTCTTGTGAGGCAGGTTTAATGGGAAACCAAAAGCAAGAAACACCAGTTAGTGCGCACCTCCTATTTTGACGCGCACTCATTTGGCGGCGTGCCAACGTCAGGCCCTTATAGTCCGCTCATTCTTTGGAAAGATCAAAGATTGCACTTTCTTTTGCTTCCCCATGCAATGCTTGGGTGGGAAATGCAACGCCTGCCTGATGGCTGATTTGATGTTAACCAAGTTGTCCCCATTTAGGAGGGGCTCACTGATGTTGACAGTGGTTTGAGAAACATGTGATAGCGATGATTTTAAACCATGACCCAGTCGCGGCGGTTCAACGAAGTTTCTGACGAACAAGGTTGATCAAAGCTTAGACAGCCCACAAAGAGGGGACATCATGCAAACACAGACATTAACAACACTGAGCATGCGCCGGATTGTTTCTCACCTGGCTTTGCGCGGCTTTCCAGGCTTCCATTTACCAGCATCTCTTTCGTCCTAGTCAGGTGGCCTCTTGCTTCATGAAACGATGTATGTTATTCAAATTTGTGGGACACCTATGGGAAATCTGATCATTCTTGCTGGTAATTCACCATGGCCCAAAGCTGCGTCTCAAAGTTTCGATTTCGTTTCCCGGCTATCTGGCTTCCACTTGGAGTCTTGGATTCTTCCACCCAATGCTTCGCAAAATCGGTGTCTCACGGTCTGTGGCAGGAAAACCGGGAGAAGACCCCAGGCGCGCCCTTCGTTTCATCGGCTGGATGAAAGTCTACACGAAGGTCACGCAGAGGGGTAAGAGGAGCGCGATTCCCTGACATACTTGGGTGCTATTTGGTTGGATCTTTGACCTTTAAACTATTTGGGGAATTGTGTTGCTTTTCCCGCTGAAGCACAAAAGGCCAAGCTTTTTTAGCGCAGGGGGCGGTAGCCACCAAGAATTTGCATGAACTGAGGTTGGTCAACTTAGCTTTTCAGAGTACTACCGGATGTTCAGGACTTCCGAGGAGCTGATTTCACCGGGTTGCGTGGCTGGGGCTTGCAGTGTGCAGCTGGAGATTCGGAGAAAATCTTTGACTCGGCTTGGGTTAACGCACTTGAGTTTTGCTCCATCTTTGGGCCCCTCTTTCCAACGGAAGTGGACGATCGGGGGCCTTTGCAAGATCGTCTTGCCAAACCACTTCCCAGACCCCGTGTCTTCCTCAAATAAGCCACCAAGAATTGCGGGTGTGTCGTTGTTGAGGGACAGGGTACTTGATTTGGGGGGGTGGGGATGCTTTTTATCGTATGTCAAAGCGCGTCACCGCGGTATGGGTTCTTTGGAGACCCCATACCGCAGTATGGGTTCTTTGGAGACCCCATTTTGAGCTCTTTTGAAGCGCTGCCCTGCCCAAAAGTGGCAAGGCCTCCCAGAGCGCGATCCTTTGGAAGCGCCTGGCGCCTGGAGGGCTTGAGGCTGAGGGCTTGGCTTGGCATCTGGAGTCTGCCCATGTGGCGACGTGAATTATGCTGATATGGGGTCCGTTACTTGGGGATCTAATTCGTAGTTCAGAAAATTTGGAGCTTATTTTTCCAAAATGCAGATAGATGTGTTTCGGCAACTGACGGTGCGGCCAGAGATTGGTGGCCGAAACACACATGAAGGCTCCGGTGTTGGGAATTCTTATGAGGGTTGCTGCATTATATATATATATATGTATATACACTCATAAATTCACTCAGCTTGGGCCCCTTATTATAAAAGTGTAGGCTTCCTCTTGAAAGTACGCCAAGCTTGCCCCAGGTGGCAAAGGACCACCCTGGAGGGAGCCTGTGATTCGCACTTGGGTCGCGAGTTGCCACAGCAGACAATCCAAGCTGGTTTCAACTACTCTACCCCCGAAAGGTTCATGGGATATGCAACCACCGTACCCGTTTTTTCCCCCGAAAAGGGTGTTCGCCCGAGTTTGGACTTGTTTGGGTGGCTTGCGCTTCGGGAGTAGCCTAGTTTGACTGGCTAACGTGGCCAAACCCGGCCACGCTTTTGCAATTGGAGCTCGAAAGGCAGGAGATTCTTCCTGTCTGGGTATGCACTGGGACTGTGCCCTGTCCAGAGTGGGTTTGCCTTTGTTTCTCTTCAAGCCAGAAAGGCCTTCCCCCCAACATCTTTTGGACGGGTCGGGTTGTTGCAGTTAAGATCCGGCTGCCGCCTTTTTCCAGAGGTTGCTAGCCCGCTGACCAGAATCTGTGATGCAGAGACCAACTTGCTCCGGTGCAGCGCTTATTGAATTGAATGAACCTGTACCTTTTGGTCGCTTTCATTGATTGTTCCGGGAAGTTCACGCTGGTCAGAACAATGCCAAGGAGTACTCTCCCACGAATTAACATGGAACTTGACGTCCGGGGGGGGCATCAAACTCATGGACCATCCCCGCCTGCCAACGGTTCGAGTTTTTCTAGCTTTTTGTTGGCCACTCCCGATACATGGTCCAGTGAATGCATCGAGCGCATACCCAGAATCCCCAATGGAACGGATTCATGCTCTACAGAAGTTTGGTCACAACAAAAAACAACAACGAAAACAACAAATCCGACAACAGAAACAACAAAAACAGCAACAGAAACCACACAACAACAATGCACACACACACACACAAAAAGACAACCGCTGCGAACAGAGAAGCAAAAACCACCGGGCATCCGGGGGGTTTGCAACTCAGGTTGGCGCGGTTTGTGGACCGGAAGTTCTTCGACCGAGAGCCAGACCCGGAGCCGGGCGAGGCGCGAAGCGCCTTGAAGTCTGGGGGGAGGGTGCATGCGGGGGGTGGGTGGTGGGGGGGGGGGGGCGGGCAGCTTGAGGTTTGGAGGTCTGGGATGGGCGTGGGGTACGTTCAATTCACCTGGTTTGGCTGGTGGGCCGGTGGGCTGGTGGGCTGGTTAGTTCGTTGGCTTGCGAGCTCGTTGGCTCGTTGCTGGCTCAAGCCATGCATCCAACGTACGGTTCCATTCAAGCTCTGTGTTCCTCAAGCTGACAGCCATGGTTGTGGAACTTGGGATTTCATCACAAAGTGGTCAGAGACTTTGATATCGCAAGGCCCAAGTGGTTGCTGGGCATAAATTATCCCCGCCTAAATGGTGTCCACCACAGGGTCCCTTCTGAATAGAAATGACACCCAGATCGAAATCCTGCACCACCTAAGAAAGCCTGGAATGTTGATTCCCCTGTAAGCGAAGCGGATTTCGTCCATCCACAGTATCACCAGGGGCCCATTTCTTAGCGTCAAGGCGGAGCTGCAGGAGGAGGATGCTGAGGACGCGAGTCTCGAGTCGCGGTTGGATCGAGTTGTTCCTGGTGGGGATGAGCTAAGGAGGCCAGGGCCTCATATTTTTGAAGGAAAATCAATGTTTCGATAATTTCCTGGCGAGTCCAGCCGAGTTTGACCGAACCATCCGGAATTGTCAAAATAAGGGGATCGCCCCCCCCCCCCCCCCCAAGAAATTGTCGTTTTCCCTCTGTTTCCCTTCAAGCCAAGACAAAGCAAACGCCGCTTGGTTTCGACATGCTCAACCTGTCCGAGGCCTTTGAAAAAAAGTCTGCAGCTTCAGCTCGCGGGTGAGAGTTGGAACCCAGGGCAGAGAGCCCAAGATCCGCAGTTTTCAGTTGCAAACGTGGCGCGGTCAGCCTCTAACTCACAGCCCGCTCCAGCTCCTCGATGTTGGGTCTCCACCTTCATTCCGCTAATTTGGGCATCGGCGGAAGTGCCAAGTGCCAACTGAGCGTGGCTCCTGCCAGAGCGCAACTCACAGATTTCTCCAAGTGTCAAACAAGCTGAAACTCCTTTTGGTTGTCTTTTGGATTCCCTTTGAAACTGCATCCACAAGTGTCCCACAAGGGTCCCTCCACAAGGGTCTCTATTGTTACACATGACTTCTACCGGGTCTGGTCAAATCCCACCGGCAAGAGCAGGTCTTTTGAAACCCGAAAGCGGGGGGTGCCCTCCAAGATGTGATAGACACATACATTAAGTTGCATTATTCCCCAACAGCTGAAAGCTTTGGGGTCTCAGCCCAGATAGGCTCGGGGTAGTCCGGGGCGGCCCTGAGGTAAGGTTCCACGAGGGTTCTATCAGGGTTCTATCAGGGTTCACCAGGGTTCCACCAGGGTTCTGGGAGGGTTCTGGGAGGGTTCTGGGAGGGTGCTGTTGGGGATATCGCCTGAGCTTATTTCACTTACCTGCTTTACGCTCATTGAGTATGCCATGTAAGGCAGCCCATCAAGCGTGCCTGCCAAACAGTCACTATGTTTGGCGGCTCGAGCTGGTGGCGAAGTCCTGCAGCAGCTGCTTGGTCCAGAGGACGCGAGTTGTGTCAGGGCACAACACCTTGCGACGAGCGGCTGCTTACGTTGAGCGGCAGGTTCTCACCGAAGACGAGGCAAGCTTGAGCCGGTGAGCCGGGCGACTCTCACCCTGCTGGGCAAATCATGTGCACGACCCCTTCTCCTGGGCGCTTGTGGGCGAAAGCCGGACTGCTGCCATGCATGCTGGGACATGCAGATCTTTGTGCCAGCGGCGCAGCTTGTCATGGTCTTGGTCCGCGTTCCGCCAGTTTCCAGCCCACACGAACGGGGGGTTTCACGACGAAAAATGGCTTCGCTGAACCCATCGATTGTTTTCTCATGCAAGGTTCACCTTTCCAAGACTACTTGAGTTACCCCGCCAAATGGAACGAATTCCGGTGGATCATGTGCTCCTGGAGGAGGTCCTAGCATTCCGGACAGCTGGCTTCCCCGATGCCGCGCGTGAATTTGCGACGCAGGGGTCTGGGAGCCTCTGTTTTGCTCCTTTGTTTAAGAGGTGGGGAAAGGATAAGCAGGAAAGCGGCCATAGAAAAGCCGCCACTTATTTTTTACAACTCGACACTAGCAGCGTCTTCCTCTACCATAGGAATTAATGCTCAGGGCAACGCACCAAACGAGAAAGCGTCGAATCTGGTCAGCTCGGCACACTGCTTTATACATTCAAGCGCCGAGTCGGATTCTGTGCCGAAGTGCTTCTTCGGTTTTCGGCTGGCTTGGGGGGGACATTGTTTGCCTCAGCGTTTGAAAAAGCACAAGGGTGGAGTGCAAGGAAACCACTTCTGCTCATTTATGCTTTGTGTTTGGGACAAGTCCTATCTCTTCCACGAACAGAAAGCCTACCAGAAGGTCCCTGTGGAAAAGCATGTCTTCCAGGGTTCTCCAATCAGCTTTTATGTTGGTAGCCAAACCCAACCTCACGCGCATGTCACCAGGAAAGGACTTTGGCAGGCCATAACAAGCATCAGCACTCCGGTGAAACGAGCGATTCCAAGGGAGGGTAGTTCGCGCCCATTGCATTGATTATTTTGGGTAGTTATTGGCGTGTTCTATCAATTGGTTGCAGGGAATCATCAACCCCAGATTGTGAATAGGGGGGGTGTCCATTTCTGGGTTTAGTGGGGAATCATCACTTTTATACCCCCCTAGTAATAAACTGTGGTTGATTAATACTGTACAAAATCCTGCACCACTTTGAAACCATGGGATTTACAGGGGGGTCATCATTCCAGGGTTTCTGAACGGTGGCGCCTAAGAGGATTTCGTCCAGCCTTCGACCTTCCGGCGCCGGCCAGGAAGAGCCGATCGAGGAGGATGCCGTGGTGGAGCCCGAAGACTCGCCAGGTGCATAAGCATGTTCTCGAAGAAAATCCGGGGTGTTTTCGGCCCATGGGTTTAAAAAAGCGTGGGTTTTTTGGTCGTTTTGTTTCATAGGAAGCTTGAAGCACATCAATTGCGGGGCCCTATTCTTGAGAACCCTTTGGGTTGCCTGAGAAAAGAGGCGATGGAGGTTCCCAGCCGCAATTCTTGGTCAGGAAACTTTGGGTGACTACCCCAATTCAGTGTCTGTTTTCCGGAAAGGCTGGATTTACTGGAGTTCTCGCTTCACACAACAGCACAACATCAGGATGTAATGTTGGATTGGGCCCCTTCATTCTTTCCGAATGCAATGCTCTCTGCGATCGGTTCTCTGCGATCGGCTTTTAAGCCTTTCATATTTGGCTCTCGAAATCCATTTTCCCTCCGCCCCCCCGAACCTGCAACAAGCTTTTTCCATGTTTGGGCCGGCCTTCGTTGTTTCTTCTCCCATTGTTCCGCAAAACTTCTGGCGAGCTCACCTGCAGGTAAAACGAGCTTATGGTAAAGATCCGTTGCTTGGGGGTCCCATCTTTATTTCAGGTTTCAGGTTTTGGACATCTTGTAAAACAAGCCCAGGTTTTAGGTCCTTTTTGCCATACTTGTTGCCCTATGTTTGCCCTCTTTTTTGCCCTGTTTGTGGGCCCGTGGTGTTTTTCCCGTGGCCGCCATGTCGACTCCAACCCAACGGCAGGCGGCATCTCCACGCTGGCGGCCGCCGCGAAAGCCGCCGCGAGACTCGCCGCGGAAGGCGCCGGCGGCGAGACGCAGACCGAAAGTCGGAGCTGAAGGCGTTGAGCGCGAGGTGAAGCGCGCTCAAGTTGAGCGCGTGGAGCGCGGTGAGCGCGTTTTTTTTCTTCTTCCTTTTTTTCTTTCCGGTTTGGGGTGGGTCGGGTTTCTGTTTTCCGGCTTAGGGTGAGACATTGGATGGGGCCTTCCAGTTGGGCTTGGCTCGGTTTGGGGTGAGTCATGACCACAAGGTGATCTTTCCTGCTGGCCGATTCGGGAAGTGCCGGCACATACCCAGATCTTGCTCTATGATGGCTTTTCGGAAGGGAGTTGGATGCCTCCATCCCGCTATGAGACGTGGCAGAGGGTTCAACCAAGAGGAAATCGGTCTTCCAGCCACCTTTGTGCACGCTGTTCCCAAATTTTGAGACAACACAGTTCCCTAACTAGGTGGTACACGGCTCATAGACGGCCGTTCAAAATCTAATGATTTTGCCATCAACAAGAAGCATCAATGTCAACGTGCAAACCGCAGTTACAGGGTGATTGCAATGAAGCACAACGAATTGGCCCGGTTTGAAGACAATGGGGCACATGGAAAGAGCCCGGAAAACTACTTCGTTTTGGACCTGAGAATCGCAACGCAGCGGATGCCAAGTGTTTTCGCGATGTAGAACTGTTGTAGAACTGGTGTAGAACGTGGATGCTGATCATCGGGTCTTCTCATTTTGGGGGGGTGAGTCCCAAAAAGGGGGCACTTAATCCCTAAGGAGGAAATGCCCACGATGGTAACGGTGCTCTATTGCCCCGGATTTGTTGGCATGCGTGGATACGGTGCTGAGCGAATGCACTTGAGCGGGTGTGCTTACCAGCTGGCATGCGTGCATACAGTGCTGGGCGGGTGCGCGTGAACGGGTGTGCTTATTAGGTGGCAGGCATGGATACGGTGCTGACTTGAGCGGGTGTGCTTACCAGTTGGCATGCGTGGATACAGTGCTGGGCGGGTGCGCGTGAGCGGGTGTGCTTATTAGGTGGCAGGCATGGATACGGTGCTGACTTGAGCGGGTGTGCTTACCAGTTGGCATGCGTGGATACAGTGCTGGGCGGGTGCGGTGCTGAGCGAATGCACTTGAGCGGGTGTGCTTATTAGGTGGCAGGCATGGATACAGTGCTGGGCGAATGCACTTGAGCGGGTGTGCTTACCATCCCCCCCCACACCCCCCCCACGCCCCCGGCTTGCCATTCCGCATGCGTGGATGCAGTGCTGAGCGGGTGCACTTGAGCGGGGGTTCTTACCATTTGGCTGGCATGGATACAGTCCTGAGGCGCCCTTTTTGGGGGGATCCAACTTCACATGTAAGCCGGCTCAAACAAACACCAGGTCCTGCAGGTGAGTCTGGAGCAACCTTGGGCGCAGCTGCTGTTTCCATGATGCTGGATCTCAAAGCCAGAACGCGGGGAATGGACCAGTCAAAGGTATTGAAGAACCGCTGGAATTTCGGAGGCAAGCTGACGTCCTCAGCAAGGTGCAAACCATAGTACATCGGTAGCAGACGTACTTCGTCCGGGGTGAGGTCTGGGACAGGCATTTCCACCGTCACCCCTGCGGCTGGCCGCAGCAGCTGCGAGCGAAATCGCGTGCCCGGCATTGCAGCTGCGAGCGAAATCGAGCCTGCGCCCCTGGCCGGACACCTGAGCCAACAATGCACCTGGCAGGAGGAATCAGCCGGAAATTGCCAAAAACAAGCATCCGTGCACGGCCGTCTGTGAGCCGTGGTCCAACTAGGTCCCCCAGTAGTGCCCTTGTATTCTTTTTTTTGGGAGGGTTCCCCTACTAAAATAGACTACAGAAAAAAAAACAGCTTTTTTCTATTGGAGGAGCTAGAACTTCTTTTGGGGTTCCCTTATATTAGGGCTCTTTGATCTTGGGATGGTGGACATGTTTTCCTACTCATTTCGCATGTTTGCGGTTGCTTCGGCTGCCTCCTGTCGAGGCGGCGGGGTTCTTCGATCTTGGGATGTGAGTGGACGTGTTCTCCTTGGACTCATTCGCACGGTTGCGCTGCCTCGGCCACCTCGACAGGCGGCTCCTTGGATTCTCCGGGCGAGGGAGTCGAGGCAGGGCGAAGCTGGCCCGCGGCGTGAGGGGTCGGCTTCCGATCTGGGTGCAAGTTGTGAACCAAGTTGTGTTTTCCTCATTGTATAAAATATAGTGATATATATATAGTGTATATATATATATACATACATGTGTATATATATATATATATATACATGGTACCCCCCCCCCCAGTACCCAGGTGTTGTTGCATCATGTATCAAAACGATTGATATTTACAGTGTATTTTGATTGAACTCATGCATTTTCTGCAAGGCCATTTTGTGGACCAAAAAACCAACACACCAAACAACAAAAAAAAACAAAAAAAACAATCCTAGCCCCCACCATGGCTGGGATTCTTTGGTTTCTTGTTTTTTTTGTGTTTTTTTGTTTTTTTGTCCAGGGAAATGTTGCGCAACAAATTCCAATTGTTGCGCAACATTTGCGTTTCACGTCTATATCCTAACCATAAGAAAGATAAAGGAAAGGCGTAGGAAAGACATACAACCGCTTCATTCCTCATCTCTTCGTCATAGCGGTTAACCTTTCCCATTCATCTCTTTCTCTTGATTACTTCCGTCTCCTATCTACATCTCATCCCTCACCGTCTATAACCAAGAATTCTTGACCATTGACTGCCAGCCCTCTCTTTATTCCTTTCCCTTCATCATCCCCAGCCAAGAAGCGGCTGTTAGGGATGGAAGGGTCTGAAAGGGACGTACGAAGGCTGTGTCCAAGCCCAAACCTGGGTACCTGGGGGGGGGGGGGGGGTAGCATATATATGTATGTACATATATATATATATATATGCATATATATGTATATATATATATACATATATACGGTCAGGCACCCCCCATGAACTACCTTTCCTTCTTTCTTCATAAAATGACTGCAAAAACACTGTGTGTATATACACATACAATACAGACATACAGACATACGGACCGGCAGGCAGGCAGGCAGACAGACAGAAAAGACCGACAGGACAGGACAGAACAGAACAGGACAGAACAGGACAGGACAGGACAGGGGAGAACAGAGCAGACAGAGATAGACAGAGACAGACAGAGACAGACAGAGAAAGGCAGAGACAGGCAGAGACAGACAGAGACAGACAGAGACAGACAGAGACAGACAGAGACAGACAGAGACAGACAGAGACAGACAGAGACAAACAGTGTCTTCTTCTTCTTCTTCTTCTTTGGGTTTGCTGAAGCGGCAAGAGTTGGGAGGAGGCAAGCACGGAGCTGATGAGAGGTCATCGGATGCAATACACATAGCCAATATGATAGCGTACGGGTCGCTCCTGAAAAAAAATAAATCAGGTGGGCCTGGGCCTCGTGGTTGCTGAAAAACGATCTCCGACAGGATGTTCCCCCCAATTTTTGGGACACCTATAGAATGTTCCCAAATTTTGGAACCTATAGGATATCTCCCAAATTTTGGGACACCTATGGGAAAGCACCAGAGAACCATGGGCATTCGCCATCGCCCAAAGATGCGTCTCAAAACTAGGGCACCACCCAAAATGGCAAGGGCAAGGGTTTCCTCTTGGTTTTTGTTGGGAGCGCCAAGCAAAAGGGGCTCAAGCTTTTCCATGCGGATTTCTTTTCAAGTCGCCTTCAAAAAGGGAGGGCTGCCAACTCCGAGACCCGCCCGCCTGTGGAGGTTGAGGAGGCACCCGAGCAGTTCAAGTTCATGCCAGGGGCCGAGGTTTGGTCGCGTGATGTTCCGAGGAGATCAGGCGGTTTGGTTTGAGGCGAGTGAGGCACGTTGGGTTTTCTTTTGTCCCTGGCCGATGCTTTTGTTTGCGACTTGTGAGGAGTTTCTTTTCGTTTTCTTGGGTATGTGCTCGAGGCGCCCCCGAGATGCGGCGGAGCTGGCGATGCGGGGCTGCAAGGAGGCGGGTTTTTGGGGTATGGATCGCGGCCTTTTTGAGCATTTTGTTGTGGACACGGATCTTAGAGACGATGTCAGTCCTACACCCTCCCATTGCTTCAAAGATGGGACACCAAAGGAAAACCACGCATTTGGGGATTGACCCTCTATTTTTGAGAAACACCTGATGTGGTTTCCTACTGTGTATAAACAGCCTCCCGGAGTGATTGGCGCAGCCATTTTCCCTGGGGGCAGAGTAGTTCGAATAAAAGCATCCCATTACTAGATATTATTTACCCAGGCCCCAAATCTCCCCATCGTTTGAAGTTGGTCAAGACTAACCACGTTCTCAACCAGCATTTTTTGCCGACCTAAACTTCAGTTGTATTAGGGAGACACTTTAGAACCACTACTGCCGCCCCCCTCTCCCCAGTTACCCTACTAGTGTTAACAATAAGTAGTGTTCCTTCGCAGGCGAACATCTTTTTCCTCGAAATGGGGTATTTATTCTTAGGGGAAGGGGATTACCTCTATCCAGCCCTGGCCATTTCAACTCACTTGGTATCTGGGATTGCTTCTAACCATCCGGTCTCCGATTTCCCACAAGGGGGGAGGTTTGCAATTACATTTGCATTGGCTACTTTGGGGCAAAAAATCGCTGAACCCGCAAAACGTTGGCTTCAGGCCCAGTCTTCCCTGGACTCGAGTGAGTACCTCAGGAAGCCTTGAGACACTTCGCAGCCCCGAAAGGGCGCTCATGGCCAGAGCTGCTGCACTTTGTGAATGTTTTTCTTTGAAGGAAACGAAAGCTTGGTGGCTCCCAGCCATCCGGTTCCTTAGCCTTTTAGCCTGTTAATGTTTAGTGGTAGTTTCCATTTAACCCACTCAAAGTTAAACTTTCAGCGGGGGATCTGAGGGCCCAGAAAGGTCAACCAATCCATTGCCGTTTCTAGAATGGTAGGAGACAGTGAACGGCACAAAAGTGTGCCCCTCCCCTTCCGGAGGTCGTAAAAGTGCAACTATCCAGCTCAAAGCTTGTTTTCTTCGGGTTTCTGCAGGGCACACTCTTATTCACGCGTGGGTGAATATGAATATGGAAATAACTTGAGCACGAAAGGCTGGAATGGTTGGCTCAGGGAACCTGATTTCCCACTTGGGAAACACGCCCAGGGACATTCCTTGGTTGGATCCCGGGGTTCTCCAAAAGCACCGCCACATGCCAGAAACACACAGCACCCACAAAGCTCTTGGCCGGTGAGCTCCTGGATTCCATTGGTTCTGTTCTTTTGTTTTATGGCATCCATCACTCAAGGGCACCTGGGCCTACCTGCCTGCCCTTGAACCGGATCATGTACGTGTGGCGCAAGTCATAACATCTGGGTCATGATGAAAGTCTCTGACTGCACTCATGGACAACAACATCCTTGCACCAGCTGGGATCGAGGAGAGATTGCGAATACCGGTTGATAAGCCACCTGGCGCACGAAGTCTGGACTTTGTCCATGGGTTGTTTGGGATTCGATCTTACCTAAGCGTCTCTTGCTGAGTGGGACACCTCGCAAAGAAGCAATCCCAAAGCAAGACACACACACCGGGATGGGGGATGAGAGCTTATGAACACTGGTTGATTAAAGAACCCTGTGCTTGGTTTGGACTTTATCCATGGTTTGGGATTCCAATTTCAAGAGTCTCTTGCAAGCCAAAAGCAAAACACACACAAACAAACAAACCAATCCACACACACCAAGGACACCAAAAAACATGTGTTCCCTTTGTTTTCCACACACACACACCACCAAGAAACCAAAAACCACAAGCACTAAAAACCAGAAACACCAAAATCCACAAACACCAATCCACTCGATGTTTTCTCCCTTTCTCTCGCAGGCGGCGCTGGGGCGGGCGCGGCCAAACAAGGTGGAGCTGGGAGAGGCGTGGGCCGCTCCTTTTTTTTTTCATGTGTGTTCATGCTTTTCATTTATATATTTATTTGTCCCCATCCAGAAAGGCCAGCAGGGGCAGGGGACAGAATGAGCAACTGGACTGAGGCTGGTTCCTCCTTTTGGTGCGCGGCTGAGAACCCGCACCAAGCTTCTTGGTTGGAAGAGGGTCACAAGGAGCATCTCTCCTAAAATTGCCATCCACCCGTCTGTTTGTCTTGCTGGTGCTCAGTAGAGAATGAGGGAATGACCCCTTCAAAGCATCCAACCTGTATGTTTCCTTTAACGGGAATGACTGGGCTCATTCCATTTCTCATTCCCTACCTCTCGCACCAAAGTCCAGTGAGACATTAGGACCCGGCCAATGCTTTCAGAACCCTTCGGTCAGAGCCCTTTGTAACAGAAAACCGTTTAGGTGCTTTCCGAACGTTTGGGGCTGGGGCGGCGGCCTTGGGTTTTCCAACCAACAGCTCAGCTGGGGGCTGTTTTCTACTGGATTCCGCCAGAAAAGGTGCTGCATTGTTTGTATGAGCTTTCGGCTTATAATCATATCCTAGTGTTGTGTTTCTCCACATGAGGTCTCTTCTCCCCAACATGCGGGTTAGATGACTCCAGTAGGTTTCCTTGGGAAGAGCATGGGACAATGTGGGAAACACCAATGAAAATGCAGGGAACGCGCATCATCGTTTTGAAGCGGCCCTATTTGACTAACAAGTTGATATGTTTTATATGCTTACGGGCAAAATCCACTGAGGTCTGTGGATCCGTCAGTCTCCCGCATCTTTTATCAGGCAACCCTTAGTCTGGAAACCCCGAAAATTGGTGCTTTGAAATCGTCCCGGGACAGTGAGGCTGCTTGCAGCAAACGCCAGCCTCGAAGCACATCCAGAATCAACTTCTGGATCTTGTAGATGTGAACGTCTGAACTTCTGGATCCTGCAGAGGGTAAAGGGGGGTCTCCTTGGGACAAACAAGCGCAGTTCCCAGCTTTTACAATTAGTGGGGGAACCCACCGACCAAACCACCAAACCACCACACTTGCAAAGTCACCCAACGAACGTCTGAACTCCTGGATCTTGCAGAGGGTACAGGGGATTGAACCCGATCTTGTAGAGGGTTTTCGTTGGGAACCCACCCAACCCGCACACCTCCCAAAGCCGCCGCTCCAAACCGCCCACAGGGCCAAAGCTGGCGCCTTCAGCTGGGGCGCCTGCACTCCATCTCTGAGGTGGGGCCGGAGGCGGGGCGGCGGGGGGGGGGGTTCAAACATGGCCGGGGACCGGAAACTCGTGGCTTTCCTTTTAGGTTTCTTGAACAAAAAGAAGACCCTCGGCCAGGTCAAAAGAAGACTTTCTTTTGACCAGGTCAAACAAGAAATGATTTTTTCCAACCCGCGGAAAGCCCAACAACTGCGACTCCCTGGGCCCCCGGTTTGTGCTTGGGACGCGTATTTTTTTGCCGGGCAAAAGGCGCGCCCAAACAGGGCCAATTTTGCTGATTTTGACGACCCCCCAACCCTGGTACTCGGAGCCATGCTTGGAGTCAGGGTGAGAGGCTTGGGGTTTGCTTTGCTAGAGCTTTTGTGGTGATTTGGTGCTTGAGAACGACTTAAAGATGCTCGAGGGATTTTGGATAGGTTGCCATAGAGGGCTGGCGAATAGGTCGCTTGCATCCCAAAGGCCTAAAGCGGTTCTTGGGTCCTCGACTTCGCACGCAGAAAATGGGTGTTGGACGGCTCCAAGATACCGACGGTCCAAAATCCCAGTCATGCAGATATACACCATGGTCACCGTACACGTGGCAGTGACGACCTTCGGCCCCTTTACCATACCATCAGCCAAGATTCGGAGTTACACAGGGGGCAAAGCGGCGTTTTTGTTTTGTTTTGCCTGGATCGATTGACAGCATCCCCAAACCCTGCAAGTTAAGGCTGTTTGAGTGGGTGGGTCTACTTTTGGTTCCATGCGGGCTAGGATAAGGCTGTTACACGCCCACACAACTAGGTGGGTGCCTGTTTTTGCAGAGTCTATGGATTTCCGTTGGTTTCGGTGAACATCGAACCGCCCACATGGCGTCAGCGCCGTGTGGGAGGGTTCGATGTTCACTGAAACCAACGGACATCCTTCTGGGCCCATTTTCCCAGAAGGACCCCCCTCAAAGATCCCAGAGAGGACACCAAAAGGGCGAAGCCGCCTCCCTGCCTGAGGCGGCAGAGGAGAAGACCCCAGGCGCGGGCTGGCCACTGGGTCCCGTCGCCTGGGGTTCGGTCGGATCGCCTGACCCGACAAATCCCAGACGCCGGGGTTTCCTTTGAGAGTCTTGGGAACGACGGAACGCGGGGCTCTGCAAGAGTTTCAAATCCTTTTGTCGTGTCCCGCTGTGGATTGCCAAATTGGGACTAGTGAACCTCCAAGCGGAAGGTAGACCTTTGAGACACCACCAAGTAGTCGTGGCTGACTGAGCAGCATCCTGGGCCATGGTGAAAAAGCCTTGCTCTTTTACTTGCGCCTCGGGATGGTCGATGCGATAGGGGTTTTAGACGAATCCTCCCGCGAGGTTGGCGAGGTTGGCCCCGAAGTCCGGGTCTCACCTGGCAACGGGGTATTCGAAGTTAGTACCCTTGCGGGGTTTCAAAAGAAGATCAAAAGTAAGCCATCTTGTTTTGGGGGTTCCCTGTTTCAAAGACAACCCGACTCTTGGTAGCTTTATGCATTTCCATCCTTTGAGAGCGTTGATTGCCCAATTGCCCTGCTGCTTTTTGGCATTCGGGCGCTCTGTCCAGAGAATTGCCCGTTGGCTCTCAAAGTTACACCGGTGAGGAGACTTTTTTAAAGGTACTCTACATGGCACCTCCAAAGCAAAAGCATCTCATATGACCCTCGCCATGTTGGAGACTGGGGAGAATCACAAAGTTGCCTGTCTAAGGGTAGCTGAGCACTCTGACTACCTTGGAGCATCCATTTTACCAAAGCGCCGCGCTATGCAGCCTGCGAGGAATGAGATTGCACGCCTGCGTTGCGAAGACGTTTTTGTGCACAACGTATCACGAGCTCATTGAGGGAGGTCAGGTAGCCCTTTGTTGGTGGTTCGGATTGGTGGTTTGGGGACTAGCTCACACGTAGGGATTCCTCCTTTTGTGTTTGTGAACTATAGTAATCTGACATGCACGTAGCTGAGACCATGCCATCAGCGACGAGTGTTTGCTCTTGTGGAATGTCATCGCGGCCTAGACAAGGGCCGGCAGAAGTAACCAAGAGAGGGGTTTGGATCATTTGAGTGGCAGAAAGTTTGGACTTTTTGGGGGTCATCCGTAGTGAGGAAAGGAATGTCCAAAAGATAATCCAAAAGCGTAGAATGTTGTTTTGTTTCTATCTATTGCCCTTTACGAGGGGCCAAAATTTCAATCCTTGTGCCTATCGGGCCTTTGCGGTAGCAACAAAAAGGCTCAACTGGGTCCATGAAATGGACATCCTGAAAGTTACCCTCCACATGGTGGCTTAAAGGGAAACCGCCCTCAAAGACATTTCGACTGTTCAACTCACCCAGTTGCGGTGCAGGTGGCTTTTCGTCACCCTTGCGGGGTGAGGAAGAGCCGGATCCTCAGCATCTAGGTTTTGGACGCGGGGTTGTGGAAGGTTTCCCCTTTCAAGCATTCTCCCTTTGGACCCTTTCATGTTGGCCAACCAGTTCTCCTCCTTTTTCATACCTTTGTTTTACCTCGCGGTTGCTAGGAACAACACCACGTAGCCTTTCTCCAGTTGGCATTTCTCTGGTCTTCAGGTCCGAAGTTTGTCTTCAGGGGGGGTGCGCAAACCCATTTTTAAGCAGCCCCGCTTAGGGGGCTGCAGAGACTTGCCCTGTGATCCTCGCAATCAATTTGTTTCGAGGAAACTGCTGGATGCACAAAACAGGACACCATGGGTTCTCGAAATGGGACCCCTGAAAATGGCTGGTTCTCTTCAAAAACGGGTTCTGAACGTGGCGTTCCATCTGAACATGGGGGAACCCCCCAGAAAATCGCATGAGTTTCCCTTGTCCCCTTGAAAAAGTCGGGTGTCCCTTTGGTGTGCCCTTTGACGTTGGAGGGCACGAGGAGCCGTCGGGGAACTCTAGGGGTAGCTTCCATTTCCATTCTCTCCAGGGATCCGAATCTTTCTAGAAAACCTCCAGAAACCCATGTTGAACACGGATCCGTTTTTTGGAAAGAACGCTGGTTGAAAAGAATGGACAAGGCATCAACCCCTAGTTTTTTTTGTTGGCGGAACACCCATGTGCCACCTATTTTGATGTTCACCAGGGGTTTCCTGGGTTGAACAGGGAATCAAACCCTAGAGGAAAAAATCCCTGCTGCTTTCGGAAATCGCTCAGGTCCAACGCCTGGAGGAAGCTCCTGTTGGGGCGCCGAGGAAGAACTTGGCCAGGAGAGGAAAATGTGGCAAAGGGTGGTGGAGATCATGGTTTTTGTTTGATTGTTTTGTTGTTTGGTTTGTTTGGCTGGTTTGTTGGTTGGTTGTGTTTGTTTGTCTGTCTGTCTGTCTGTCTGTCTGTCTGTCTGTCTGTCTGTCTGTTTGTTTGTTTGTTTGTTTTGCGATCGCTCTACTTATTTTGAGCCATTGAAAGCGGGCGCAAGACGCTTGAACGACGTCTGCAATGTCACCACGCAAATGGCCATGCTGTCTGCTGAAGTATCCCCCAGAACCCATCCAGCTGAACGTGGCCATTGGCCCTCGGACATTCCGATATGCCCCTGGCATGCCCCATCCGTGGCTCTGTACGGCTTTCTCTTGGACAAGTCTGGTCCACACCAACGGCCCATTTAATCTTCTCGAGACAGGGGTCACCATGATGTGTGTGTGTGTGGGTGTCAACATGCGCTGGTTGGTGTTCTAGATTTCCTTTGGGCATGAGCCTCCAACCGGCTTTGAACCACACAGTGTGTCCCATAGCTGTCACCACGACCTTGTGAGTCACCCGTTCTTTGCTCCATTTGAAGCTCGCGCCATGTGAGTGGTTTCAGCAAACACCTCAGAACACGCAAAGCGTCAGATTCAAACAGAAGCGAGGGCTAGGGAACACCGAGGGCCAGTTCCATGTCTTTAGGGTCAGTCTTCATAGTCATCATGGATGCTGAATGGCGCTGATGAAATTACCCAATTCAACACGCTTTCAGCTTTTTCAGGTCCATGTCATCCTAGACCCGGTTCATAGTCGCTCCCTCTCCACCTCTCCAGAGACCCAAGGAATCTGTTCAAGGGGCTAGGGCTTTCTCCCCTGGGCTTCGTGTCGCTGAAGCAAGCATCCGTGAAGTGAAAGCTAGAGCCCAGGGGCTTCCTATAGTACCCGGCTGTGGACTTAGCACTCAGATCGACATACCCCAAAAATGGCCGCCGTCCTTTGTCCTGGAGAGATGCTTGCCTCGAGACAGCTCAGTTTTCTCACCTTCTGGCTACCCTCCCACCAAACCTGGTGCCCCTTTCCCAAAGCGAGGCGGGTTTTTGCAGGGAGGTTCAGCAAACGAAGCCATGTTGGCTAGAAGTTGGGAGGATCCGTAGTTTGGCCTCAGACCGATTGGATTTTAGGGGCGCTGCTTTCCAAGGGCCAAGGGCATTCGCTGACAGCAACAAAGTAGTGGGAATCCACCACTTTGGTATCGCAGAGTTGTCAACCGCGTAGTTTTGATTTGCGTTTTCTGACTCCCGGCTTGCCTCTAAAGCAGGGCGCGGTCTTCCTTTGGTTCCATGTAAACTGCTCCAAAAAGCTCAGCCGAACCGCAACCGGCTTGGAACTCTGGATCTTAGAACTCGTCGCCCTTTCCGGGTTTTTTCCTGAATCCCTGGAGCTTTGTCCTCAAACCCAAACCGCAAGAAGCGCACCCTGAACAGCAATCTGCTGGGCTTCCATGTTAGCCAACAAATGGGCCCCGATCCCAAGCGTTTCTTGCGTGCGATGGGTCCAGTGGGGATTGATGTGCACTAACTACTTTGGACATGGTTCCCTAAAAAGAAAAACAACAGAAAACAAATTCCCCCCCCCCCCACCCCCCAAAAAAAACCGAACAACATTCCCGAACTAAATCCAACCCTGAACCTTATTGGCCAGATCCCCAAAGTTTGGAGCCTAGCCCCGCGTTCCCCACCTCTCGAGCCCGAGGAAGCGCTCGGGCGCCGGCGTGCCGGAGGGCTACTTGGAGTTTTGGAAGGGCGCCGGGGCGCCCGAGGGAATTTTCGAAGCCGCGAGGGGCCGACCCATCCCGAAGCTCTTTTTTTGGTGCATATGTATGTATATATATGATATGATATTATATTATATTGTATTGTATTGTGTTATATGATATTATATTATATTGTGTTATGTCGTGTGATGTTATGCTATGCTATGATATTATTTTACGTTATGGTATCTTCTGTTTTCCAGGTATATTATCTGTGTTATATTGTATCAGATCTGTGACGTTGTATTACATTTCGTTGTATGACTAATTACATGGTAGTATGTAACAAAACATATTCTAAGCTAATCAAAGCTAATAAAAGCTTAGTAGTATACAACATAACAACAACATACTAAGCTATTTCCAATCATATTCTACTAGAACAACCACCTAGCTTGCTGTCTCGGTGATGTGGTGGTGTGGATGTGGTGTGGATGGCTTGCGTGGCCTCGTGCTCGGGTGATTGTGCCCTGACTGTGGCCGGTGGATTCGGGCTTGGGACCCAAAGTTGTTTCCTTTTGGCGTCCCCTTAAAACCAAGCGACTTTTGGTTATCCCGGAAAGACATACCCAAATGGATCCCTCTGTTCCTTTTGATGCGCTGATGGATGCCCTGGAGGGCAGGTTTGGACATGGCCTGCAGGCATAGAGGGAAGGGGAGAGATGCGCGTGGCTCTATTGAGGCGCTTGAATGCGAGAGTGGCATCATGTTAGACTGGGGGCCACGCTCGAACTCGTAGTTTTAGGGGCCTTTTGGGGCCCTTTGGCCAGGCGGATACAGCAGAGTTTGTCCCGTCCAAGTTGTTCTCCACGGTTTCCTTTTGGCCAGCGCAATTTAGTTCCTCATGGCCATGCCGAATCATGACATGTCGCGAGGAGAGGTTGCACCTCTCTCCCTCATTGCGCGCAGAGCCTTTGTCTTAAACTCTTTGTTTTTCTTTTTGTTGGGGATCATGGGTCTCTTTAGGGAATGGCTCAGCGTAATCGGCGACTCTTTGCGCCGAATGGGCCTCCGGCCAGGGGCCCCTGACTCTTTGGAAGCGAGTTGAATCAAAGGATTGAGCAATGCGCGTGGCGCATCTTCTCTTTTTTTGGGTTGGACTCCCCCAAAATGAAGGTTTTCCTTTGAGTCCCTCAAAGCCACGAAGAAAGGGGTCCCTTAAAAACAAGAACTGAGCCATGTAGCCGGGGCTTGGTTTAGTTGCTTTTAACGTCCTGGACCCATGTGGTCCTGTAAAGCTCGCTGGAGGGTCCCTTCGGGATTGTGTTCGTGCATGGTCGCGGCAAGTCGGGTGTTAGGTCCACAGTGATACTGTGGATGGAAAAGCGAAATCCCATTCGGACCACGACATGGCACCATGGGAATGAAACCACGGTTCGTTGGAATTTATAGGATCGAATGATTTCCAGGGTTTCTCTTAGGTGCGAAATGGATTTCGCTTTTCCATCCAGTGCTACCCTGTGCGAAGTAAAGCAATGGCGATGGGAAGGGTTGGTTTTCCAACTGCTAGAAAGGTCCCAACTGGGGCGGTCTACCATGTGGCAATGAGGTGCAGGGAAACAACCTTGAAGAGGATGAGCGAGTGCGCTTGGCTGCAATAGCTCACAGGTGTCGTGGGCTTCGTTTGTCACTACCGGACAAGGGCCGATGTATTTGTTCTTTGGCTTTAAGGGTAAGCAAGAGAACAAGCATGAGGTTTTCGGGGACTCCAAAGCCAAATGCAGGTCCATGCTTTAAAGTGATTGGGGAACACGGGTGATTGTGGCCGACTACACGCTTTATGGGGGGCATCACAATAGACTCATGCGCACAATTGTCTGGCCCCGTTTGGATCGAGCCCGGGACAAAGCACTATGAATATGTCATGTGTGAATGTCAAAATATGGATCTGGAGCCCATGTTGATGGAGTGGTTTCCCTTTAAGCCAATCCCAAAAGGGGTATTCCCAGAAGAGACCTGTGAATCAGGGCTCTTAGGAGGGATTATCTGCGCAACTTATGAGCTCACCGATCCGGGGGGAAAACACAGCGATTTGGCCCTGTGTCCCTTACTGATCGTTTCTTTATTCTCAGCCTGTGAATTTTAGCAATAAGCCCTGAAGCTCGCATTCTAAAGCCAATGCCACGATGTCACGCATGTCATTGAGCTGCTCGGGTGAACGAATTCTTGGCATTTCTGCGCAGGCGACGTTCCGACCGCCTTCTTCCAAGAAATCTGCTTTCAGACCCAGGCCCAGACCCCATTGCCTGGGTCATGGAACCTGTGGTCGCACAGCGGCCTGTCGTTGGCAGTGGCGGTCGCGGAGAAGGACGGTGATTCGAACGCCTGGTTCATGGTGGCGGGCTTGCCAGAAGCATCGAGCGCGTCAAGTGGCTCGCGAGGGGCGGAGCCACGTTGAACCTGGCTGCCAGAGCTGCCCTTGGTGGAAAACTGTTTGCCCTCGAGTTGGCCACACATTTGCGCGGGCTGAGGGTTTACTGGGCTAATTTGAGCGGAGTTGGCAGTTGGGTAGAGGGCTTAGGGTTGGGCTCTTTTGAGGGTTCAGAAAGGCCCCGTCCACTGAAGCGAAGGGCCGGCTTGAAATCGGTGCCGCTTTGTATTGCTCTGGAAAGCTCCTCGCCTCAAGACGGTTGCTTCCTCTTGGCCCCTTTATTGATAGCGCGTGGGCCAGGAAGGGTGTCCCCATGCTTTTGCAACGAACACCAAGCACCCGTGGACATCGTGGGGAAGGGTGGTGCTGCGAACTTAATGCTAACCAGTGGGTCGCTTTATTCATGCAGTCTTGCTTGTTGATTGCGCGGGTCTGTGTGGCATATGTGTGGAGTGTCTTGTTTTTGCAGGCCCTGTTCATTTGCTTTTTTGGGCCGTGCAAGAACGGCTGTTTTGGGCTTACATACCCCAGAATTTGGAATTGGGAAGACACGTTGCTCGGTTTGGATGTTTCCTTCCTGGCTACAGGGAACCATATCCTGTTTCTCCCCCTCCTAGTTTTGCCAACATCAGTCAACATTCGCCTGTCTTGTGTGCGTTTTGCTACCAAGAGTGGCTCATCAAGTTTCCCGCCTCGTCTGAAACATGAGCATTTCACGGCAGATCCAGCGTGTTTACGGGTTTCTCTACCCCTTTTGCCAAGGATCCCAAACGGATTCGGACCTTGGATTTGGGCCCGGGAAATATTGCGGATGGGCAGAACCCTGCACCAGTTGGTAGGTGGCTTATCTCAGTATTCATTCGGTTTCATTCCAAGGGTTTTCCCATTGCCCCCTGAGATTACGCCCAGCCTCTTTCCAGATGAAACCTGGTCATGTTGGTTTATTCGGGCTTTTTGTATTTTTATCCAGGGTGTTATCCCAGGGTGGAATAGGAAACTCCCTAGATGGGTGTGGGTTAAAAATCCCTAGATGGGTGTGGGTCAAAATAGGAACGCGGAATTGAATCCTGGCAAAAGAAAACAAGGACTAGAACCTGCGGTCCCCTAGTGGCTTAATTTTGACCCATAGCCAGATTCATCCAGTGTAGAGTTTTGTTCATCCACCTCCCATAGATCAAAGGGTTGATTCCCCATTCTTTTCAGCCATCGCTCTTTTCAAAAACCGATCGCCATTTCCCCAGGGTTTTTGGTGGTTCTCTAGAAAGATTCGGATCCCTGGAAAGAATGGGGCAGAGGGATTCTCGCTTCCTCCAAACCGAGCAAAGTCCTTCATCGGCCTACAGCTTGGACTCGCCGACCCAACCATTTGGGTGGCCCTGAAAGCACACGCACATGTGCCCCTCACAGCCTCCAATCTTTGTTTGATCCCGTGGCATGTGCTTGTGTTATTGCCGGAACAGTTTTTTTTTGGGGGCAGTTTTAAGGGTCGCTCATAAAGCTGCTACCAAACTCAAACACGCCAACCCCCATCCACAGCGATCCCGGTCTCGGTGTATTCGAGTCTTAGGTTTGCGTTTGGCCATTCCTGAGGCTCGCGCTGGCATCTTCTTCCGATCGCCGGGGTCCCGCTGCAATGTCCGGCAGGTTGCTCCCGTGAATCTCTTCTCATGGGACACCGAACGGGGGAGGAGTTGCCTCGAGAGATGAGTGGATTTTTGGGTTCCCTGCCTTTTTTTGGCGCGTATTTCGAGGGCGAGACGGGCCTGAAAACCGGGAGTCATTAGAACGTTTTGGTGGACATTTGCATAGGTTTCATACCCACCCAGATTTTAGGATGTGGGAACCCCCCCTTCTGCCGAGTTCTTCCCTACTGAGAGCTTGCTTGAGTACTCCTAGTGGCTGTGGGCGGCTCTGGAAACCGCAAGAAGGCACAACCACTTTGGTCAGATGCTGGCCCTCAAAAAGGAAACACAAAGGTTCTTCAAAGAATGGTTTTGATACCTTTAAACAAGTTGGCCCAACCCTGGGCGCGACCATCCCCCATCTTTGGACACGCAGACCGTGCTTGTTAAACCTGCCTAGGTTCATCGGGGCCCCGGTCCGAAGCCAGGAAGCGTGAGGGATCTCCCGTGGGGGGCAGCAGACTTATGAATTTGGGACCTGGGCGACCAAAAGATATCCGTTTTTTTGAACGAGCCTCTGGTGAACAACTTGGTCCCCCAGCTGGGTGCCCTTTTACCCTTTTGTTGGGGGGAGGGTTCCCCTACTAAAATAGACTACCGAGAAAAAAGGGTACCCTTATTCTATCCTCTGTACTGGAGGACCTAGACAAGTCCAAACGCGGACGAATACGCTTGGGTTCCATGGTTCCAACAGGGCGATTCCATTCAGGAAGAGAGCCAGAATCGGACCCTTCCCACCCCCGAATTATGTTTATAATCGTTTGTTTTTGCTCTGGTCTCAAATTCATTGGCATCCACGCTGAATTGGCCTCAAGAGAGCGAGAAAGAGACCATTTCTAGTTGTAGGCTGCCACTTTCTGAAGGACTCGCCAAGGGAAAGGCCTAAGTGAGACGGGATGCCATGGTATTATAAGGGTTTTTCATGAACCCATGGCTGGCCATGCTTGCCGGGAGCCCTTGCTCGTGAGCACTGAGGTGGGAAGTCTACCAGCGGAGGGTTTGGAAATGGCCCGGGACTCCAGCAGGGGGCGAAATCACAGAAAACGACAGACCTGTTATGACATCCGCTGGTTGGAGCTGGGCTAAAACGCGAGGAAAGGCTAGCTGGTTTCCCTTGTGTCCGGATTGCTTTTTTGTTTGGGATCCATTCTGAACCCAGGGTTTGTGGTTTGCCTTCCTGGTGTCCGAATGGAACATCGGGAGTTCTGAGCCTAGGTTTTTTGGCCCGAGCGCGAGTTGTCCCAGAGGCCTTCGAATGGTGCCCCGATTTGGCTTCGGACAAGTGAGATTCGAAAGTTTTACTTCACGGAGTGCCGTGAAGTTTCCGGCCTTTTTGGACTTGGCGGATGGGCAGACGAATTAACGGGCCATTACTTGCAGGTCAAGGAAGGAAGCAATCGAATTGGCTATGAGTTTCAACAGGGAATTGATTAAGATGTGTGGACATGAATCCCAACCCAAATGATGTTTTGGCCCAAAGGGCCCACCCCCATGAAGATTTGCTCATGTGTTGCTCATGGGGTTCAAAAACGCGGGCTGCAGCCAGCGGGCCCATCTCAGATGCGCTCGGTTTGCATTGGTCGTTTTGGAGGAGAAGAATAAGCCCAAGCTCTTGTGCCTTGGGTGGGGCCATTTAGGGTGTCTCTTAAAATAAAATAGTATATATTAAAAAGAAACTATTGGTTTATGGTTGGTTTCTCTTTGAAACCGCTCCAAAAGGTGTACCCTCAAAGAAAGGCACCTCCAAAATACGCCCAGCTGGATGTCATAGCTGGTTTCATGTATGGTTCCATGTCACATGTTGGGAATCATCCAAACGGAAGACATAGTCCTTCGAGGCTTTCCCTCTCACTGAAGGAACCTGACTGGGGTCAACTTCCCAAACGGCTTGCAGAATCTGCCGTCTGGTGCTAAAACTTCTGGTCTCCTGAAAAACAGAGACAAGCCTGAACACCGCTCGTGGTGCTTCTTTGGTATCCTGAAAACACACAAAAACCCAGAGACGCGGCACGGTGAAAAAAATCTGCCGGAGCGGCTGGCTGCTTTATCTCAGGTTCGACACGCAGGTGGTGCCGCACCTGGAGGCCGAGCGGAGGGCACGCAGCGGCGTGAGTTTGTGGTTTGGGAGGTTCCGAGCAAAGGAAGCCATAGGGGATGTGTTTTTTTTTCTTCCTTTTTTGCGGGGTCAGCCCCAAAAAGAAAGGAAACCAAATCGGAGCCGGATAGTTTTTGTTTCTTCTTCTTTTTTCTGGGGGTCAGACTCCATTTCGCATTCCCGGAGCACCAGCAAGATTGGTGGGTAAGGGGAACCCATTGGTAGGTCACCAGGTACAATTGGCAGGTTATAGGTAAAACATAGATCGTACGCATGCCCATTTTTGCCTGCTATAGTGGAAGGTACCCCGGAGAGTCGTAAAGATACTGGGGAAAACTGGATCCTAAACATGGGGGCAAACATATTGGGGATTACCTGCTATAGTGGTAGCTGGAATTTATTGGGGGTGTACTTGTCCTTGTATGATGGTGGGCAGCTCGCTTTGGTGGGTAAAGGGAAACCAAGGGAAGCCACAGGGAAACCAAAAGGTTAACACAAAGGGGCACAGAGGTTTTGGCATCGCAGTTTCCTTGTGGAGGATATTATTTGCAGTTTCCACGTGTTGTTTTGGATGGCACCTTTTTGTGGGCTTGTCTTTTCCAGGGAAACCAACCGCAAATCAATCCTGTTTTGAGACGCACCCACATCGGGTTAACATGAGAGGAGCATCCACCCATCGCAACAGCCAGGTTGAGGTCGGCTGTGGAAGCTGGATGGATCTTGTTTTTGGACAACTGACCTAAGGACCTCACAAAGGGGTCTCTGTGTTTTGCGACTGACAACACAGGATCAAGGTTTCCTGTGGGTTTCCCCTTGTTGCTCCTTGGTTTCCGATTGGTACTCCATTTTGTTCCTTTGTTTCGTTTGCTATTGGTTCCCCTTTGGTTGTCTTTTGTTTCCTTCTTCTTCCTTTTGGCTCCATCTTGGTTGCCTCGTCCTTTGCAGGTTCTCTCTTAGGTTCCGTTTTGTGTTCCTTTTTTGGTTCCGCCCGTCCTTGTGGTTGCCCTTTGGTTTTCCCTTGCTTTCATGTTGGTTCTCTGTTGGTTCCCTGTTGGTTCTCTTTTGGTTCCCTTTTGGTTCCTTTTGGTTCCTTTTTGGTTCCCTTTTGGTTCTCTTTCGGTTCCCTTTTCGTTCCCTTTTGGTTCCCTTTTGGTTTGCTTTTGGTTCCCTTTTGGTTCCCTTTTGGTTCCCTTTTGGTTCCCTTTTGGTTCCCTTTTGGTTCCCTTTTGGTTCCCTTTTGGTTCCCTTTTGGTTCCCTGTTTCCTTTTTTCTTTTTGGTTCCTTTTTGGGTTCCGTTCTGGTTTCCTTTTGCTCGCTTTTGCGGTTTCGAGCACTTGACACCGTCTGACTTGCAACATCAAGAGACATCCACAGGTTCCTTTGTGTTTTTGCTTCCGTTTCCAGTTGTCTTTGTCCTACCCCAACGGGAGGGATGATGCCAAGGACTTGCAACGTGACTTGGCTGACGTCCCCGGCAACATGGCTAGGTTTCCTTGGCTTCCAAGAACCAATCCCAAAATGGCAGTTCCTCTGGAGAAGAAACACGACACTAGACTGTGGGGGTATTACTCAACATCCCTTCTTTCGCTCGCAGGTGTGGCGACAGCGCGGTGTGAGGCAGGGAGTTGATCGCCCAGTTGGATGCGGGGTGAAGTTCGGGCAACATATTAGGGGTTGTCTCCAATTGTGCTAATTGTACCTATTGGTTGGCCAAGCGAACTAATTGTTGCTCACAGTGTTTGATTCCTTTGGGAGGGACACGTTTCCCATGTCCTTTGCGGAAGCCGCATAGTTTGGACCACGCCGAGAAGTGAAAGGCGCCTTTGTCGCGCGGCATCCTGGTGGCAAGAGTGCCTGTTGGAAAGGCAAGCAAGGGCACCAGTGTAACCTGAGCCATCCTCAGGTGGCCACAGATACTAAAAAGCTGGGTCACGTTGGTGGCCTGGCTGGGCCAAAAACGGAGGGGGGGGCCGACTGAGAACGCGACAATCAAACCCGGGCTTACGCGAAGGGACAATCCCAACCAAAGATGGGGCCGCCCTGTTAACTGCTTACATGGTTTTGGGTAGACCCTTTACCAGGTTTTGATTTTGAGGCGGCTGAAGCGCCCTGAAAGGCCAGGGTGGAGTTATGGAGGGGGGATTCTTGCTTCGGGGCTACCCTTGCAGGGCTTGACCCTATCATTTTCGGGCTTTCCCCATCAAAGTGAGGGGTTGTCCGGGTTGAACAACATGCAAAGATCCACCAGCTGCTGTGTGGATACGATCCCACTCACGTGCCACACGCTGGAAGTGCTAGCCCTGCGCCAAAAAAGACAAGAAGGGAGGAATCACGACAAGACAAAGATACAACAGGTGCACGCATCAAAGTTTTTTGCAAAACTGATCGGGTCAAAAATCGAGGCCAAACTATCAAAGTGCAGACTCTGCTTGCCCATCCGTCCAGGAGCCGCGGGATTGTCGAGGAGGCCTTTGGGGATGCTTTCCTGCGGGCGTGGGGCCACAGATTTGAGCCGCGTGCGGATTCAATGGGTCAGTGGTACTTGTGCTATCCAGCCCGGGGACACAAAGAGGCTTGTCTACAAATGTGCTGTTGCAACTCACCCGGGGGGGGAAAAAAAAAAGCAAGCAGGGCTTCGGTTTCCCTTTGCCCCCAAAGAATGACCACCCCAAAATAGCTGCGCAGGCTCAAACAAATGAGCATTTGTGTCATTTTATGCCCTTTGTCTCATCATGCAACTGTTTGCTTCTATGGACCTTTGCTATTGAACGTGGACTTATCAAATATCATCCGCGTTTGTTGGCATTGTTTCTCCTCATCCCAACTGGGATTCTGCGGTCGAGTCCATCAGACTCCTGTTTCCAAATAAGACATTGCGACATCCGGCTTAAACAAGCCGAACATTTTGACAGGGCAATTGTCGAACGGAAGCTGACAGCACCCGCTTGGTCGACTACGCCAAGACGCCTTGGGTACCTGGCGGATTTCGTTCCGCGAGGTGTTGCACCCTTGGTTCCCAAACGCATAACCCGCGCGGTAACCAGTACTGCTGAGCCGCAAGCATCACCCTTGCGCCTAGCTCTTGGCAGAATTGGGTGACACTCGTAAAAGACACGACACCACGTGTTGACACGAAATTCATTGGGTGCTGAAGTCGCAAGAGTACAGATACGAGTTGCTTTCCCTCTTATTTGGTCACCTGAACATGAAGTGAAGACTCCAAGTTGAGAGATCATCAGCTGTTTCATGCTGAATCGACTGCCAACGCTATTGTTGCCATTTGGCCACTGTTCTCTTCAGGTCAGTTTGATGAACATAGATGGAATCCAGTAGTTCCAGCTTGGTCGGATTCTCGTTTACCAGCCGGACATGGATTTTTCCCCAACGGACACCAAGCGGCTTATGCTGCACCTGGCAGTTGGGACGTGCATCCTCAAAAGTTGCGACCTGAATTCTGCTGAAAAAGCCCTCACCATGGCTGGACTCTCCTCTGGCAATGCGTTTTGTTGTAGAGCTAATATATAGGGCAAACAGAACATGCTGCGGATGGCCGAAATCCATTTCGCACCACTTTGAAATCATGGCAACGGTATTTAACCTGGAAATCATATCATTCCAGGTTTCCCAGGTGATGCAGGATTTCGTCCATCCACAGTATGACGTGCCAACCAAAATGGGGTGGGGCTTCGAGGAAGAGATGGCTAAACATGAACAGCGAGTGCAAGAAATTCATCCCTCGCAACAGGTGTTGAAATCTAGGCTTGGACATTTGCTTGAAAAAGACAGACCAAACTTTCTCCCCCAAAATTTTACGCGGGGAATCCTTGAGGATCTTTGACCAGCTGTGGTTTATTGTAAACGCTTCGCGTTGCCCGCCTCGGCCCAGCCTAGTTTGAGGGAAGGGTCAGGAACACCGAAATCCAGTGTTGGGAAGGTCCGAATCCTACTGAAAGCTTGTGACCGCACCAGTTCGCCCGTGCTAGTTCGATGTTCGGAAGCCGTCCTGCTCGGAAGGTTTGAAATCCAAAACCAAGACTGTCAGCCTGGGCTGAGCTTGGGCAGCCGGACTGGGGGGCTGGGGCACGTCAGACAGGCTTAGTAGCTGGCGTAGCTTGAGACCAGTCTCAGACACGTGAGACTGGTCGTTGGCCTGAGGCCAGTCTCAGACACGTTAGACAAACCTGACCTTGGCACGCTGGGCTGAGCCTGCTGGTGCGCTGGGAACTGGGGGCCGGCCTAGAGATGCGCCGGGGCCTGGGCTGGGCAGGCTGGGCTGAGGTGGGTTGCTGGTTGGGCTGGGCCTGAAGCTAGTCTCAGCCACGAGGCTGCGAAGCCATGGGTGGGTTGCTGGCTGCCGGGGCGGGCTGGGCTGAGCTGTGCTTGGGCGGGTTGCTGGATGGGCAAGGCCTGTTTCATACACACTTGGGCCTGAGGCTGGGTGGCAAGTTGCTGGCTGGGCTGGGCCCGAGGCCAGTCGCAGACACGTAAGACACGCCAGCAGGCGGGCTGAGGGACTGGGCCTGAGGCTAGTCTCAGGCTGGCATACTTTGAGACCAGTTTGAGACTCTTGGCCCCTTTGAGGCCGAGGCGAATATGAAGCGCACTGAGTGCTTGGCCCATGCCGTGCCTCACCATGGGCCCCGCAAATCGCACCTAAGGATGAATTTCCATTTTCACCTGGAGTTGAGTCTAGTGGCTTGGAAATCCTAGCAAAACATCTGGAAACGAATTTGGGGTTCCGACAACCTCTGGGATGCCTCTGACGCTAGGTGGGTGGCTCTGTGCAGGAGGAGCTGTGCAAGCAGCTGTGCGAGGCAGAGCGGAGTTTAGGCAAGCCTTGGTGGTTGGATTTGAGCAGTTCCTTTTGTGTTCTGGGAACCGTCGGAAAAAACAAACAAAACCACCAATTAGGGGGAGACTGATTTCTTGGGGGACCCTTTTCTCCAGGTTTCGGAACCAACAAAAACAGGCTTCCAGCATGCGCCCGATTTGCCGGCGGATGATGCTGGGAATGCTGGGAATGCTGGTGATGCTGGTGATGCTAGGGATGCTAGGGATGCTGGTCACAGTCTCTCTCACACAATTGGCTTCATTTGTGCTTTGTGGGAGCATGTTTGGTGTTGAATGCGCTTTGAACTTTTTCAAACACCTTGGATTTTTGGCGACGAAACAACCCACCCGCTCGAGAAGGCCGCACATGACTGGCGGGAGTTCGCATCGGTTTGCAGCGATCGCTGGACTCAAACGTAATGTACGATTGGTTCCCTGACTTGCAAAATAGCGAAGACGCATCCAAGAAAATCAACATGGGACCCAAAAGCGGACCCCCCAAAAAGGTGGCTTATCTAGAAACATGGCGGTTTGTAGGTTCCAAAGATGCCGGGGCGTGGCATGTGTGTTGGTTTTTGTTCTGCCACATCTCCGGGGGCTTGGGCTTTCGCAGTTTCCAGGAACTTCCGCCGCGGGATGGCCAGAGGTCGCTTTAGGATTGGTTTAGTATTGGCCTATTCTCTAGAAGTCAGCATTCCCGGAGTTGGGATTCTCAAAAATGATTTGTACTAGGGGGACCTTTCATATCAGGAGGGATGGGTTCAGATGTCGTGGTGCCGGTTCGTTGGGTATGGGAGTCTTTTCGTTCCGTACCTTGGACAGCGCATGGCTGGCGATGCTCCTTTTGAGTTGCGCACCGGACATGGCCCTTTGAGTGCAAGTGGCTGGAGTTCGCCTACTAGAATTGAGGCTGGGGTGATACATTTTTTCACCAAATGGCCACAAATTAAGCCAAGTTACCTCATGAGCCTGAAAGTTCGCTTCTTGGTTTTTGCGTCAGGGCAGCACTGCGCCGGGCGACTCAGGGGAGAGGGAATTTCGAGGCTCGGCAGCCTTTTCATGGTCTGATTAAATCGCCAACATCGACACCCAGCCGCCATTTTTTGGGGGGGTCCGAAAGAGTTGGCTTTGGCACATACCCAAGTGGGGTGACCTGTATATACAGGAGTTGTCACCCCAGCACATGTGCTTTCACGCGTGGGGCAACATTGTTTAAACACCCGGTATTTCCCTTTAGGCGAAGAGCTTACATCTCAAGTAGAGCCAATAGACCCAACTTCCGGCACAATGCTGAGCCCGGCAAAGCTTCCGCGTCTTCATTTGGAGCAGAAGCAAACGCATTTTCGGTTGCAGAGTTGATTCGATGACCCTGCTACCCTCCAACTCCAAGGAGGGTGTTTGAATGTGGTTGAAAGGTGTTGAAGCAAAGCCGTCACTCTCAAGACTTTGGACGTTCCAAAAGTCTGGGTCTAGCTTCGACAATGAAGGCCCCCTCCCGCATTGACAGACATTCCGAGCAACTCACGGGTCCCCAACCTGGTTGTGAGAATTGGGTGCTGATCGCTTGCACCAAAGGGCAATCATGTCTTCATCCGCACAAAAACCCGTGTGTTGCCGGCAGCCTTGGTTTCCAAGGTGATGGCAAACCCTGAAACGCTTTGGGCGCCGATCCATCAGACAGATTTCGGCAGGTGCGTTTTCTGCGAATGCCGGAGGAAGCGACTGAAGCCATGTGCCCGCGTTTCCCTTGAAACACAGGTGCCGAAAGCTGCAAATGGCTCTGGCTTCCTTTAGTTTTCCCTCAACGAAAAGGTGTAGGACTCATGCAGACTTGGTCCCCTATCGGCCTGTATCACTTTGACCACTCATTCTCAAAAGGGCTTGAAACCCTTCGGCCATTCTCGCTGCCTTAAAAGGCTTCCCAGGAAAAGACCGCAGACTTGGGGACCCTGCAAAGGTGGGATTTTTCGAGGTTTGAGCGCACGCATGCGCAAGATCCGAGGAGGAGAGGCTCAAACAAATGTTTGTCAGGTGTCCTGCGAGGTTTTTCGTTCAATGACGAACACTCTCCCCAACAAAGACAAAAGGAAGAAAAAGCAAAAAGCACCCCCCCCCCTAAAAAATGGTAAAAGTAGGGGGCCTGGGGGGTGGCCTGTTGATGGTTGCCTGTTATGGTTTTTATGTTCATCTCAAATCTGTGTTCCCCCTTATTCGTTTTTAAAAGAGGGTTTTTAGGGAGCTTATTTATCGTTTTCGTTAAGGTAATCATTTGGGTAAATTGTCGCCTTGTTCATTGTTGGGCTAGGGGCAAACATTTTTTTCATTTGAAAGAGTTAGCCCTTTTAGTAGTTATCAAGTTCTGGGGTGTTGGCGGTGGATTTGTTTTGTTAGTTTTTTCTCACTAATTTTCATTTATAGGTTAAAAGTTCAGTATAATTATAACATATAAGATTTTACATGTTATTATTATATTATGATTATAATTTCAGTTCAGGATAATAATCTAATTGGTTTGTCTTACTTCTTTCATACATCATTTTAAAAATAATATTAACATCTCTCACTGTATTCTGAACATTAAACTTTTTACTTTCAATAAATAATTTGATATTTTCTTTAACATCTTCTCCTTTCTCTTGACTATAACCCAACATCCATAATATATCGTAAATCGTGTCATATTTTTCTTACTGATTTTAAGAAACTGTTTAACACAATCGTAAGGTGGTATTTTATTTACAGTTAGAAATATTAAAATATCATCTTCTACATTTCTATTATGTATTCTTTTTATTCCCAACAGACATTTGATTAAAAATTGATTATCTCTCCAAGTTTTACAATTTTTACATATGTCTTCTTCACCATCCATTGAATAATTAATAATATTATTCACTATTTCATTAGGTAAACTCAATTTATACAATTCCATATTTTCTTTTTTGAAGTGACAACAATCATAGCATTTTTTATCGATATAATTATTGATTCCATCACCGTTCATTTTCCTTTTAATATATAAGGTAATATTTCTTTAAGTAGTTTTGGCTAGGGGTTATGGTTTAGTTATGAATTACACAGGTTCATCAACCATTAGTTTAAACCTTATGTTTTGTACTCCTTCAAAATTCATTCTACTTCTTTCACTATCAATACATCTGTATATTGTTTGATGTGCCTCTATCATTACTTCGGATATATTATCTACGGTTATATTATCTACAAAATCATCACTACGAAAATGAAAACTAAAAGTGTTAAAATGGTCGTCTTCATAATAATTGAAATGATGAAACCTTACAAACATATTTACCTCAACTATTATCACTGCTTCATGTCCGTTAACGGTTTCAATACCATCTAACAAACAATCTAAGTTTTCATTTTCATTAAAAACTATATCTTCAATGCTTTTAATGCTTAAAGGTATATTTCTTGAAATGTAATACTCAATTACGTGTCTCTTTATATCATCGCCATCTTCAACAGTATAGCGCTTTGTCTTTCTTTTTGTTTCTGTTCTGTTTATTGTATATTGTTGTTGTATTCTCTTTAATGTCTTAATATGATTATGTTCTATTTTCAAATACTCAGGTTCCCCTAATTTATATGAAATGATACCTTTTAATACATCAACAGGTAAGCTAGCACAATTCTCAGCCATAAAATTATTATCTAACATTTTACCCTCACTCATTTTTCTCTTTATATATAAGGTTTTTTCTCTTTAAGTAGTTTTGGCTAGGGGTTGCTGGTCGGCTGGTCTGGGTTTCAGGTTTAATTTAAATGTCTTAACCTTCTTATTAGATTATAAAACAATATTTAATTATATTATAAGATGATAATATTAATAAACAAAAGTTAATTTAACCCGTATTCAATCTCACCAGCGACACAACCACTATAACAACTCATACTATACTCGCAACAATAATGCGCGTATCCTTTTATTAATTGGTCTGTGTAAATTTAATTAATTCGCTAAGAATATATCTCATGTAATAATTGTTATTTCTATATGACCACCAACTGTTTAGGTTTGGAAAGCTAAACCCATAACGTTTAAAATTTTTAAATCTTTAATGTCAAGACATTTTCTTAAAATAATACAAACTTCATTTTCATTATTCTTATAGTATGGTTTTAATGCTTGATAATACATTTTTCTATTTTTAGACCGTTCTTTAACTTCTTGTATATCAAATACTCGGTCAATGTGTTTTCTGTAGTGTCTTATTTTTATACTATATTGGTTTTCTGCTAGTAGTGTAATAACATTATTTTGCATTAGCTTAATAACTTGTAATTGAAGTTCTGCTTTTTCTAGTCCTTCTTTAGGAATATCTTTATCTCTCATAAAATGTTCTTCTTCATCCATCAAATACCAACAATCAAGACATGTTACTCTAATATAGCCACCTATAAGATTACACATATTAACAGGTAAAATATTAGCTAGTGCCACGGCAGACTTACATTTGTTATTTTACAAGGACAATTATCATAATTAAACAGTGTATTTTTTCTCTTACTATATTATATCCATTTTTCTTTAAGTAGTTTTTATTTTATGTTAAGGGGTGGAGATTTATATTAAAAAAATATTTTCTATCAATTTAATATAATGGCGAGATTAACAAAAGACCAAATAATAAGCAACATCTATTACGACTTAGACGAGGGTTTTGGAAGCACACAAGCGACACACAAGAAGGCAAAGGAAGAAGATCCAACAATAACAATAGACGATGTAAAGTCTTTCTTAAAGAAACAACCAAATAAACAAATCACAAATTATAGAGGTACTAATTCCTATACCACTCCATTCGCACGATATCAATATCAAATAGACATAATGCATATGTCACCTTTGGCAAAAGACAAGAACGTTCCACAGTATGCTTTAGTCGTGATTGACATCTTCAGTAAATTAGCAGATGTAATACCGATGGAGGAAAGAGACGGAGAGCACGTTTTGAAGGCGTTGAGAGTAAGCTTTAAAAAGATGGGGTATCCAATGTCCGTGTATTCTGATGACGACGGAGCGTTTGCAACTAAAATCAAGTTCAGGATTTCTTTAACAGTGAAGGAATAAACCACATCGTCACGAACACTCGCGCAAATGTGGCCGAGCGTTTTATTAGAACGATGAAAAACAAAATTCACGATAGAGTTAGGTTTAATAACATGAAATGGACCGACGCCCTAACGCAAGCATTAAAACAGTATAACAGCATATCTCACTCATCAATAAGGATGGCACCGTCTGAAGCACACAAGGACGATAATGAAATAAGTGTAAAGGTCAATCTTAAATTATGAGAAAAAAACAAAAGAAAATATCCTAAAATAGAGGAGAACGATAAGATAAAAATGTTCCAAAAGAAAAGGGGTAATTACATCGACAGAAAGGAGTATAACTTTTAATGGTCTAATAAAATATTTAATATTGATAAAATTGAATATGATATTATGGGTAATAAAACTTACAAAGTAGCAGGAATAAACAAACCGCTTTTGAGACACGAAATTTTGTTAGTTAATGATTAAACGTATTTTTTGGTATCTTGTTTATACTTAATTTGATAGTAATCTAGACTTGATTATTTAGGTTCTTTTATGTTTTTTTATTCAATTTTTTAACATAAATATTTCGTTTATTGTTGTATTCGTTATTGTCTCTATTTACTTTTTTTCTTGATAATTGTTATTGTTATTATATATAGGTTTAATATTCATGCTCTTTAAAATGTTCAGTATGTTTTTATTTTGCTCCAACATTTTTTCTAATTTTGGAAACAACAACTCTAAACTACTGTCAATGTTCGCTAAATGTTCTTCTATATATACTAAATTATAAAACTAAACTTTTAAAACTAAATGTTGCAATTATGTTAAATCTACTCTTTAAATACTAATTTTTCATTATTTGTTTAATAGTTTCCTGTGTTTCCTTATCACCATTATCGGATGGTGATGCATGCCTTCCCCATTTGATAGCAATATTATGAATATCTATTTCTAAGTTTATACTATCTTTAGTTTTATTAATATTTATTTTCTTATCATTCTTACTTATATTAAAATTTGTCGGAATACACGAACATTTACAATGTCCTTTCTTTTGTATTTCTAATTCATTTTTCATTTCTAACATCTTTTTACACATTAGGCAAGCAAACTCAATAACTGATATTTCTTTAACAATTTCTTCTTTTTCTTCATCTGTTAAAAAAACAACTGGTTCAATCTTATTCTTTTTTCTTTCTTCCCATCTATATTAATATTTATATTCTTAATATATTATATCACAAATTTAATTAATTCTAAAACAAAATAGTATATTTTCTTACATCTATTATCAGTTATAACAATTTAATCTATATTCTCTACTTTATCTATTATATCAATATAATCTAAATAATTTCTATTCATATAAAATAATAAATATAAAATATTTCCTAAATAACTTTAATATTATTTCATTATGTCTGGTGTTCCAATAATAAAACCAATAAATATAACTGATTACGATTTCAATCAATCCAAATTAAGAAATATCAAAAAGATAATATGAAGGTTGATAATGAAAAAGAAAAATTATATTATAATACCTGCTAACCTGAAGAACTAGAAGAAATAATTAACACATAAAGATAATTCATTATATGAAAGAGTAGAAGATGAAGAAACTACATTCAATTTTAATCATAGTTGATGATTTTGTAGACGACCCTAAATTTGTTAGATATAGTAAGTTATTTCATGGATTGGCAACGAGAGGCAGGCACGACGCCATTAGTTTTTGTTTAAGCGTTCAAAAATATCGTGTCCTAGCACCAATCATTAGGTTGAATTCTAGTTCGTTGTATATCTTCAAGTTAAAGAATGTATCAGAGTTAATGTCATTCATTGAGGAAAATTCCGTTATCGTTGATAAAGAGCAACTGTTAAATGTGTATTATAAAGCGGTAGATGATAAGCCATACTCCTTCTTTGATGCTAATATAAATTCCAAAGATGTTAATAATATGTTTTATATTAGAATTGAAAAAGCATTTAAAATAAAATAAAGATTTAAATATATTATGTTATTTTATGATTTACTATTAGATATTAAAAACTTTGTATTATCTTATAATTTAGATGATATTAGATTAGTAAAAATAAAAAATAATAGTATTATTAGAAATTGTATTAATAAATTTAAATTAATATATAAGTCTTACAAATTAAAGAATATACAATATTTTGAAATCGATAATATCATTATAAAAAACGATTTATTATGTATTTTTAATTTAAGTGAGTTAGATAAATTACATCAACAACATATATCATTAAGATTATTAATTGAATATGATATATGTGTTACATCTACCTCATTTACTTGTTTGAATCATGTTCGTAATCGTACATTAACATCAACTAATTTATTCGATATTTATTGTTTTTTTTCATAAAGACCTTCATGAAACTAAATTAGTATACAGGCGCAATATGGCTAATTTTATTTTATTACAAGTGAAAAAAAATAACTATTAAAATCTTTAATGATGAAAGACAAAATTGTATTAGTAAATTTTATTTATATATTTTCAATTAATAATATTAATATATCATATTAATATTATTAAATTAAACCAATGAAGTGTTGCATAAATTCAACGCAGGTAATTTATATAATAGTTTGTCCGATTTTTGATTTTGTAACTTTTTTATTCTCGTTACATATTCTTGAATAGATTTTATTATTAAAGTATCCGCTCTTGTTTTTTCATCTACTCTTAAATTCTTAATGTCTTCCATATTATTATTTTCTTCGTTTTTGCTTTGACCAATATCCATTATATATTATTATTTAGATTTTTCTTTTTTGAATTCCTTAATTTCTTTTTCTATTTTTCAACTTTATCTATTACTTCCAGTACAGCTTTATGTAATAATATTAGTACTTTTATATATTCAATACCTAAATATTCGCGACTGCTATAAACTACATTACTAATTTCTTTTAGAACTGCTTTTAATAAATCATCAGCAATATAACCGATATGGATTGCACCCTTATCATCTCTATCTTTTCTTTTAAATTTTTTAGGTTTGAATTTCTTAATCATACTAATACAATTACTTTTAAGTAAATCTACATCATATTTTAATCTTGCATCAGAATTATCTATTAGACTTCCATTTATAGTTACAGTTCCAGCAGTATTATCAATAGCATCACCTAAAGCATCTTGAATATCATTAACAAATAATGTTTTTGTATTAACAACCATCATATTTTCGTTAAAAATTGATAAAGCATTATTTGTAAAACTTTCAGTATTTACTATTGTTCCAAAAATTTTATCAATAGATAGCAAAACTGAAGATGTAATTGAACTATCTGCTATTCTGAACGCCGTATTTGACGTTCTGAATATTACATCAATTGTAGATAAATTAGTTCCATCATAATAAATTAATATTTCACTTGTTCCCATTAATATATCTATTCCTGTTATCATTGAAATATTATACAAAAATGAAACTGTTGTTAAATCAAATAATTGAATGGTATTAGTTGCTAAATATGCATTTTGAACTGCTAAGTTAGTATCAACGGTTGTTAATGTTCCGTCGTTAGGTGCTAAATAATTGCTTCTTAATGTTCCATTAATTTTAATATAAACATCATCAGCAAATAAATTACCCATAAAATCAGCAATAGCAGTATTAAAAATCCATCCGCTAGAAATATTAACTACCCCGACTATGTTAGACTAAACAGCGGGGTCTCCACAAATAAATCTAATTGAAGAATTAGCATCGGTATTTCTATCAAAAGATAAAAAAGCACTAATATATATATATAATTCAATTATTAATTTACCATCAGTATCAATATTAACATTATCACAATTAACATCAGCATTCGTATAAATATTACCTAACACATCTATAAATTTACTAAAAATTGTTTTTCCTACAAGCCAATCTGCCATGAAGTATTGGTTAGAAGCATTTGTTATATCTCCTACATTACACGCTACAAAATTAGGATGATGTATATACAAACCTTCTGTTGCATCTAATGTATATGTTTCTAAGTATAGTTCTAATCCATTTATTGAAGTATTAATATTATTTATTTTTGTTTTCATATCTGTTAAAAAATCATTATTTGTAAATAAATTTCCTTTCATATAAACAACATCTTCAAAATATAATGCCCCGTACATCTGCACAAAATTTTATGAAGTGTAAACATTACCGTTAATCGTAATTCTTAAAGCATTATTAGGTCTTCCAATAATCATATTTCCTATATTCCATCCTAACCATAATCTATAAGGCATAGCACCTGTTAATCCTTAATAAGAGTCCAACTAATAACCTCTTTTAAATTCTAAACGTTAATTACTTACAGCATCTTGAATTCTAAAAATTAGATTAGTATTATCTATTAAATAATTAATGGCGAATTCATTGTTTGTAATGTTATATTAACTTTGTCTAATTTTTGATTTATTGTTATATCTTACATACTGTCATTTGTAATTATTAAATTAATTATATTTATATTTCCCATTATTAATCCATTTAATCCATCTAATTATAAAGCATATCTAGCATCAGAACCTGCTATATCTAAAATAGACGAACCACGTTGATTTAAAAACATTATCGCGCCTATTAAACTTCCATAAACATAAATATCAATATAATTATTATATAATTCATAATAATAATTATAATTTCCAAATTCTGCTATTTTAAAAATAAAATAATTATTATATTATGTATTAATGTATTATTTAACACTAATATATTTCATTTTCTAATAATAAATTATTAGTTGTTATTTTATTATAATAATCTGCTTCATTAAGTGAACCTCCATTCTGTAAATCTAATATAGTTAAAGTTTTAATAAAAATCAAATTATTTATTAAATGTGTATAAAATGAAATATTATTAATATTTATATTAATTAAGTTAGGAATAGAACTAATATTATTAAAATTAGTTATCATAGTAGAATTTAAATTACTTATTTGTTTTATATTTAATAAAATATTATTAAAATGTGTATTTAAAGTTATTGTCAAATTACCTATTAAAATGTATTTAAACTAATATTATTTGATAATATATTAACTTCCGTCTTATTATATGATTGAGTTATATCATAAAAATTAGCGTCAATCTGTGTTTTTGTGTAAATATTTATTTAGTCTGCTTTGTTGTTGAATAAATTAATTATATCTAATTGATTAGCGTATATGTTTCTAATGTTTATCATCCCGTTTGTAGAATTGATTTCGCTAATTGTGTGCGCTACAATATTTTCAAAGTTTGTTAAATTTATTAAAGGCATTATATAATAATAGTAGAAAATAATAATATTTTGGATTTTTAATATTATTATTTTTAATTAATTTTAATTTAAAATCTGTATGTCCGTATCGCGAATGCTTAATATTTACTCATTCACTAACATTATATATATTGTATCTGGCATATTTGCTGTTAGCATATCTCCGGTCTATTTCACACGAATTAAAAGCTATTGCCCAGCTTTCGTGTTAATTCCAGTATATAAACTATCGGGAACCTTTTCGAAATTCATAACAAAGATAAACTTATCAACACGATAAGCAGAATATTCAATCGATAAATGGTATTAATGGAACAATGGTAAATTTAATGGTTTTCGTAAGTAATAGAATGCTTGTGTTAATGCACGACAAGGATACTCAGGATATAGTTTTGAACCTAATTGAAGTTGAAATTCTAAATCAAGGTCGTAATTGTAATACCCACTTTCTTGATAGTTCAAATAATACATAGGATAATAGAAATTGTTGTATTCTTTCATAACGTGAGTATCGCCTACTCCGCCTTTACTAAAAGAGATGAACGCGGCAGCGAGTTTTGATATTGAACGAACAACCGTAGTATTAATTAACAACGAACCATTGGGAACTTGATTAGATTGACAAATATAAGTATTATATGTGATTGGAAGTTCTTTTGAATCGAGTAGGTGTGCAACATATTTATTATGAAGGTCGTTGTCCAAACTTACCAAATCAGTTTGAAGGAATACGTTACTAATTGAGAACTGCTCATTTGTATGAAGACTTGAGTCTGCGTTGCCACTTGCTGGAAACCTTGCTCCACCAATTGAAACAACGCAATCAGTAAAATTTGAAACCAGTTCAAGTTCTGAAACAAGAGGACACGCCTTTAACGGAATATACTGAAATTGATTGAATAAACCAAGCATCGGCTTAAATCCTACAACCATTTTTCTGTTAAAGCCTGGAATTGTGTAAGCGTCATATGTAGGACCAATATGACCCGATGCAGGAACTGCACGGCGTGTGTTTAAATCATCATCATATCTATAACCAAAACTCTGGGCGTCTTCATTGTCTCTTGCTCCTTTTGACATCATGCAACTCATCATGTGATGATTTCGGTTGTAATAATCAATGTCTTCAACAAGTTGATTACCAGCAATTCGTCTTGCTCTTCTAAAAAAGGAATAAGCAGGAGATAAAGGTCTTAATCGTTTATTGTCTGACGTGTCAGTGTTTTCAACGGTGAAATAAACCATTACACTCTGCGGGTCAAGCCAAGTATTATCTTCAGCATTTAATGCTATTTTCAACACACGTTGACCAGAGGAAGGGGTGTAGATATTACTCCCAGAAGGAAAAAACGAGACAGAACGACGGTCGTTGATATAACTTGCACCTTTATTTAATTTGAATGAGAGGTTGTCAATTAGAATATCTTCAGCACTAAAAGTTTCCATTGCTATATATAATTTAATTTAGAAATAATTTAAACTAAACTAAATTAAATAATTTAGTGTAATCCTTTTGATTAGAATTATTATTATTTTTAAATATTTTCATTTTCTTTTTCTTAATCTTATCTTCAACTGGATTATTCCCTTTTTCTTTTTCTAATACTAATTCTCTAATTTCTTCATATGAACTTTTCTTATACTTTTTATTTTCATTTTTAATCATATCATCCGTTGTTTCATTGTTATATTTCTTATGTTGTATCATTAATATAATTTAGATTATTTATAATATCTCCTTTACTGGCTCAATGCTTCTTGAAACATCTTTGCCTTGGTCTCCGTATCCAGTTATGTAATCGTGGTTAGTAAATGGATTTAATGAACCAGTATAAACAGTTATAGCGCCACGGTCAACAATACTGACAGGGTCTAAGATACTTCTAAAATTAATGTAATCATCGGTAATTTTAGACCTTCGTGATATAAACGGCGCTCCATAAGTGGTTAAAGTTAATTCTCTTTCAGGGTAATCTTTTGTTATTTGTGCCCCTACACTTGAACCGAGACTATGTGTTATAAGATGTTTAACTTCATTGTTTTCATCCAATGCTGTTGATGTGTCTTTATATCGTTGTGAATATTTTGTCATTTTAAAGGGAAGTCCTACATCTGCCAGAATGTCATTAATAGCACCTCCAAAAGTTCCTTTTCCAAATGTTCCGCTTATATACATTTTATCACCATCAATATAAAACCCTGACCATTGCCATATGCTCTACTCAATCCTTGTGCATCAGTTAAATTTGAATTAGGATAATAACTATTTAATATTTTGTCAGTTTGTTTCATAACATCAGTTATTTTAGCTGTTTTCTTATAAGGTTGATAATGTTTAATTGTCCCATGCTTCATTTCATAAATTAACTTTTTATTATTAATCATATAAATAAAGATATAAATTAATTTCTCAATTAATTAATAATTCTGACATACGACGTAGTCCTAAGCAACAGAATAATTTTTAATCAGAAAATTTATTTTCTGATTAAAAATATATTATGTTGACATACAAGAAGGTCTATATTGACAGCGCTCATAGAATTAGTGGTACATCATCTAATTTTAGAGTTGAATTGCCGGAAACATTACAAACAGACAACGGAGTACATTGCTACATTCACGAAGTAACATTACCTAACTCGTGGTATTCAATACAGTCAGGATTAAATAATATACTATACTTTTATTCTTCTCCGTTAGTTCCAGATGAAGATAATACTAATGTCCATTATTTAGCGTTACAATTGGACGAAGGAGTATATACTGGCACAGAACTAGCGACAGAATTAAAGGCAAAAATAAATGGTATTGTTGATAATGCTAATTTCTCAAATACTTATGAAATTTCTTACAGTGTAAAAAATAATAAAATAACAATTTATTCAAACTATGCTGATAGAAAGTTCGCTGTATTAACTGATGAACAAATGAAACTAACATATGCAGATTATATATGGAATGGAAGTTTTAATGTTAATAACTTACAGTCTGTTAATGAAGTTTTAGGAAATTATCAAGTTGCAGTTTATCAATACAATAATCCTTATGTGTCTGAGTTTATTAATCTTCAACCTATTAGAAATATTTATATTCATTCTTCTCAATTGTCTAATTATAATCAAGTAAATTTAAGGACAGGCGATAGCACAGTTGTTAAGAAAGTGCCAGTCTCAGCACCACACGCGGGAATTGTCTTTGATTCTGAATTAAACCCACTGGATTACTTGGATGTATCAAATAGAAGCTTTAAACAATTAGATTTTTGGATTAGTAATTCATTAGGAAATGAAATTAATTTAAATGGAGTAAATGTATCCCTGTCATTATTATTTGTAAAAAGCGATATTATTTAAATAATATATAGATTTTCCATATGGAAAATCTATATATATTATATGTCAAGTATTGAGGTAGTAGATGTTAATAATGAAACTAAAACAGAAGAAGCACCTGTTAATAATGAAGTCGTTGAACAAAATGAACCAGTTAATGAAGAACCAACGCCAGAAGAAGTTAAACCTGAAGAAGTCATTCCTGAACCAAAAGCGAAAGCAAAAGCATTACCAAGAACTAAAAAAGAAGTTGAATTAGTAGAATGTGAACAATGCTCTAAAAAGATGACATTGAAAAGTTTGAGACACTCACATCCTAAAAATTGTAAGGGAGCACCTACTGAGTTATTACCAGTCAATCCACAAAAGAATATTAGAAAGATAAAACCTGAAGTTATTTCAGAGATTAAGAATGAGATTAAACAAGAAGTGATTAAAGAAACTATTAAGAAACCCACGGCAACAGAACTATTAAGCCAACATTATGAAGAACTTAAACAAAAGAAAAAACAAGATAAACAAGAAAAAATAAACAAATTATCTTCATCAATGTTTTAAATAATAATCTAATTATATTATATATTAATCATGCTTATGAGAAGTCATAGAAATGTAGAATTTAAAAGGGCGCCTCAAGTAGAACGTCATTATAATGTTTCAGATTTATGGGGAGTTGCTTCAAGAATGAATTATTTTAAACAGTTGAAGGACACACTGGAAGCGAGACAATCACAAGGAGCATTAATAAAGTATAGAAATGATTTAGCTGAAAGCAACAGAACCGAAAGTTATAGAAAGGAATTAGACAGAATAAGAAACATATTAGACAACACACGGACACCAGATGGAATACAAACAAAGGAACAACTAACTGTAAGAAAGAAGCATTTAGAAGAAATGATTAAGAATATCTCTGATTAATTTATTTTTCTAAATAATTAATATACTATGATTAAATCAATTAGCAGATTGAATACAGTAGGACCGGTAAAAGTAGGTTCATTGAAATCACAATTACATTTGAGACCTTCTTATGATGAATTTTTGAAAGAAACATTAGTAGGAGATGAGAACCGTCCATCAATTGAAAATGTGATAGACAGAAAAGCGACAAGATACAGATTAAACCAATACGGTAGTCAGTTTGATAATAAGGAAGCCTTAGACATTCAAAAGAAACAAGAACTAGACCGGAGAGGAGAAGTTATGAAAGGAGCAATGTCGGACTCTGACAGTGTAAGAGATAAACTTAATGACGAGTTGAAACTTGCTGACACACTGAAACAACACCAGTCTTTCATTCAAGAAGGACTAACGGAAGCACAGAAACAGAAAGAAGAACTTGCTGAAAGAATGAGACTTTGGAGACAACAACACGAAGAAATGGCAAGCGCTGTATCGAAGAGTTCATATCCTGCCGGTGTAGAAGTTCATTCAATGGTGTCCGCTGATGAAATGCCAGAATTAGAACCATTAGAGGAAGGCGAAGAAGAAGATGAACGAGAAGACGACCCAGTTGTTGAAGTAGAACCAAAAGCAGAAGACGCTTATGGCTACAACGAGTTTAAGAAAAGAGCGTCTGAATTAACACCTGCTTATCTTGCAAGCAGACCAGAAGAGATGAAAGATGTCATGGACAAACTGAAAGGATTTAAAAAGATTAAAGACAGTGTTCATGAAGAATTCACTGAGTTATATAATGCTTTAATTAATAGCGATGGTGATTTTATCAAGAAGGAACACAGATTGAAATTAGTAAGGTTTTACAATGATAAAGTGTATTACACAGTTTTCCACCCACGACCTAAGGAAAAAGAAGATAGTCCAACCGTGATGGATGGTTCATTTAAAGAAATACCAGCGGAAGTTTAATAAAATATATAATATTTAATATGACTGATAAATATTATGGATTACGCCGACGCCCTACTTTTGAAGAAATGCTAAAGGAAGCGATGACGCACAGATTAAAAATTGAAATCATCCCCGAAAGACAGGTAATTGACTTGTCAATCAACAATATAGATTTTGACGATTTTGACCTTTCAAAATACGATAGGAGACTACGGTTGAATGCTAGGGTTCAAACTGATGAACAAGTTCTTCAACACGAATTGTTCCCTGATATGTTTGATGAAGTAGCGCCAACATCACAGTTATATGAAAACAACGAGGCAGACGCACAAACAACACGATATATAGCAAAAGATTTTACTGATGAAATTTATAGTAATGCAACTTCAGGACCAAAAGATGAACCAAAAGATGAACCAAAAGATGAACCAAAAGATGAAAAGCAGGAAGATTTACAAAGTCTTCATTTAACATCATCATCGTCATCAGCATCAACCGAAAAAGATAAGAAAGAGGAAAGCCGAGAAATAAAATCGTTAAGAAACATATTTTTAGGTGGAGAAGACAAGAGCGTATTTGAACTATTCAAACGTGACAAGAAGACATCCACACCATCAGAACAATCAAGGGAACAGGAAGAAGAACAACCGAGGGCATCATTCTGGTCAAGACGACAGGTAGAAGCAAGAAGCAGAAGCCACTCACCAGAAGAAAGAGCAAGAGATAATCAAATGAACAGAAGACAATTAGAAACAAGAAGCAGGAGCAACTCACCCCAAGAAATAGCAAGAGGTAGTGAATGGACGAGGGAACAAATGGAAACAAGAAGCAGGAGTAGAAGCCCAGAAAGCACAAATACAAAAAGTAGCCGAGGCAAGAAGAAAAAATAAAAACTACTTAAAGACAAAACGCCCTAATATAGTAAAATGACAGGAATTTTTATTAACGGTAATAGTAAACAGAGAATAACGAATGACGAATTTGATATGATGGTTGAACTGATGAAAGCAGAAAACGACTTAGTCTTACAGATGATAAGCGAACAGAACCAGACTTCGAGCGAGGACAGTGAGCAACCCGTGAGGTGGAGGGACGACCAGAAGAACTACCGCCAGAATTACTACAACAAAAACCTAAAACAGTCTTACACTTGCGAGGACTGCGGAAGGACGATATCAAGCAAATCAAATTTATCTAAACACAAGAAATCTAAAATTTGTTCGCAAGCTTCGCGACAATGCACATTATGAAAAAATAATAATCATTCATCTTATTAAAAACACTTAATGAGATTAATGCGTTCATTCTCAACCCGAAACCCATTTTCTCCAACAGTCAACCCCAGCCCGAAAAACTACTTAAAGAGAAAATACCTTATATTATATAGAGTATAGTATTATGGTTACCATGTCAGAAAAAAAATCATAGATTTCATTTTAAACAGCCAACAAGGCGAACTAATACAAAAAGAAGGGAGGCAAACACAAAAACTCAAAATAGGTGATAAGACCTACAGATATGATAAGAACAAACCAGTTTCAAACGTATTGAACACGAAACTAAAGGAAGTGGCAAGGAGTGAGGATATAGAAAGCATGGCCTTTTAATGAAAGGTGCTAATTATCTAAAACTAACGAGAGGTAGACCCTTACAGGATTATGTCAAGCGTTTCAAGTCCAAAATCACAGACGAGCAACAAGCGTTCAAGGGATACGCCAACACCTACTCGGTAAGTGATATAAGATTAAAGGGGATGAAAGGTTTATCCTACTTAAAATACCAGAAGCAACGACTGGCCGAACTCATGAACAGAAACCCGAACATGAAAATAATCGTGGAAACCGATTTATCATTCAAAAATCCCGACAACGAACTTATTCAAAGAAGAAGCAGAAGATACAATATTCATAATCCCGACGAGTTGAACACCGTCTTAAACAACATTGGGCACGACATTGAGACACAAATTGAAATAACCGAATACATTCAGTCGGGATTGGTTCTTGGTCAAGTTGAAAAGTTAGTCATCAGTTATGATAGGTACAATCCTACCCGTGGTTCATCATTCATTCCATTACCCGACTGGGTGGCAAACAAAAAGGCTTGTATTAATATTAAAAATGAGGACGACTTATGTTTTAAATATTCCGTTCAATGTGGATTTTATGAGTTATTCAAAAAAGACCATCCCTGCGAGATGTATCATTATAAGAAATATGTAGATGACAAATTTATCAAATGGGATAATATTGACTTTCCAGTAGGTAATGATGAGATTGAACTATTTGAAGAACAGAACAAACACATATCGGTCAATGTTTATTACATAAACCCCGATACGAATAGTAAAACTATTTTATTATACAAAAGAAGCAACAACCCACAAGCACAACACAAAATCGATTTGATTAAATTGACTGATGATGTTAAATCCCATTACGCTTATATCAAAAATTATGATAAGTTAATGAGTAGTCAGACTAACAAGATGAAGGCGAAGAAGTATCACTGTAGAACCTGCTCACATGGTTTCAAGACCGAAGAACTTTTAAAGAAACACGAAGAACAAGGATGTCTAGCAGTTGAGGGTCAAAAAATAGAAATGCCAAAAGCAGGTGAAACAATAGCATTCAAAAACCATTTCAAGAAACTTAAAGCTCCATTCGTAATCTATGCCGACTTTGAATGTTTAACTGTGCCAATTGATGTTAAAAGCAAATCGGCAAAAGCTAAAACTACATCATATCAAAATCATCGTCCGTGTGGTTTTATGATTAATGTAGTCAATGCTATAACCGGAAGTAGTGAGCCTTACTTATATAGAGGTCAGGATTGTATGGATAAATTTGTTGAGAAAATCAATAAAGTCAGAGAGGAAGTTTTGGAGAAAATGAAGGAGGACAAAGACCGTATTGAAACCGAGAAGGACTGGGAGGACTTCAATAATGCCACTAACTGCTTCATTTGTGGAAACAAATTTGAGGAAGGAGAAAAGAAGTGTTGGGACCATTGCCACTTTACGGGGCAGTATAGAGGATGCGCCCACGAGGACTGCAATCTACGATTTAGTATGAGATATTATAAAATCCCTGTGTTTCTTCATAACCTTAAAAACTATGATGCCCACTTAATCATCAACAAGGCTCACGAACTGAACAAGAATTCTAAAATAGAATGTATCGCTCAGAACAGCGAAAAGTTTATAACCTTTGGTTTTAAAAATCTTTGTTTCAAGGACAGTTTCAGTTTCTTATCGTCTTCGTTGGATAAGTTGGTGAAGTTGAGTAAATATGAGGATGATAAAAAGCGTGAGAATTGGAAGAACAATTTCAGATACAGCGTTAGAAACCCGTATGTTAAAACCGATGAAGATTTGGATTTATTGACTGATAAGGGTATTTATCCCTATGACTACTTTGATGATTTTGAAAGATTTAAGGAAAGGGCTTTACCACCGAAAGAAGCGTTTTACAGTAAATTGAGTGAAGAACATGTAAGTGATAAAGATTATGAAAGGGCACTGAAAGTATGGAAGCACTTCGGGATTAGAACACTCGGGCAGTATCACGACTTGTATTTAAGAACTGATGTTTTACTACTGACCGATGTATTTGAAAACTTTAGAGACTTGTGTATGGAATACTACGGTTTAGACCCCGCTCATTATTATACGTTGCCAAATTTCGCATGGGACGCGATGCTTCTAAAAACTGGTGTTGAAATAGAACAATTGCATGACCAAGAAATGTTTGAGATGGTTGAAAAGGGAATGAGAGGTGGTATGTGTCAGGTTAGTCATAAATTAGCGGTGGCAAATAATAAGTATATGGGGGAAGCATATGATGAGAACAAGCCATCAAATTATATTAGTTACTTGGATGCTAATAACTTGTATGGTTTAGCAATGTCCCAGAAGTTACCGCTAAAAAATATCAAGTGGGCAAAGAAAACTCCCATTGTTGAAAAATGGAATGAAAACGATGAGTTCGGTTATATTATGGAAGTTGATTTGGAATATCCCGAAACATTGCACGACTTCCACTCTGACTATCCACTAGCGCCTGAAATAATGAATGTAAATGTGAATATGCTTTCCGACTATCAAAAGCAAGTCTATAAAATATATTATGACGGTAAAAGTCCCAAGGACGAGAAAACAAGTAAGTTAATATTAAATCTAAAGGATAAAGAAAAATATGTGGTTCATATTAAGACTTTACAGTATTATTTGAAAATGGGAATGAAAATGGGTAAAGTCCATAGGATAATAAAATTTCAACAGAGGGCATGGTTGAAACCGTGGATTGACTTCAACACTGGTAAAAGGAAAGAAGCCAAAAGCGATTTTGAGAAAGATTTATTCAAATTAATGAATAACGCGGTGTACGGAAAAACTATGGAAGACAAGCGAAACCATATGGATTTTGAATTAGTTGATAATGAGGTAAGATATGAAAAATGTGTTAATGATCCAACATTCAAACACACAGATTTATTATAAATGAAAATCTGGTAGGAGTTGGAAAAACTAAAGCGAAACTGAAACTGGATAAACCGATTTTCCTGGGAATGAGCATTTTAGATTTAAGCAAATTACATATGTATCAATTTTACTATGATGTATTGAAAAAGAAGTATAATGAAAACATAAAACTGGTTTATACTGATACTGACAGTTATGTAATTCAAACATTGACTGATGATGTCTATAAGGATTTCAATGATATAAAGCAACACATGGATTTTAGCGACTATCCTGTTGAGCATCCATGCTTTGACAAAACTAATAAAAAGGTCTTAGGAATGTTTAAGGACGAAGTGAATGGAAAAATCATTACTAAATTCATCGGATTAAAACCTAAATCATATGCCTTCACAATTCACGGTGAGGATGATGAACATAAGAAATCAAAAGGTGTAGTGAAACACAAAGTTAAAAAAGAACTGTCGTATCAGAACTACCACGAAGCATTATTTCAAAACAAAAAGCATGAAATCACATATAATTTTATTCGTAGTCGCAACCATCAATTATTTTCAATGTCTCAAGTCAAGCAATCTCTCAGTAATTATGAAAATAAAAGGTTTTATATTGATGCTTTCACTTCATTGCCTTATGGACATTACAGCATTTCAGGATGAAATGCTCTAATGAGCTTTGCGACATTACGCTATTACAAAGTAATAGCCTAATGAGCTTCGCGACATTACTCCATAAAATAATTATCTAAATAGTTCTAATAATATGAAATTATTAGAATTATTTTCAGGGACAGGTTCGGGCTCTCAGGTTTGGTCGCAAATTTGAAAGTTCTTGATTTTCTCAACTCCGTTTTTTGTGATTTTATGTTTCGTTATGTTTTTTAATTTTGATGGATTTCATGGGGAAAAACAAAGGTTTTGAAAAACAAGGAAAGGACCAAATCACCGAACATTTACAAACAAACGGGTTTGTGAGAGACCTCAAAATAAAAAAAATCGCGAGAGTTTCGCCTTGTTTTATAGTTTTTTGTATTTATACTGGTTTGTATATGGTTTTATTAGGATTGTTATTATCCCGTACCCGAGAAACCTGCCTAAGATGTGAATGAGGTCGGACCTTCTGACAAGCGGGATGGATGCGGGGTCGGTAGGGTTGGTAGGGTTGGTAGGGTTGGTAGGGATGGTAGGGTTGGTAGGGTTGCTCGGCAGCACAACGATTACCTTCAGGAAAAAGGGATTGTTGGGGTGATGGATTCATCAAACATAAACAGGAAGACCTATACAAAATCCCCGTCGAGTTGATTAGTGAAATATTTGTTTGTTTGTTTTAAGACCCTCAAAAGGGGAACAAGGACGAACCCACCTCTTCCCAGAACCTAGAAGTTGGTAGCGTCGTAGGCAAAGAGCAGGATGACTTCATAACCTCAGACGTGTGGCAGGTGCGGAGACTATCAATGTCTTTTTTCTACCTCTCTTCAATCCGAACGCAAACAGCAACAACCAATAACTGTGTTTTTGTCTCCAAGCAACGTCTATGAATGATGGCACACCAAGTTCTGTACAGATAGGCGCATCATACGGAGTGTTCCGTCATGGTTTATTGTGGTATTGCAAAATACACTTTCCGGTATTGAAACGGTCAAATGCATGGTTTTGCAATACAGAAACGCGTGTTCTGCAATATGGAAACTCCAAGATTGAAATAAACACCTCGGACAATTACATTTGCTACTAAATGGGTCTTATTGCGGTATTGCGCAATAAGCGCGCATTGGTCTGCAATACAGAACGTTCTCGATTCCAAAAAGGCGGAGCAATACCACAACACGAGGGAAGCAATACAGCGGGTGTCAAAACCACCTAGGAAGACATCCGAAGGTTGCCAAAACCCAAACTAGCAACGCCGACATCTTCGTCAGCGTCTTCACTGGTAAGAAAGTCCGTGAGACACTCGCAGAAGTCAGACCAAGAGATGTTCGAAGCATTATCACCAAACTGCACCACAAAACAGTAGTGCATCATCTCGTGGAGAAGCGCGATTACAGTAGTCCTCTGATGGTCAAGTTCGTCTAGACTGTCAAAGCACTCCTTGAAGACAATCTCACTGGACTTTCGGGTTCTCTCGGTGGCACGTGTTGAGCAAACCAAAACCTCTTTTGACAACCTCTTCATCTTAGTCGCGTCCATCTTGTCCAAAATCAGGGAGACAATGCGCTTTGGGTCTTCCTCCAACAACTTTGCAATGCCGACAACCTCATTCTTAGCATTGGCAATTGAAGGGGACAGGCAGGTGGTTCCGCTCAGACGCAACAACTTTGAAGCAATCTTCTCCTTCAGCTCCTTCAACTCTGCTTTCACCGCACCTGATTGACCGCGTTTGCCACCTCCTCGCCCGCAGACTTGAAGCAGTAGCACATCCTTGTCTTTGACACCGTTGGTAGTGAAAGTCAGATGGTCATGTAAATCTCTTCCGCTAAACGATGTAAAACGAACCCACGACGGTTTGACCTTGAAGTTGTTGAAGAGAAGGCACTTCAGAACCTTCAACTGCCACGAAGGATTGACATGGAACGGTTTGGTCATATGGATGCCGATTGCATTCAACTGAAGGTAGATGACGAAGTCCTCCTTGGTGTCAAAGAAATCGCCACTGTCGCTGTCGTCTGGGTCATCGTTTCCACCATCTTCACCGTTGGAGTTGTCATCTGACCCTTGTTGCTCGTTGTCATCGTTCTGCTGTTCGTCTTGTTGTCCTGCTGAAGAAGTGGTCGCCGAAGGAAACGGCGACGTCTCAACTGCGGTGCGCTGATGGAACTCTGTCATCATGCCTTTCATCTGCAAAAACTCCACCATCAAACGGTTCCTGTTCTTCTCTTCCTCAATCTCTCGCTTGTATCTAGTGGCATAGTGCTCCCTGTTGCCCTTCTTGACCGAACTTGTAGTGGTGCTCGGTTTTGACAACATGGCGGTCAGTCAGTGCTTTAGAACGCAAACAAGACATTGAGACTTCAAATATTGCGACAGTCTGTGTGGGTGGCTCAAATGCTAAAGAGCAAATAGCATTCTCGGCAGACACCTTTTGTCCATCGGTGTGATGCCTTCAGTCTCAAAGGTCTGTTCAGAGGAAGCATGGGATGAGTTCCTCACAAACTCTGAGTTCAACCAGCTGTGTAATTTTGAGAACACATGAACATCTATTTCAGAGGTCTTTTCACAGTGAGGTTTCCCATCTTGATGCTATAAGACACTTCTACTGCTCATCCTTCTTGTCCTTCTTGCTCTTCGGTTTTGGACCTGCCGCCTTGGAAGCACCCGCTGACGAAGAAGAGGCGGAAGCACCATCCACAGCACGAATGACCAAAGGACGTCCTTGAGTAGCACCCCAAGCAAGCATCTCCGTGCGACCTGTTGAGGACATCGGTTTGTCCTTGCCCACGACCGTGAAATTCACCTTCTTGAACATTGTCTCACTCACAAACGTCTCTGGATACAGAGCACGAAGTTGCCCACGGAGCGTTTTGAATGTAGCACGACCCCTCAACTGAAGGTGATAGTCTCGCCCGTTGTAGTTGATGACAATATCGTAGAGAGACTTACCCTTCTTATTCTGCTCCGAGGCGCCCTTCTCAACGTTCTTGCCCTTTTTCTTCTCATTCTTGATGAGGACCTCCAACTTCAACTTCGCCTGTGACAACGTGCGAAGTTTCGCTATCTCACCATCCACCAAGGACTGGACGGTCTCCATCATAGTCTCAAACTCCTTCGGGTCGGTGGTGTCCAAGATGCCCTGCTTGAAGTCCTTGGTCGTGTCATACTTCTTGAAGACCTTCTCCATCATCTCCTCCGTCAAGAAGCACACCACCTCGTCAGCGACCTCGCTGTTGCTCTCCTCGCTCTCCTCACCCTCCTCCTGAAGGTTAGAAGCAAGCTGTTCGTCCTCCTCATCCTGCAACTGAACGGCAAGTTTCTCGTCAATGTCCTTGCTGTAGCCAGACATGACGAAGCAGACAATTCAAGAAAACGAGCTGGTCAAAGAGCCGAAATATTGCTTTTTGTCAAAGCATGACACAACTAATGGTTGTATCCGGATGTGTCTGTGTTGATTTAATCAAGTCAAACTCTCCCCGCTCAGTGAGACCAAGAAAGCTGGGCAACCCGACATTTCAGAGATGAAGTTGTTGAAGTCGGAGCATAGGGCGGGCAGGACGACCGAATTAATGGTAAAAACGATGTCAAAACAAATGACCCACCCAACACCCCAGAACTTGATAACTACTAAAAGGGCTACCTCTTTCAAATGAAAAAAATGTCGGCCCCCAGCCCAACAATGAACAAGGGGGGCAATTACCAAAATGATTACCTTAACGAAAACGATAAATAAGCTCCCTAAAAACCCTCTTTTAAAAACGAATAAGGGGGAACACAGATTTGAGATGAACATAAAAACCATAACAGGCAACCATCAACAGGCCACCCCCCAGGCCCCCTACTTTTACCATTTTTTCCCCTCCCCGCCCAATGAAAAAGAACAAACAGCAAGCAAAAACAATCCCAAAAAGCACCCCCCAAAATCCCAAGCCCACCGTAAACGGTTCGGTGTCGAACGAGGCCATGGACCAATCCCTGCCTGGACCGCTTGCTGGCGCGGGGTTGTGGAGAAGGGGAGTGGTGGCGGATGGGGGAGTGGTGGGGGGCATATTTTGTATAGATATAAACATGTATACACACACACATGTACACTCAAAATATTTAGGTTTATGTGTGTACACATATGTAAACAGACAAAGAACAAGAACCAAACAACCAACCGGAAAACAAACATACATAAACAGCAACAATAAATAACAACATAGATGAACAACTAGATACATAAGTACATAGATAAATAACGACATAGATAACTAGATAAATGAATAGATAGATCAATGAACAAATAGAGAAATTAATGATGGTTCCCCTGTAAATACCAAATTACAATGGTTTCCCATGGTTTCAATATGGTGCAGGATTTTGTCCATCCACAGTACATACGTACGTACGTACGTACATACGTACCTGCCTACATACATACATACATACATAAATAAGTGAGTAAATAAATAAGTGAGTAGATAAATATACGTACGTGAATAGATATGTATTGATAGCTAAAGACATACATAGATGAATTAATACTATCTCTATATATACATTGCGGTTGTCAGCGTTTTTCTTCTTCTCCTTTTTTTCCATCTTTTTTTCCTCGGCCTTTGCGTTGCTTTGGGACTGGATTTGGTTTTGAGCTTGTGCCCTACGTTGTCTTCCTGTTGGACACGTGTAGAGCTCCTAGGCCCTCGCTTGTGGCTAGAGCTCATGGCCGGAGACGCCCGAGTTCGGAATCCAGGTAGGTCAACGGGGACAGAGTTGCAAGGGCCTGAAATTCTGAACGCCGCTTGCGGAGGTGTCGTTTTCACAGGAAGCTGTCGAAGCAAAGTGAGGTTTCCAAGCGGCGGTTTCCTCTGCAAAGATGATGCTAAGTGCCAGATACTCTGAGGCTGAATAAGGCATCGAAGTCAGTCCTTCCAGTGGTCGTTGGGAAAGACGTTTTCCACTGTGATACTCTGGATGGAAGAAATCCTGCAACACCTAAGAAACTCTGGAATGATGATTGCCCTGCAAGTACCAACAAATATTGGTTTCCCAGGGTTTAAAGTGGTGCGAACCTCAAAATGGGTTGTTTCCTTTTGGCTTCCCTATAAAACCACCCACAAAGGGTAGCAAACTTCAAATGTCTGGGGGCCAAACCAAGTGCTGGGCAGGTACCCCTGGCATCCCACTAAAAAAGATGGCTATATACCATGTACGTACCCATAGTGTATTTAAGCTTCTGTGGTACTTTGCAGGGGCACCTACCCAGGGGTACATAGTTGGGACCTTGGAAAATGGGAGGTTCCCTACAGTGGGACTTCAGCCCCCTCCGTTCCCAGCCCCCCGTGGACTCACGGTGACCATGCGGCGCTGCACAATCCAGTCGACCGATGAGTCGATGGCGGCCCGGGGAAACCTCTGGGAAATGGCCAGCGGATTCACCACCATCCAATGTCACAGAAGTTGAAGCCGTCTCGGTCACTGCGTCGCAAATTTCTGAGGGTCTTCTGTTTGAGGTTGTGTTACAGGGAGAACACAGGAATCACCCTTTTGCCAGTGGAATCCATAGAACTTTCCGGAACACAGGGGTGTTTCCAAAACTGTTGGTTCCGTGTCAGCTTTTGAAAAGGCCATAGTGGCTCAAAATGAAGGACCAAAAAAAACCGCAAATGTCGTCATCTTCTGTTTCTCTACACATTTTTTTGTATTTCCGTGCAGCTACATTGAACCCAGCCGGTTTCCACCAGGACTCCCAACTCACTTTTTGGAATTTTTGGACTCTATCAGAAGCTTCTTATATAAAACCATCTCAGTGGCAACCCACAAGTTTGTGCCACAGGTGTCCTTTTTGGTTGTTTTGGTAGAAAAATAGAGCCCTGATTTATCTGGTGGTTTAATCATCTACCAGCACCATCTATTTGCCCTAAAGGGACACCTATGGTTCGTGCATGTCTCTTGGCCAAGCCACTCTCGCCAGGTGCTGTCGAGGAAGCAGGCCACTGTTCTTCGAGGCGCCGACGGAATTGAATGATGGGGTCCGTGACCCTTTCTTGGGACACCTCCCAACATAGCTTGCCCAGAATGCTCCCCCTTTGTTTTTTCTTGGCTTCTTTGGGGTCCCTTTGTTTTCCACTGACCAGGCAAAAAGGATAATTTGTTGCTGGGGTCCTACTTCCAGCCTAGATAAGATGGGATTGTGATTTTGAGGGTAATTACATGTTTTCTGGTTGGTTTAAAGGAAAACCAAAAGGATAAACCCTACTTCGACACATGCACGTATTTCTCTTAGGGTAGACTAGATACGGAACAGATTCTTCGCCAAGTTCACACAGGACCGTGCACTTCCATGCTAGTTTGTGGGAGGCTACCCTTGAGTTGAAAAGGAAAACCACCAGAACCCCTGTGATTTCCAGTTCAGCGGACAAACTGCCCCAGAAATCCTTTTTGGTTTGGTGGGTTCCGGGAAAAAGGGGGCCGCTGGGCACTGGGGAAGTCCCAAGCGAAATTGACCCTGTAGCCCTGCGCCTCGGGTCTGTCATGATTTTTTTGGGCTAACCTTTGCGGGGACATTACTTACCCGGATACCATGCCAACCCTTTTAGTACTGGACAAGTTCCACTCACCAGTTGGTGGGTGTTTTACACAAAGTTTCATCCATCTGATGCGAGGATTTTGATTTGGTCCAACCGGGAGTTTCGACCACTCCATGGCCACGTGCCGCCGTTTCGGCCATGGGTCGCAATTGGCCGAGCCAAAGAGAAGAAGACACAAATTCACGAATAAATATCAGGATGGATGAATGAATAAAATTCACAACATGCCAAGATGGATGGAGACATTCCGTTCTCAGAAGAGTTGGCAGCTGCCTTGGTCCGTTTCCATCGTTAGAGAACCAAATATCCTTTTGCTTGAGATGGAGTGTGGCCATTCCGCACCCAGGCAAACGTGTCCAGCTTCTTGAGGTGTGGCCCTCTCTCCGATACAAGTTCGCCATTTTTTTTAATGGCCAGCGTACCGGGGCGAAAACGAGCAAATGGCCAGCTGTTCCGGAAGTATTTGGCACCGTGAAAAAGAAACCGGCCAACAGTCACCGATTTGCATGCAAGGAGGCACAAGAGGTTCTTTTTTTATGTATATAAATAAATAAATAAATACATAAATAATAATAATCATGATTATTCATATGATTATGAATGTGATGGTCATTGCATAACCCCAATGAAGGCCAGCGGTGTGACTTTTGGACGCACTCCTGCACCAAGAAACCCTGGTTTCTCATTCGATTCCCCGGTACATACCAACCAACGGTTTTGGCAACAACAAAAGACCCCTTCCACAAAGAAGGCCCACCCTCTCCCTTGCCCCCCCCTCCCCATGTTGGTAGATTTTGCAGATAGCAACTCCAACCCGATGTTGCTTTTGCCTTACTTAGGCGGCTGCGAGCAGAAGGCCGGGGAGCGCGGGAGTCGGAAAAATTCCCCAAAGACGGTGCGGCGAGGTCGGGTTTAAAAGCCTGCTTCTTGTTTAAAAGCCACAGAAAGAAGTACCAACTCCAAAAGAAAAAAGGAGACACCTGAAGGATCTTTATTTTGGTGCCGGGGTCATCAACCCTGAGATTGATATACAAGGAGTAGTGAAGGATCTTCTTCAAAAGCATCAAATACTTTCTTCTTTTTTTCTCGCCTAGTCTTATTATCTGGGTTCCCACGAGTTTTGGCCTTCCCAGACGTTGCAAGATCACTTTACCCAACTTGGGGGCCAACGTTCTGCGAGATTCTCGAACAAAAAGCTTTCGCCACCCGAGCCAACTGGATCACCGTCCCAAAGAACTCGAAGCTTGTGGAGCTTGGGCTGGAATGGGAATGGTAGGACAAATCACTGCCCTGAGAACAGGAATGCTGTATTTACTGCGTGATTGGCAGGGTGATAGGGTGATTGGTGATTGGCAGGGTGATAGGGTGATTGGTGATTGGCAGGGTGATTGGTGGGGTGATTGGTGGGGTGATTGGTGGGGTGATGCATGAGACCAGGAAGGATTCACCCACCGATTTATGTCGTGTTGCTCGTCTCGCGTTTCGGCAGCTTCCGCATGCGCTCGGCCATTCGGAGAGTCGGCAGGGGTGAGAGGTCAGACGTCCCGGCAGATATTCGAAGAAAGGCCGAAGATTTTGTGTTCGAATGAACGGGTTTCGATCGCTTGCACCAAGGGATAATCACGTGAATCCGAAAGAAGCCCATTTGTGAAGCACCCGTTGAACGGGTCTAACACGGGCCAAGGAAGTATTCCCAGTGTTCCAAGCACGACATTTCTTGCTACAGCTGCCGATGCTCTCTTAGCTGGGAACATGGATCATGACTAACGAAAGCGAGTCGATCTTTTCACCTTTTGGTTTCCTTGTGTGGTCCATTTTTGTCGAAGTTCCCACAGTCCAACCAGTTGTTTCCAGGTCCTTTGGGAGGTTAGCAAACAGTTGAACCAACCTTGATGCGCACAAACAGAACACCACCAAGAAGAACGGGACTTGGCTGGATAACAGGAAGCCAATGGCCGGATGAAGGTTTCTCTGTCCATCGATTTGTTGGGAATCCGAGCAGCTTGGTTTGATACAGAGGACCTCAAGATCGATCGGTTCCCCGCTTTGAGGGTCTCCATGGGGATCCCGAAACTCTTGCAACAAAGATGAGGGTTCCACACTCGCTTGCTCCTTTCATAGGGAGAACTTCTTAGGGGGGTTTATGACTTACTCAGATTTATAATTCACCCAGATTCACACTCATTTCTCCATTCCGTGCAAAACGGTCTGGTTGTTTGGTTGTGTTTATCCCCCCCCCCCATATTTCCGAGCCACCACTTTGTCTCTTCTTTGGTGCCAGTCTCTCCCACAGTGTTTGTCCCCTTGGGACTTTCTTCTAAGCGGGCTGTGACCCAACTCAGAGGGCAAGCCCTCAATCAGCTTGCCCTTTGATGCTTTTGAGGGGCGTCCCGACCTCTTCTTATCCCAAAGTTTGTCCACCTCAATATCATCCCCAAGTTTTTCGTTTCTTTTCAGGTCTTCGCATCTTGATTGTCTTATCCCAACCTGTTCCCCTCCCAGTTTGTTTCCTCGGGTTGTTCATCCAGCATTTTTACGTGTGTCTTCCCGTGTTCCCGTCAAGTTTTTATTCCCCTGTGGTTCATCCCGCACAGTTTTCGCGTTGTAATCTCCACGTGTTGTGCGGTTCATCTTCCCTTTCTCCTGCTGGTGCTCAGCAGGGAATGACCCTATAAATCATCCCTTGTGGTTTCCGTTAACCCAGCATAGGAGAGGAGTCATTCCAATTCTCATTCCTTGCCTATGGCACCAGCAAGTTGTTTTTTCCCCCGATTCCCCTCTGCATACGTCAGGACCGCGCCATGCTGCCAGCCATCCTGCTGAGCCCCTTGCCCCTGGAGCTGGGTCAGGACACCGCCTCCTCTGCCAGCTCTGCGCGACAGCGCGACGGGGCGTGGGTCGTTTTTTGGGGTGAGCCGCCGGGGTTCAAACTGGCGGTCCTCTATGGATGCTACTTGAGGCTGGCAAGCGGTTTACTTCCCCTAGGAAGCCCGTTCGAGGAAGCCGTTTGAGACAATTGATCAGTTCCTCCGAAAGGGGGTTCAACGAGGGAAAATTGGGGGGTTCCATTTGCTGCTTCAGGTTTTGGATCGAGACCAGCTGCCTACCATCGCCTGAGCGTAGGAAATCAAAGGGCAAGGAGCATGGACAAATCGAGTGGACCTCGGGGATAGTCAAAGGCTACGTCTTGGAAGCCCTCAAAAGTCATCAAAATAGGGAGACCTCCAAAATGATTGGTTTGATCAAAGGTTTCCCCTACCCCCGAAAAGGTTCCCCTCGAAACGCATGCCCCATTTGCAGCTGCAGTGCGTCCCCGCGATGCTGGTACCGATGCTAGTAATGATGCTGGCAATGCTAGCGATACTGGTGATGCTGGCAATCCTGGCAATCCTGGCAATGCTGGCGATGCTGGCGATGCTGGTAATGCTGGCGATGCTGGCGATGCTGGTAATGCTGGCGATGCTGGCGATGCTGGGTTGACAAGCAGACCTGAGCCTTCCCCCACAGATGCTTTAAACGCTTGCCTGCGCACAATGCTCGGCCGGCCCCTGCGCACAATGCACGCCCCTTGGCGGCGTTGGGGCCACCAGCCGTTGCGATTGACAGCCATTGGCTTGTGTCACCCTGGTTTTTTTTCACTGTTGGTTGATTTGTTCATCATGTGGCGGCTTGTATTCAATTCCCAATGCACCATTCGCCCAACCCCTCCACATGGAAGACCACGGCGTAGCATCGAGTCCCAGAGAAAAGGAACATCCACCATGTCCTTTGTTAAAAAGGCATCATCACCAGCCCTGCATAGCAATGCCCACAGTGGCATTTGTATTCCATACATGGCAGTATAGTCTTTGCTTAACACGGCTGTCACTGCAAGCATTACCATCCTACAAGCGGCGTGCGCGCTTTTGATCTCTGTGGCACGCACAGAATGCCTCACCTACAGTGACATGGCTGTGGGTTAAAACCAATGTTGCCATTTTGGGCTAGGTGCACCACCCATTTTAGTCTATTTAGTGGGGATTGGGATGTTCACTGGGGGTACGATTTGGATTTGACCCATGGCCACATGTGTGAATATGTGTGCTCACGTGTCTTCCAGCAAGCCTTCCCGCGCGCCTTCCCTGTCAGGTAGGGTGTGGGAGGGTACTACACAACAGGTTCAGCCTACCAGTAGGAACAAGAAGCGTTGGCTACCTTACCAAACTACTGGAACCTACATTCAACGAAGCGCAGTTTGAAGAACAATTTCTACAATGGGAATACGACATCAACCGCTACGAGAAAGACAATGGAACAGCACTACCAGATGGAATCAAAATAGCAATACTACAACAAAACCAAAGGAGCACTGCAGCAACACCTCCAACTGCGAGCTGGACAGATCACGAACTACATCGAGATCAGAGCACTCATCTTGGACTACTACAAGACGATTTCAGCCTTCACTAGATCTACTTCAGCAGCAGGAACAAACTACAATGGAGGAGCTGCACCAATGGATGTTGACAACATATGGAGGAAAGGAAGAAACTACAAAGGCAAAGGAAAAGGAAAAGGCAACTACAAAGGAAGCAAAAGCAAAGGCAAATATAGGAGTAAAGGACACTACAAAGGATTCGACAAAGGCAGCAAAGGAAACTACAACAAAGGAGGATACAACAAGAGCAAAGGAAAAGGCTACTCAGGATCCAAAGGATATGGATCAAGCAAGGGCTACAAAGGCCAAGGAAACTACAGCAAATCAAAAGGAAAAGGAAACAACAACTACACAACATGCCATCGATGCGGCAAGCCTGGCCACTGGGCACAAGACTGCAGAGTGCCAGTATGGCACATAGGAGAAGGAGAAGAACTACATCCACTAGAACAAGAACAAGCAGATCACGACAACAATGAAGAACTACCTCAGGATGTGAACGACAATTGGGACTGGTACTACGAAGGAGAAGAAGGACAACACGAGGTGAACTACATGGAGGAGAACTGGAACGACTACGACTATGACAACAGCTGGGATTGGAATGACAATAGCTATGAGGACA